>JAEAOA010000897.1:1757500-2180000 GCA_016746295.1 Potamilus streckersoni | reverse complement strand
CAAAATGTGGCATATAATTTATATATTTGCACACCAAATGCGTCAACAGTATTTTTAAATTTAAGATGAAATCAATGAAAAATATGAGACTTTAGTTGTAAAAACATAATTATCTTCCAATTACAAAATACCTTTATCCCATATTTTACAGATTCAGTGCACCCAATCATCTGTTTTAAGAGAGCAAAAAGTCACCTCATATCGTACTCTTCAAACCTTTCTACTAAAATAAATGCTATAATTGTCGAACTGCCAAATTCCAATAAAAGTGAAAATAGAGTTGAAATAAATAAATGTATAAGATTCGGCGAATGTGGATATGTGAGAAAGCTTGCCAGTAGTTTCTCGTGGGTTTGTGGTTCTTTCTGGGGATTTCACGGTTTCTTCCTCCACCATCAATACTGTCGGTATCAGGTTTTTCCTGGCACGGTGTAAATTAACGTAAACATCGTTCAGCTTGGCTAGTCTTGAACACATCTTCACAGAAGGATGAGTCAGATGGTCAGAAAGTAGATTTATTTATTTAGTTCAAATGGGGACGTTATAGAAAGGTGTCTACGATTTGTCTTGGGTAGGAATGCTATGTTAGTTGAATTCATGGTGAGGGATAGAGAGAAGTCAAAGAGCATGTAGAGTAAAAACAATCTTTGAAAACTAACGACAGACACATGTTTTCATAACACACAATTTTATTATTTAACTCACCTACAACTAACAATTTATATAACATCAGCACATATTTACTTAACTGACAAAATTGCACTTAACATACAAACAACTAACAAGTTTTCAAACTATTTTTGACAATAATGATAACTTTGTGAAGTCAAGATAAACTTCTACTGAGGTATGTCATTGGGACATTGATGTGCACTACGTTTCCTAGCTAAAGATATGAGATAGCCGTAACAGTCACAAAACCATCGATCAATTTTTTCATCGTTCTAGAACACAAAAAAGTCACTATTATTCTAAGGGATATCAAAGATTACGTTGATGAAGGAAATACACACACTAATTTTTCCATACACCATGGAATATATGCCTGTTTATTTCATACTATTTAATCGTGTCGTCTGGACACTTCTTCTCAAAAAGTTGATGATGTCGTCTTCCAAAGATAATAATCTATAAGAATCAAAATACTCCACACAGCCATCTTTAGGTAAGTAGACGGCTACCCAGTGGTTTGCTGGGAGATGACTGTCGTCCATGTTGATGACATATGCTTGATGGTCTTTAAGCGTGTGATGAGACAGTTCATCTTTAGCACACACGACAGGATTCTAAGAAGTAGTGTACAAACTGTTTCAAATGGCAATAAAGATCTCTGGTATCCATATTTTTTGTTTAGTTAATTTTTTTCTAGTTTTTTTTTAAAGGTAATGATAAGTCGTCAATTCAATCATGACTTTTTGTCTGAAAATCTCTGACAAGTAACCGTTTCTTCGTCTAGTCTCCGCACTCTGAACCAAAAGAGTTTCGATGTAATGGATGTCTACATTAATCAATGGAGGAGTGGAATAATGACGCAAGTCTTAATACCACTGATGTAACGCTGCTTCGTCTGAAATGAGACCCCAAGGTCCTCCAGACACTATTCCAATTTTTATTCTTGGCTCATCATGAGACATTTATCGTGCTAAATTTGACTGAGATGATCATTATAACATTGATAGCACTCGTTTTTGGTCAATTCCGTAATTTTATCCGCCAGGTGTTTGGCAAGACAGGAGTCTAATGCTATTCCTTTTCTGGCCATCTGGACCTCATTATGTTCCCGTCGTCTTCCACGGCTTCCAAGTTATCCTTCCATTTATTTCCAAAGATTCTCCACTGTTCAAAGAGGGATTACAGTATTCAATAGCTTCTAATAGCTTAGAATAACTACTATGAAACGGTTGATTTATAACATATTATCGAATTCGGCATACAAAATGACGTTCACCGTTTCATCAGGGTCTTGGTTTGCAAGCTGAAGTTCAACACGACTCTGACCGGATTTTATAGGGTGGAAATGTCCCTCGTCGCTGCCATGTTTGGGAGTGAAATCAAAAGCTTACAAAGTGAAATTTTCTGCATAATCTTTGTACATAATGCCGTTGTTGGTGCTGCTGCCTAACTGTCCGATGGCTTCCTACAGGTACAAATACGATCTCAAGTAATTTTTATTCTCAAAGACAGGTTCTGAAGCCCACTGAAGGCTGAATTCTCGACGATACTGATGATTAAACGTTCGAGTAACTGTCCTTGGAATAGATGATCTTCGATCATGGATCGCTGTCTTCTGGGAATGGTGAAGATTTTCACTTTCACTTCCACGCGTCGTATCAGATACTTGGTGGTGTTTCTTCTCAAAGTGTGACTGAACTCTTTGCCCACTTTAGATAACACTTCCACACGCCGCAAGTAAAGTCGTGTTTCTTCAATTTTAGTTTTGTAATCAGCAGTATTAGCCGGACATCCACACCGTTCAGCAAACACTTCTCTTGAAACCACATGTCCAAATGTAAACGATCCATCAGTTGCAAACTCTTACCATCCTTTCTTTTGTTCTGACAGGCGTTGAATCCTACACTGTGGTTTGGTTATTTACCTGGAATCAATTTTCTTTAACTGAATTTACCTGAAGTCAGGTTTCCATACGACAGAAGCATCCAGATAAGTGTTACTGGTTTCTTTTTCGTTCGTCAAGAGATTTTCCAGGTACGATTGGTAAGGTTAAGTTTGTAATTCGAACATAAATACACTCCACTGAAAATAAATGCATGAAATGGTTGAGGGCCTTTCTAGAGGGTCATTCTAGAGGGCCTTTATCCTTATAGAGAATTTTGACTTTCGAGTACAAGTAACTGATATTCAGAATAATGTAATCTTTGGAATATCATTTGATTTCGGACTCGATTTCCATTCAGCCGTGTCGTTCTTGTCGGCATACGTTCGTCCCACCATGATGTCCCTGGCTAAATACATATTGTCTAGAGGGTTATTAATTTGAACGAGGCGTTGTCTCATGCTACGAAGGTAGTCTACAACGACACCATTTTGATGTAGATTCTCTGGGCTTAGATTCTGGCTCACTTATTTCATCTTCAAAATAGCTGCTATGGATTTGAGCCGAGACTTCATAAACTGTGTGAGGCGATAAGTCAAGTTTCTGTCTCTTGATGTCTTTGCCTTTCTCCACGAAATGATACTATCGTTTCAAAATAATTGGAAAAGTTAAATGACTACATTTGAAACGCTATGTGTCCCTTTATATCCATGTCAGACCAGTGTCGTGCCTAGATAAAGGTCAGTGACTTCCCTGCAAGTATTATTGTCACTCTCACACCAACCAGAATAATGAAAGAGCCAACACAGATCTAACTTCTGATCAGACCTTTACGAGGTGTCATAAAATGTTTTCTCGAGACAAGCCTATGTACTACTCCCCCTCCTTTCGAGATAAAAGTCAAGATAATTGCTCTATCTATCAGAAAAAATTCATTGGACTTTAGAATTGCCAGACCGTCAAAAACAAGACCAATGTCAAAAGAGACAAAAGTCAAAATGCCTGTTAACATTGTAAAGAGAAAAGACATTGATTTTCAGACTGCTCTAAGACACAATAGGAAGAAGAGCAGAGTTCCGAACAGGAGGAAGAGGAAGAATCAAAGTTGGAAACGGGATGAAATTATACCCATTGGGAATCCTGTATCGTCATCATGTTGGGTGGCATAGCAAACAGATCATGTTCAAATTTCTCTATCTTTTTTAAATAATAAAACATCTAATTCTCTAACGGTTCTTCTTTCCTTGGTCTTTCTAGCTCTGGGGGTGTGAAGTTCACTAAAGGGGTGTCTTTGTCGTCTTCTCTTTCTGCATGGTCCTGGATTTTTTCGGATGATGAGACTGTCCCTTACCTTCTCCTTTGTTTGGACAGGAGAAGGACTATGATGATGGTGGTGTGTACATCTTTGAAGTGAGATCTTTGTGCTTTCAGGAGCACATCAACATTGATCCCCATTGTTTTCCCAGATCTTTTTTTATACTGCGATGCGTCGCCACTGTCTGTCTTTGTTCGTATCAATTTGATAACAGGCATCAGGCATTGTGGAAGAGTTCGCAACAGACTAAATCAGGATAGTTCTTGCTTGGATAAATCTTGTAAACTTTCACCACTTTTGTACTTGCTATTCTAACTGTAAGCGCCGCTGACAACTGGCCTAGTACAAATCTTATATGGTACGTTATAAAACTAATATCTGGTGTCGCGTTAAGGGTAGCAGATTGGATATCCGTGAAACAAATACCCGTTCAACTCGTACACGATCTGAGGTAAGCCCAGCCATCTGCTGAATACGTTCCTATGGTCTTGTCTTTTTGCCTCCTCTGTCGCGTTCGTGTTGGATATATTTGTCTTCCTTGTCGCGTAAGTAATGTAACCAGCGTAGGACTCTGACCGAGTATTGACGTTTGACAAAGTTTGTCGTTTGAGGGCTTATGACAGCCAGGGTGTTCTCAGGTATGAAACGTTTGACGAACACTAACGAACACACTTCGGCAGAGGTGCAGGCTTCTTGAACAGTTTCTCTAAATTTTCCACAGCAACGCCTTAAAATGTCTACATTAGAACGACAATACTTTACCATTTATTCCTGAAAGGCAAACTGGTCCGAGGTGTGAGAATGGTACCAAATTTAGAAAGCTTCTCGTTCTTCGGTGCACATGTTGTCTGGGTCATTGTAGTAAGTCTTGGGTAAATGGAGTAAAACTGCGTGTTGATTGGCTTCTGTATTGAAAAGTGCGAACATAGCCTTTGGCAATTTCTGTCATTCCAAATGTTTTAGGAATTCGGTTCAAAGGCATGGATAAGTAACTCATCGAGTCTCTAAATTAAACTTTCCCACTTTCATGGAAATGATTTTGTCCTCGTTCAAAGTCACTTTAGGACGTTCAGTGCTTTGTTCTGTAGTATCATAGAAGAAATTGTCCTTAGCATCCAGAGAAACTGCGAGCCATCACCGTGGCATGGCGATAACAATATCCGTAAAGTTCGATGTCCTCTTGGCTCCTCGATTGGGTCTAAAATCTGTTAGGCGAAATCGGTTAACGTGTTAGGTGTTAAAATGATTTTTCACGTCTTCCAGGAATCTTGCTGCAGTGAGGGCATTGAATAAAGATATGTTATTGGATACACTTTTCACACGCTCGATGAACCATTTAAAAGTTAGAAATGTGAACATCGGTCTCTTATATGCATTCAAAATCGAAAAAGATGAAATTGCCTTTCTTCTACTGATCTTCCTCTTGATATTTAGAATAGTATTTGTGAATGTTGCATTCGTGTTCCAAGTCCACGATTTGCCAGGAAATGTGACATTGTTTGTTTCCTCGACAAACGTGAGACTTGGTATTATTGATAAGTATGTCTTGTCTACAAGTAGAGCAATATCTCAGAAGTTGACAAGCACGTTTTTGCTATGAACCTTGCGTTTTCAAATGTTAGTAACAAGTTGAACTGACAAAAGTACGATGACAAGCTGAGTAATGCAATCGTTCTTGTTCTTCGTCCAACGACTGTTTAAAAACCAAACATGGTAAGCATTTCAATAAATAATGCTTGTTTTGTCATGATTGTTATAGCCATAGTTACATTTCTCACAATAATATTTATATCCAAGGAATCCAGTGATATTGGCAATGTCATCGAAATGTTCATCGTAATGACAGACGTGCAAGTATTTTCTGTATTTGAAATCTTTGCCACGAAACAACAGTGGTCCGCGCACTTCTTAAAGGTGTTATTTCAACGTTTAGCGTGGAGCCTAGACGTTGTACAATTTTAGAATTTCAGGAATGGGAATGCCACAGAGAGTCTTTTGATATCACATTTTAATGTAACAGGAGCTCTGCTTTTCTTCGCAGTTTAGCTTGGTACGATGTTTTAATAGTTTGACAGATTCTTTTCCATTCAGCCGTGTCGTTCTTGTCGGCATACGTTCGTCCCACCATGATGTCCCTGGCTAAATACATATTGTCTTGAGGGTTATTAATTTGAACGAAGCGTTGTCTCATGCTACGAAGGTAGTCTACAACGACACCATTTTGATGTAGATTCTCTGGGCTTAGATTCTGGCTCACTTATTTCATCTTCAAAATAGCTGCTATGGATTTGAGCCAAGACTTCATAAACTGTGTGAGGCGATAAGTCAAGTTTCTGTCTCTTGATGTCTTTGCCTTTCTCCACGAAATGATACTATCGTTTCAAAATAATTGGAAAAGTTAAATGACTACATTTGAAACGCTATGTGTCCCTTTATATCCATGTCAGACCAGTGTCGTGCCTAGATAAAGGTCAGTGACTTCCCTGCAAGTATTATTGTCACTCTCAAAAAAACCAGAATAATGAAAGAGCCAACACAGATCTAACTTCTGATCAGACCTTTACGAGGTGTCATAAAATGTTTTCTCGAGACAAGCCGATGTACTACTCCCCCTCCTTTCGAGATAAAAGTCAAGATAATTGCTCTATCTATCAGAAAAAAGCCATTGGACTTCAGAATTGCCAGACCGTCAAAAACAAGACCAATGTCAAAAGAGACAAAAGTCAAAATGCCTGTTAACATTGTAAAGAGAAAAGACATTGTTTTTCACACTGCTCTAAGAAACAATAGGAAGAAGAGCAGAGAGTTCCGAAGAGGAGAAAGAAGAAGAATCCCGGTAGATCCAGAAAGAGACGAAAGAGAAGTAAAGAAGACGAGCAGAAAGTGAGAAAGAAGGGAAAAAACTCGTAAAAGTGAAGAAATGCAATTAAGAAGAGAGTGAAAAGGCACAGAAGTCTATGAACTTTTTAAAGCATTGAGATGTGTTTCTTTCTGAAATAGATTGTAAATAAGTACCAGAATATAACAGAAGAAATCGTGGGTATCTCTTGGTTTTGGTGTTTAGAATAAATACCTACAATCAGGCACTCACACACGTACTTCATGGTGCAAAAAAAAGAGATTTTGAGTTTTAATTGATTTTGGCAAAATGAATATCTCTTTTCGAAAAAAGTAAGTTGTCCTGAAAAGGGCCGTTGTTTTTTATTTTTAAAAAATAAAATGTCGTGGCCAAGGCCTATGTCTGGATCTGCTACTGTCGATGATTTGGTAGAGATCACTATTGTTGGAATCTCAGGCGTCGTAGGTATGTGGATGGGTTTTGACTGTTTGGCTTGTTAAGGTCTTTTTCTGTGGGGTCGTATTAAAGACGTCTGATACATTTGTTTCAGACTCCTTAACTCTGCCAAAATTTTTTCTAAGAGTAACGCCACCGTTTGACTTTCACCGTGCTCCTTTTCTCCTAGACCTTGTTTTTTCTCTTCTTTCTCGTCCTCCTGTCGTTTTCTTCTTGTAACTTCTTGTTCTTGCTGTTTCTGTTGAAGGAGAAAATATTGTTATGTTTTCTCTGCTGTTACAAAAATTTATCCAATTCTTGTTTCTGTCTCTGTTTGAAATCCTCGAAGCGTGGTAAAGAAGAAAGTAGCGACGGTGCTGGCACCGGCACAAGTTCTTGCGAAGAAGAGAGAAAATCCACTAAATCCGAATTAAAATCGACCTCTTATGGAAGTAGGTCTGTGATTGCTTTGATATCCTCTGCTATGACATCACTTCTGTTCGCCTTAGTTTCTGTCATCTTCTAACTCTGTCACATAGATTCACTGCACAGAGAAGCTAGCGCACCCTTGTAGGGAATGTGATGTCACATGTCTTTAATCTTCGTATTGGAATACAGACTCAGCCATTTGACTGAATTTTGTAACTTGTGTTAGAATTGGTGAAAGAACTCAATCCGTTTTGATCTGCTCTTTCACTATAAATATCCGCGATTCACTTCATTCCTTCACCTGTTCTCGTCACAAGATATGGACTAATGTAGAATCGTCTATCCTCACATTGTCGATGCTGTTCAACCCGGACTATCCCATGTATGTCAAAACATCATGGAATATCACCCAGACGGCCCAATGAAAACGAAGAATCTATGTGGAGAGAATTTGCTGTCTGAAGTCTTAAGATACGGTCCAGAGGTCAGACGAAGTTTGATGAAGAGAAGAAGATCCTTGCGATGACCTCTATTTTAACGGAATGGTGTTAAAAAAGAAAATCCAAATGACATCTTCAGGGACATTCGATTGTCTTGAAAAGATTTAATCTCTCTAGCTTAAAATGTTTTAGTCGAATTTATATTTGTTTATGATATTCATAAATGTTATGGTTGTTCCATAGCCCTCGAACAAATATCTATTGCCTAAAATATTTTTAGTCGATTATATATTTTATGTGTGCTTGATTTATGTTCAAAAATCTATGTGTTTGTCATATATGTCTATCCAGTGATATGTCCCGCAACGGCAAGCGATGTTTGTTTTTTCTTTGAACGGTACGGGTTACCGCCACGCCAAGCGTTATATCCAGTTATATGTCCCGCCCAGCCAAACGTTATTATTTGTTTAGTTTCACCGCTGAATTTACCCGCCACCCGCTACTCGTCACCGGCTAAACCAGCTGAACTTACCCGTTGCACACTTTGTCACCGCAAATATTGTTTTTGCTCTTTGGCCCAACTGAGGTTAGAAACTTGCAACATTGTTGTCAATGTCCAGTATCATGACGATATCATTATATTGCCCCTATACAAAATGGCATTTATTTTACTGCGCTGTTCAAACAGGTGATCACGTCGACCCGTCACGCAAGACATGATGTGATCTCAAATCGTGGGTTAAAACAGCCAATTTTTAATGTATTTAGCAAGACTTAATTATTCCTTCAGGCCGAAAGGTATTATTGGTGTTGCCATTTAAGTTGATTTTAGGATTTAAAATAATTTATTGACACTGGAAAATAATTCTTGAAAAAACACATTCAGTGAAAATTATTTGGAATTCTAAAGTCGAAATATGATTCTTCATTTGCAAAATTCAACGAGGAACTGCTGACACATCAGTACAATACTGCATTCATCTGACGTTATCATTCTCCATATTGGACCTTCAGAGGGACTCGAACTTGGATTTATTTAGAAAATTTTAGTGATATGACTTCTATTTTTAGATTCCAGGATTAATTTTTGGATTATATTCACAAACTGTAAGTCATTTTCCATATTTGTACAGTATTTTTCTAGGAAAATGAATTATTTTTGTTAAAATTTGCAAAGCTTGTTGGTTTCACTCTATTCTTTTGTTACCTTTGAAGGAGCATACACGTATATATATATATATATATATATATATATATATATATATATATATATATATATATATATATATATATATATATATATATATCGCGCATGTGATATGTATTTGTTTGTAGTTTAATATTATGGGGTTGTGGCCGAGATTACCAACTAAAAATCTTATAACGTGATACTAATTTGAAAAACTGCAATAAAAATGTTTTAAAGACTTCGTTACTTGATCTACCTAATAAAAAGCATGTTAGTAAAACAATAATGGATTCGCTAAGACATTTGCAGAATTGTAATGAAGTGAAACGAAAAATAAATAAAATTTAATCCGAATTGTCAAAAAAGGCTTATAGATTCATTGAAGAGAAACAAGATTAGTATAAATTTCTTCAATTACATCGAATAGCACTTAAAAAAATTTAAATTCAAAAGTCAGATATTTTGATAGCGTAAGGCATAAGCAAACTGATCATAATAGATTTAACAAGTGACCAAGATTAGAGAGAGAGAGAGAGAGAGAGAGAGAGAGAGAGAGAGAGAGAGAGAGAGAGAGAGAGAGAGAGAGAGAGAGAGAGAGAGAGAGAGAGAGAGAGAGAGAGAGAGAGAGAGAAAAGAGAGAAAGAGAGAGAATTTTGTGACACAACAAGCATAATGAAAAAGAGTGAAATGTTAAATGTTTCTTTGACATTTTATAAGCTAAATTTGGTTAAGGAATAAGGGAAAGCACGAAGTGTATGTTACATTTTTTTAGTGATATGGCTTATATTTTTAGTTTATGGGAGTTTTAAGACTGCACTAAAGTATAATATTCTCATAGGGAAGCGCACATATAAATTTGCCTATATTAGCAAGCATATATCAGTGTAAAAGAAACAGATTTCAATGAGACATCAAATTTACAAATGTTTTAGTTGACAATGAAAACGTATTACCTTCAGGTAACTATTTTGGTTTGAAATGGAAACTCATGGCTAATTAAAAGTTTGTTTTCAGTTTTTTTTTGGTTTTGTTAATATATATATATATATATATATATATATATATATATATATATATATATATATATATATATATATATATATATATATATATATATATATATATATATATATATTCACTCCTTTCATTTCATCTAGTATCAAGCAATCCTCTTCAGACATGATTTCCAATGACGTCTTGTACTTGCTGCTAAAACCTACCATAAGGATAAAGTATTCTCCATAATATCTTTAATCATAAAGATATATTTCTGAACGACCATACAGACAGCAATTTGAAAATGCCAACCACTGAAATTAGCAAGGTTAAATTAATTGCTTCCTTTTCCATGTTGCCAAGATTTCCAGAGTCACCAATTAATGGTAAAACATCCTTTCCGTGATATAAATTAGCGACCAATTCTAACCTGACCAATTTATTTTCTGGGTCTATCAAAATAAAATTTCCATAATTGAAAGATCATTACCTATCGAATGTCTTGTTTCATAGAAACTTTGGTCGGTTGCAAATGATATGATTGCAAACGTCTCTGTTCAGTCCTATCTAGATGTAGTGCAAACTATTTTTTTTTTACCACAGACACCTACTACACAATTTATCATTTAATGAGCCTGTTTTAAACGCAGCTCGTATTTGCTATACCTCTAGATGAGCTTAAATTTTGATTTTCAATGAATTGTTTTGAATGGTAACATTACCATCTCTCTCTCTCTCTCTCTCACACACACACACACACACACACACACACACACACACACACATATATATATATATATATATATATATATATATATATATATATATATATATATATACGCCATTCAGTCTGTTATCTTGACTCAAATCAAGATAGATTCAACTAATATCATTATAAAACTTAACAACACCTTCATTACTAATTATCACTTATCGAAGAAATACTTACACGGTTCTATAAGCTGTTGTACCAATTAAATACTTGTGAATAAACCATGATTGGCAAACTTTCTTTTGTCACCGACATATTCTTTATTGCTAGATTTACTAGATAATTTTTCATTTTGTACAGTATCAAAACAGTGAACATAATGCTGGAAGAAGCAAGATTAAGACTGATTGACAGCTGCGTCTTTAATTCTCTCCGCAGGAAAATAGTTGCAAAAAAAAGCAATTTCATTTCTCCAACAAGTAATCACGTGAATTGGGGGAAATATTAAGATAAATGCAATAAATTGACAACAAAATGTGCAAAACTAGTATCTAACTATCCTGAGAGCTGTTGACTCTTAATTAGTCTTTTTGAAAGGCAAATAAAAAACTTAGACGAGACAAACAAATAATATACAGAAACCGTTGTGTTTGCCAAACTATACATGGATGTTTCTACAGGATTTGAACCTTTTGATTTATTATGTTTCAAGTAGTTTATTTCAACTTGCTGCAGAAGCTTGAAAATATTTTTATTGACCTAGAAATCCACTAGTCAAAGGGACATCTGCTGTGTTATGTAAATTTATGTAAGCGAAAAATTATATCCAGGATATTTCATTGCCATAATAGTAATAATAAACTATTAAGCAAATTTAGAGAATTTTTAAAAAGAAAACGTGTCGGCTGCTAAAGAAAATAATTGTATTTCTGCAATGGCTGTCTTTTTTCTAGTCTTCTTAGTTTAAACCGCTTGGTTTCAATGTTCAAAGACGGCGTATCAATTAAGATTCATTTTCTTTCCCGGTTTCGGAATTTCAGCTGGGGTTGTGGGCAATTGCAATAAGTGTAAGATCAGTGAAAGCGTGGTCATGGGGGAGGAGTGTTTTGCAACCGGGCTTCTGTGTAGTTCTTTTGTTATCAAATCAGATCTATGAAGGTTGATTATTCTGTGTAGCTTTTCAGTTTCTCCGACATAATAAAGGGTACATGTACATATCCTACATGTGATGAGATAAATTACATTCTCAGTTTTCACGTCTTGGACCATGTATATTTAATTTTTCTCTAGTCACTGTGCTAGAAAATAACATGGTCTGAATCATATATTGACAGGTTTTGTACCTTTTATCGCGACAGGGGCCAGATGTACTTGGATGGTCTTGATATGATTGGCGTCAGCTTCGCCCTTATTAGGATGTCCTTGAGGCTTTTTCAGGTTTCTTTGGGAGGATTTCTGTAGTGCATCCGACGATTCCACGATGGATCAGTGTTTCCTGGTGCTTTTACCAACTTTGGGGTAGTCTGGCTGGTAGGTTAAGTAAATGGTGCCATATCATACTTTTCATTCGTTCCATATTTTAGTGGGTCATCGCGGTTTTTTCTTTAGCCTTTTGGGTTGCCTTCGCAATCAGGATTTTGTCTATGATTCGGTAAATTAAATGTTTAGATAACTCTTCAGACCGTTTTCGGAATATGTTAGACTTTGCTCCGACAATGAAAAACAGTGAAGAATCAACCTTCATAGATCTGATTGGATGACAAAGAAGCTACACAGAAGCCCGGTCGCAGAATGCTTCTCCTCCCCTGGATATAAAGTCAGAGATATAACACTTATTGCAAATGCCCACAACACCAGCTGTAGTTCTGAAACCGGGAAAGAAAAGGAATCTTAATGAATACGCCACATTTGAACATTTAAACCACGAGGTTTAAAACAAGAAGACTAGAAAAAGAACAGCCATTCACAAATAATATAATTTATTTATGCAGCCGACAAATTTTCTTTTAAATAATTATCTAAATTTGCTTAATGGCCTATAATTACTACTATGGCAATTAAATATCCTGGATATAAAATGCGCTTACATAAATTTACATCAAACAGCAGAATTTTTTATGGCTTATCAATAAAAATATTTTCAAGCATCTTCTACAAATTTAAATAACCTATCTGAAACATATTAAATTCAAAAGTTAAATTCACAAACACACACACACACACACACACACACACACACATATATATATATATATATATATATATATATATATATATATATATATATATATTTATATATATATATATATATATATATATATATATATATATATATATATATATATATATATATATATATATATATAGGGGAATATATATATATATATATATGTGTGTGTGTGTGTGTGTGTGTGAATTTAACTTTTGAATTTAATATGTTTGTGTGTGTGTGTGTCCAGTTACATTCATAGTTCAATTCTTTTGACTCTTAACAGCAATTTAGCTAAGTAGCTGGCTGTGTATGGCTAGTTTCGCGACATTTATATTTCCACCGATAGTAGGATATGTGTCAGTAACCCACTACCTCTTATGCTTTCAATGTATTCCATTGAACTAACAAAGAGTACTATATTTTGAATTTTACACCCCTTCCCGACAATGGATTCAATATACATATAACCCAAGTTGCATAAAAATTACGCTTTTATTGAGCTTCACCAGTGTTGAATACACGGCGGTATGTTCGTTGATTTATTTCAGTTAAACATCGTGTTCCACTGTTTGTCCAACTCTGAATGAGGCACATCGCGTTACTTCCGAACTGTTCCATTTATGTGTTCACTTTTTATTTGTTTGTCTTTGGCCCTTTCAACTGTAATGAACGTTCTCCAAGCTGCTTTACAACTTCAGCTCTACAAGTATCATTGATTTTTGCGATATTACAAATTGACAGCAATGTTCTAGCCCTATTTTTTTATCTTGCCTTGTTGATCAATCTATTTCCATTTATCTAAAATTAGTCTCGATGCTATGTCAAGACGATTTTAATATATTTATAAAGTTAAAACAAAGATGATTTTCAGCGTTATAATAAACAGTCAGATATAACTTGAAATCTAAATGGACAACGAAAAATCGATCGCAAGATACGTTCAGAATCTGGGAAACCAATAGACATGAATGATTTACAAGACGTGGTGATATCTAGTTGGGTAAGTATTAAAATCGATTCCAATATATGTTCCAAATGTGCTTCATGATTGACTGTTTTGTCAAACATATTTTCCCTGTAAAACGTTATCGACAAATAGTACACATTTGTATCCTTAAGCGTCGTTTTGAACATTTATATATTGCACGGTCTTTGAAACCTATTTTCTGTTTGCCTTCTGTTGTCTTAAAATGGAAATGTTCCCAAAGTAGCACTCTATGCGAATAGAGAGACGAACCTAGCTTAAATGGTATTCAGTCATCATTTAATTTATTAAGCAAGATTTCCATTACTCATGTCTTCTGTTGTCAGTCAGTCTGTAAACTGTTATCTGTTTGTATGTCCCATCTGTAATTGTTATTTCCTGCCAGAATTCTGCAATTCCCATAAGGAATGGACCTATCACTGCTTTTGAGGAACGGAGAAGCGTCATTTGATGATTTTACTCAAATTAAGATACACCAAGAGCAATATATTTCAGACAAACTGGTTCAATACATTTGTTGACGCTACATGTGAAGGTGTTGTGTTTCCAAAATCACTAAGATCAATTGCAGAAAAAAAAACAAATTGCCAAAGCGTAAGTGAAAAAGAATACTAAATTAAACAGTCATTATCAGATAAGTGATATGAATGTCTGAGAGTATGGAGGTTCTATCATACGAGACTTTTTTTAAACAACAATTATTGGCAAAAAGTATTACATAATAGTACTACAGAAGTAATCAAAGTAAAGAAGTTGAAGCTGTAGTTAAAATACTGTTTAGTACGCAAGAAGAAATACAATTAAGGGAATATGTGATTGCTACGCACGTTGTTATATAAATAATAGAGGTCATGAGAATTGATGTTAAAATTTGCAAAACAACATATTGAAGAGTTTAAAATGTACACCAATAAAAACCCACTTAATCCCATCCCTCCTATAAACAAACAAAGATGATGTTATGCAAGAACAGATGAAATGGATTGACATCGTAAAATTTCAAGTAGTTGGACACAGAGTTGGGTAGCAATTTAAGTGAAAACGTTGAATAACTCAATTTAAAAGTTAATGCATTTTTACCAATTTGAAGGGATGACGGAACTGTAGAAAGAAAAGCAGCAGTTGCTACAGTAATTGCTACGACTGTATAGCAAATTTGGTAAGAACTATTGGCTTTTTTATTTACTCCCTTACCTCGACCTCCTCTCCTTGCCTTTTCCTGCTCCAAGCCATTATTATTTTCTCATATGATGGAAAAAAAGCTTGAAGCATGTAGATGTAGCCGACTATTTGTTTGATAGCAGCAGCATTATCTGGTCCAATATTATTGTTATTGTGATAGACTGGTTGCTAAGGAGCGTTGGAGAATTTTTTTTGCTTTCTTCGCAGAATTATTTGGTTTTGTGTTAGAACATTATTAGGTTTGTTATTCGCTTTTTTGGGCAAAGGTTTTAACCCTGATGAACGAATGTGTGTGTGCGTGTGTGTGTGTGACTTGCATTTTAACAATTGTTCATTCATATCGCCATTTTTCAAGATATTTCAAGGTTAAAAAAAAGTATCAGACCATATATAATATGCATTGTTGATTTTTAAAAACAGAATATATTACTCTATCGGCAGAATCGGGTACTGCTAAGGGAGTTGTTAATTTCGCTACTAACACATTCAAAAGTAAACTCGGAATATGCTGTTGGTGGAAACGGCCTATTTTTATTACCGTGTCACATGGCAATTACAATGGGTAGATAGGCTTGTATAACAATATTTTGCAGAAATCTGCTGACTCATTTAACTCATGACATAAATGTCAAAAAGTCCACCTCAGATGTGAGAGGTCATGGATTAGAACCCCAGCCGAGTCATACCAAACGACATAACAAGGTACTAGCAGCTACTTTGCTAGGTAGTCAGCATTAATAGGTTAGTGTTAAGACTGGTCAGCCTGGTGGCAGGATAATGGGACTTTATAAGACAAGATGCTACATGCATGCGTCATGATTCCCCAGTTCCAGACATCTCTATAAATTGTCACACTGCATATATTATGACAAAAAATTTAATAATCCACAAAAACACATACACAGATGTACATTGAGTTTTACAAAGTTTCTTATTTTGCAACCTACATTTTCACTCACTGTTGACTAGCTTTGTATGTAGTGAAATGTCGCTTTCTCTGAAGAAAAAGATAATCGAATCCCCTAAGGCCTCGAATTCTCATATCATATATTATCATTTGATATAATTTAACATGAAGATAATATATTAAGATATAAATTATAAAAAATGAGTCACAGAAAGGATCGGCAAATTGATACAATTTTTATTCAGTGTTATGTATATTTAATTTGCATTGTTTGCTAGTTTTTATTCATTATATTCAATGAGTTATGTAAACTTGTATTTTGTAGATAAATTTGTCCAAAATCAAATTCATTGTTTAACTGACCGAAATAATCGATTTTTAATACCGCAAATAATTAATACAGAGCTAATATTTTTCTATGAGTATGAGTTTAATATTAGGATCATTATCAATATAATTAAACATGGTTCTTGGTCTGAGTCAAAGACATTGTTTTTGTCATGTTCTTTATTATAAATTAAATAAGATACCTACTAGTTATACTAATGTTTTTTTCCAGAAATGAACTTGTAGCACCCATCTAGGTTATTCTTTTGCGTCTTAGTTTCTTTTTAAATTTAAAAGTTGTTTCTTTTTCGTTCTTTAAGAGCTGAGAAGAATCATTCGTATTATTGTTGTACAGTATTGCGATCTGAGGTGAAATTATTTTATTCAAATCATTCTTCTCTGGAAATACAAAGTGTATATCTATAATACATAAAAGTACTTATCTATAGCACTCTTGGAAAAAACATTGACTGGAAATAATTGTGAACTCAAGCTAGGAAACCATGTATTGTATTACTGTTATTCAACAAAAGATTGCTGGCATATCATTGCATTAGAGACTACAGGCGCATCAACGTCTTCAGAGTTGGAAGTTATTTGAAATACTACTAAAGATTATTTCTGAACTCTATTCATTAGGTCTTGTGTTAGTAATTCTATAATTATCTGAAATTTAATTTACAATATCGTATATTATTTTACATGTTCACTTAGTATTCTATAGAAATAAATTAATATTTAATTTTAATAATCATTTTGCTTCTCATTCTTTTCTATTGCTTATTTTAAGAATTAATATAATTCATGTCAATAAGAATTAATATAATTCATGTCAATAAAAATAGAATGTTTATCAAAAGTTAATTTATGAACAGAAAAAGGTAGTTAGTTTCTCTGAAATTATTTGCTGAATTTTACAAGGCTTGTTGATTCTCGATCTTTTTTTTTACTTATTTTAAGACCAAAATGTTGACTAATGTATCAGTACGGGAATCATATTGATTTGTTTATGGCAGGCAAGATTTGTGCGATGTTATTTCCTACAGCTAGTACTGACAAGAAACCATCCTAAAAGTAATTAATAACAGGCCAGCTATTTTGTCTTAGCTTTAAAAACCCAGTAAGCAGACCGCACTAATATGTAAACCTGTAGTATTACTAAACAGTTTGAATCAAGAAAAGTCTTTGTATACGAGTCAGTACTAATAACGCTTCACTTTCTTGTTTGGATTTCAAAGTGTTACAATGGCTTGTATCAAGTCGTCAAAATACTACTTTAAAACTATAGTAGAGTAACATTGCTATGATATTTTCAGCACGACTTTATTCAACGTTTACACTATCAAAACTACTTCTCACACAAATGTTAATGAGTTTCACCTTATACATAATATAAACTGGCATTTCCATCTTAATATATATGATTTGATTGGAAAGCAGGTTTAAATATTTATAAAATATTTTAGACAATAATACCATTACTAATTTCAGCAAAGACGATTAAAAGAAATATACAGATTTTAGTGAACGCATTCGTTATAATGTAAATTTGAAAAATCACTAGTTACAAT
This sequence comes from Potamilus streckersoni, assembly GCA_016746295.1. Lineage (NCBI taxonomy): Eukaryota > Metazoa > Mollusca > Bivalvia > Unionida > Unionidae > Potamilus > Potamilus streckersoni. The sequence goes on along the minus strand of JAEAOA010000897.1, from coordinate 2,161,907 downwards.
ATATAAGGTCCCGAAAATAAATTCCTACGTATACTTCCTTCAACATATTAAAAGCAGGACTTACTTTAACAGAAGTTAGTATTCGACAAAATTTACTAAGCAGAAAATCAAAGAAATTTAAGGTGGACATACTCATGTCGATTTGTTGGAGACAAATAAAATGCGTAAATTATTTATTTCTATAAATATTGCAGCACAAATAGACCGGAAAATAACCTAGCGTCTTACCCTGAAAAATGCTTGTGGGAGTATCACCAACTCAGTTTGACCATTTTCAAAACCGTCAACGTCTTTGAGGTAAACGGAAGCCATGCCAACAAGATGTCTTCTGGTGATGTGATGTGATGAATACACTTGGAATTCAAGTGACGATTCATCTGTGATATCCCTTGGTGCAAGGTCGTCTATTGAAAACTTTTCTAGAAAGACCGGATTCTGCAAAATAAGCAATGCAGATTGTTGAGATAAATCTACCTATAATAAAAGAGAATGAATAACTGACAACCTCTATCTCCACCTGAACCAGGAAGTTATAGAAAGGAAAATGAGAATTTAAGAACGAAAACGGACTAAAGTTTAACTGTAGAATTATAGTGTCTGAAAAGGCAATTTTGAGTCAGATGAGAAGAAAAATGGATACTTTAAAAAAATAAATGCAAACAGGGGAATATGCTTAGAACTGATCTCATTGAAACGTAAGTTAAGTTGCATGTATAACTGACAAACACCGTAAGGGGACCCTATCATCGGTTAATCAGGCTGCAGCTTTTAGGATTCTGAAAAGTAATCAAGCTCCGTGATTATGCTCATGGGTCATTGCCATGGGCCAAGACTGCTGCTGTTTCGAGATTGAATCGAGTCATTGAACAAGTAAAATTAATAAATGTACATACAGAAAAAGCAGTGGAAAACGAATATCTGACTGGTCATTACATTTACACAACCAGGAAAATAGAAAAGACATCAGCATTAAACCATCTATCTGCTCATGTCAGATCTATGCAAAAGTAACGTCTCTGGAGATAGGAATATAATCAGATTAAAAATAGTATTGGCCAGCTTTCACGATTCGTTGTCTGATATGAACAGTTAATAATTTATCAATTGCCAAGAAAATGTAAAGACTAGTATATGGAAAGTATATTATCATTACATACAGAAACATACCCTTATGTATTACATTAGGTAAGAATCGCCAATGCCATCTCCCATACCTGAGACAAAGCGTGTAGAAGAATACCATCAACTTCAATTCGCAGGGGTGGGTGAAGAAAGCCAACACACTCAAAATAATGTATATGCGTATAATTTCTTGAAACGTTAGCCAAATATATATTAATTCGTGGAAAGGGAACATGTTAATCATGAACAAATAAATGAGGTATTGCAAAAACTTTGAAGTTTTAAAGTTCTATTCTAATAATTTCAATAAATAAGAAAACATAAATCCAGACTCTAGAATGTTTTAAAGATAGTTTGTATATGCTGAATTACAGTCTGACGATTACGTATAATTTTAATTGCTGTAGCTTAAGTGTTATTCTTATAACTCTTTCTCGATAGTGTTGATTTATGCTGGACTTTGACGTGATGAATTTGTTTCAATAATTTTCTTTATTTCAAAATCAACAGATTTGAAAAATAGTAAGCTATTTGCCGAAACATTGGCTTTTCAGCTGAATGTCGTTGTATGCAGTTACATAATCTGGGTGGAATCACCTTGACCATATAAAATTCCACCAAATTTGGATTCATGTTCTTCATTTTGAAGTTTCCAACTACTATCTTAAAATAGGAATATGGATCATGTGTATAAATTTGAAGTATCATAATGCTTAGTGTAAATTTTGATGAAATTCGGACTTACTTTATGCGTAGACTATTGTAATATTAATCCACCTATCGTAAAGAGGCCACGTAGATCTGTTTTGTTTTCGAACTCCTTATTTTACAGCAACCAGCAGAATCGGTTTCAACAAGGATACTACGTTTTAAGTTTGGGAAATGGCAAAATCTTTTGTAAGAAGAGATTATTTTATGTTTTTCTATAGCAACAGAGTCAATATTGCATGGCATTCCTGTATTATTTATCTGTATCCACTATCGTAGATATATTAATATAATGTTGTATGTCATATGTATACACTAGCTGATGGACTGTCGAGAAGTTCTCTATTACTTTTTTTCCAATATTGGTTATTTCACTACAATGTAACCTCTAAAAGTTTGTGAAAATATTGGATTTCAAAAGAGTTTTAAACAAAACTTTTCATTTTTAATGAATCCACACAAATGCAATGCATAGTATTCATTTATATGTAAACATTTAAAAAGTTTTCAGATGACTTTGTTATATTTAATTTTATATCGGACTTACGTGTAAAATGTTGAAACAACTAATGTAAAAATTCTATCTTGATAAAAATTGCTGATGAAGTAATATTTGAAATTAAGTAGAAACACTTATGCGTTATCCAATATAATACAGACGCAGTGCCATACATTAAGTTCATGTAAAGACTATAAATACACTGAAATAAAACCAGATCTAGTAGCTTCTGCCTGTATGTACCAAATTAATTTTACTTACTCGTGTTTTATGTATCGTTTTTGTACGATACTTATACTGCCTTCCAGGTACAAGAAAAGCTTTCACGTACGGGTTCATGTCTGTACTGGCAGAGAGACCAGATATCCGTAAGTTGCTTGCCTGAAATGATAGAAGAATGAGAGAAGTGTTTTGAATTTTTAACTATATATGACAGACTGCCAAATAAAATAATTTGGACATGACAATTGTTTAACACTAACTGGTTTTGGACTTATCACGAACGTCAGGTGTTCTGTGAATTGGTCATTCGGATGCATAAGTTATGCGTAAAAATGATCGTAGACAGCTGTTGAAAACAAAGTTAATTACTTAATCTGTCAAACTCAATAACTAATTATAATACTTGATCTGGTGAAGTTATTAATTAATGATTTCGTTTTTAAAAGGTCAAAGATGTAGATCCAAATTATTCATTGGTTGTAGTATTCTGAATACTATCTTCTAGCACCATCATGAGCCTAAGTTTGACCAGTGGTGGCACTGTGAGGTCATTTATTTACAAACACGAATTTGATGTGGGATAATTCTGTGACTCTTATCCAAAAGGCCAAACACACCATTGCATACTTAATTGACCAGTGCATGAATTTAAACTTCATTAATTTATATTGTACACTCCAATTGTCTTCCCAAACCTGAGCATAGGAGGTAATTGAACAATATTTCCCCATTCAAGCGGTACGTTCTTTATTAAGCATTCTTTTGTTTGCAATCTTAGAGGAAATGGGCAAGTCTACAATTTATCGCAATATTAGAGGAACAATTATACATATCAGATACGAATATAGTGATACAGATTAATAAGTTACGATTAGCAGCAAAAAAACCACACATACAATGAACAAGCGAAAAACAATAAGAAAAAAACAGTAAATAAGATGTACTGAAAACATGAATTAAGTTCGAGAAAGGAAACAATTATATCTAAGGAAATTAATTAAAGGTGCTACTGAACTTCGTAAAAGGTAGAATTTAATATGGAACGCATCTGCATGAAATATCAATTGGTCAGTTTATTGTTGGAAAATTAATATTTGCTTTCAAATTTAGAGACTACGGATGAAACATTAGTTTAAACACCCTGTAGCTTTATTGTATGTTTTAAGAAGACATAATGTATCCAAATTGTTTCCAACTTTAAAATATGTGAGCAAAATATAAGAGTGTTTGTAAAGATGGAAAAGAACATTTAATTAAGAATATGCTTTAGATTTTGTCCATACTTCGTTTTGATTATAAATGAAACTGTACTGATATGGAATTTCTGCTTCTATCACAGTCACATAAAGGATTATCTATCAGAAGTATGGACAATTATCTCGGTATGAATAAAAGAGTATTTGAAATTACCAGAATGATAATGCGAAGAAATTATAATTACGAGTATCGAGTAAAAATTGAAATGATTTGTTTACCTAATTTTTAAAAATACTTTTCTTTATAATAATCATTTTATTGATATTATTAATATATTCAAATTATAAGCTACACGCTTATTATGTACACATTGTCTGATATCTCGGGTTGACATTTTGTTTTGGTCTTGCAGACGCGTTAGCTCATCAATCACATTCTAAGAGAGTTTGTCCACTCGATTTGACATACTGCATATTGGTTTGGCTAAATTATTAGTTTCATTTATAAATTAATTTATGGTGATATAACTGATCTGCACTGTTACATTTGTGTCAAAATAAATGTCAATCATGAAATCACCATGATTAGCTAATTTTGAAAAGACTTTTGCCAACCTTCCTTTTTATGGCCTATGCAAGTGTAAATATTACTGCCTTGTAATGTTATCGAACTACAAATTCAAATATATTTTAATAATAATGATGCAATGCTTCTTTAACTACAAAAACATTGATTGGACTGATTTTGGAGGAAAATAAAAATATGCTTTTCTCAAAGCAAATTAAACCAATTCCGTCTAATGTTCATATATACATTCAAATCAGAGTCATGTAGCTCAAAATAGAATTATTATTCTCTCTCTCTCTCTCTCTCTCTCTCTCTCTCTCTCTCTCTCTCTCTCTCTCTCTCTCTCTCTCTCTCTCTCTCTCTCTCTCTCTCTCTCTCTCTCTCTCTCTCTCTCTCTCTCTCTCTCTCTCTCTCTCTCTCTCAGCGACTCGGCAATACCAGGTCACCTCTATAATTATGACGTTGAGCTTGGTTCGATCATCAGAAAAATTCAGCTGTACTTTGAGTTTCCCAGTGGGCATAACTGGTGGTAAATAACGAGGGGCAATCATTTCTTCAAGATTCAAGTCGTGCATCAGGAATGGAGCGTCGGGAAGTCCAATCCCGGGAGGTGGTCTCTGTAAAGATAATGACACAGAGTTCAATGTTTCTGAAGTTTAAATTTATAAAGGAGAGAAGCTTGTTAAAGTTATAATATTAATGATGTAATTTATTTGAGCATTCTCTCCGTATCAGAACATTATCAAATGAATTTCTTTATTTCCTATTGACATTTTACAATTTATCTATTTTCCAAAATATTGTCCGTGCTGAATGAAAGACACAACTACAAGTGTCATGTTTAACAATTTTATTACATATACATTTAAATGGCGATGATCTGTATTCTTTGAAGGATTAGTATACGTGCGACAACTTCATTGTTCAAGCACTTGCACAATTTCGGACGGGGCCAACCAACTGAGTGGTATAATATTTAACCGGATTAAATGACACACGCTGTGAAGTCACAATGAAAGTGTCCCTTATAGGAGAAAGAACAACCAACAGAAAAACATGTACTGCAGATTGAAACAGGGACACAATCTTGTCACTGATGAATTACGAAATATTTACACAATACATGTCTGATATCACAGTCGATGATTATAACTGTACAATTGTTTATTCATATAGCTGAAAAAGTATTGATATATATGATTGTTCCATAGCTCATATCGTTTTCAAAGTTAAAACGTTTTTAGAAGAGAAAAGAACAATAACTTATTGAATTGAATATTATTCTTGACTTCCTCGTAAAGATTAATATTAATTCCAACCTTGTACTCCATTATTAACATTGACATCAACGATGTACGCGTATTTTTACACACCGACGCATGCGCAAATATACACCACAAAGGTCTAAACCTTTCAGAAAACAATATGCTTGAGAAAGAGCTCTAAAGTTAAAAGAAATATCCATCACAAAGGGCTCCTCCGTCAAAGAAACATAGACACGACGACAGGTTCTAACTTTCAGAAAAATACATAATAACGGTTATAGCTTTCATTAAAAATATGCTGAAGCTATTGGATCATCGTCTCAAGTGAACGAATCTCTGCGTTTACTATGTCAACACGAAAGGGTAAACAGTAATGGATATAGCTGTTTGAGATTCATCCAGTGGAATGCTTAAAAATCTTTCTGGTCGTGTCTGCTGATTCTAATAAATGGATGGAGAATAAAGTGTACCAAAAGAAAGACCAGAGTAAAAAGGAGATATCAGTAACATAAATGGCGAAGGAATCTTTATATTCCAGGAACGAGAACGATTACCAGTTTAAATACGAGTTGTTCCCATGATTGTTTCCCCACGGTAACGCTTGTGTTATATATATATATATATATATATATATATATATATATATATATATATATATATATATATATATATATATATATATATATAAAGATCTGAATAATTTGGTTAATTTGGGATTGAGAACATTCACTTAACACATATTTCCAGTGTGTAACTCATAGAAATTTGCTACTCTGAGTAGATATTTTCACATTCAAAACTTCAAAGGCACATTATAACATCAGAAACCAACAAGTTTCAGGATGCTTGATAATTTAAAATTTTATGATTACCCGTTCATTAAATAATGATACATACCATATGAAAAACTATGTGTTCGAGTACTTTGTGTTAATTGCATGCACATTCGCCTAGTCATTTGCAGGTACCGTAGATCAATTTACAATGCCGAAGAAACCTTCATTGATATAATAGTTGATATCGTAACTATTTCGTATACCGATTTAGCTCAGGTTTAGAAAGCTAGCCTGAGGTTATCATGTCACGAGTTTTTGTTTGGAAAATATATTAATGCGTGTAATACGTTAACGAGAAACACTGCTCATATTTATTCTCAATAGTTGTTCAATTACTTTAGAAAACTACTTGCTGGTGATGTCGTAGTTTGTTCAAACTATGTCGCAGAATGCAAAATTGAAATCAATAAAAAAAATTCTAAAATTTAGAACTAACCAATTATTATGGCAGATATTGTACACAACATCAAATATATTAATTCAGAGAAATCTAGTGGACCCGGCTTGTTAATTAAAGTTTTTCAAAAAGACTTGTTTGGACGTTGTAACATTATTAAAACAATGATTGACTGGTATATTCCCTGCGACCAATGACAAATATTTAAATTGTCCATTATATAGAAAAGTTTCAACTAAAGATCCCAACAATTAAAGAGGTATTACGTTCATAGAAGTATTGAGAAAAATGTTTACAAACGCATTGAATAACATAAATGATTTGATGATAATAATGTTAATAATGAATTACACGTAGATGTTAGCAAAGGATTTTGCACAGCATACAATATATTTATTAGTCACTAAATACATAAGTATTTGTCAAAGACAGGTGCTATAGGGGACTATTTATTTGTTGATTTCTGTAAATCCTTTGGTAACTAATCTCATAGCAAATTTTGGGTTTCATTTGCAAGAAAATGTATGCACGGTCGCTTGTATGTCGAGTTGAGCTGCAGATAATATCGACTCTCATCTTCCGTCACACAATGCTTCGTAAGATCTTGGTCTGTGGTGGTTTTTTTCTGCTCATTATTCCTTCCAAGCTGCATAGATTCAGGTATTCCGGCCCATGATGCAGTTTCCAGTTTGATCCGACTAATACGTGAGGACAAATGGTAAATTAAAGTAGTCAACAAGAATTATCGAATATAGTGATTTGGGAAAAGTTCCTCTTAGAATACTTGGACTCTTTAGAATTACTAAATACGAGTTAAAACTTTTACATTCTAGCTAAAGAAAATATACAAAAAGTGCATGGCAGTTCATAGACAGAACACGTAACGAAACCCCATAACACTTCATTCGTAGCAAGAATCACAAGACGTTTAGAAGTACTTGGAATTAGATACGAATTGTTGCAATTTGGTGTTGGTAGATTCCTCTTGCAACCATTTTTCATATAAAAGCGCTTATCTATATCACTATATCTTTTAGAATAGCACAAAAAACTGCGACCATCATTTAATCAAACTCTTACTTGATGCAGGTAAATGACTAAACTACAGGTAATATATTAAAATACGTGTGTCATTTGTAATGTAAGAGGGATTTCTTGTTCTGTAAGACTGTTGGTGTGCAAGAACTTCTAGACGCAGCTACATAAATAAATATGATAGATTGCACCAGATATTGAAAACTTTTCTACCCAGCGTTCTAGTAATGACTAGATTTATAAAAATGTTTGCAATTTTATCCTCTTGACTTTTTAAACTTCACAGTTAATTTATTAAACATGTAATAGAAAGTACACTAAGTTGATAATTCTTTATTTGGACATTTTTGTTATTTAGATAGATAGATAGATAGATAGATAGATAGATAGATAGATAGATAGATAGATAGATAGATAGATAGATAGATAGATAGATAGATAGATAGATAGATAGATAGATAGATAGATAATGTTTTCTTCGGCACACTTTTGGTCACTGGAGTTATGCAATGAGCGTCAGTCTATTGCCGTGGGGGTCAAAAGACTGTGATGTTTCTCTTGGATAAAAATATAAGGGCGTTAAGGGTGTGGCAGAACAAATGAATTGTGAAAAGTTAAAGGCACATCTAACGAGTTGTCCAATAAGTATACCAACACACACACACATACTCTGATTATTCCATATATATATATATATATATATATATATATATATATATATATATATATATATATATATATATATATATATATATATATATATATATATATATATATATATGGAATAATCAGAGTTTTCTCTTCCTGAAAAGAAAGTTATACGGAGAGATTGAATGGATGAAGGAAATGATGATAACGTTAGAAATGTTACAACTGTAGAAGCATGACTCGCAAAAGGTATATCTTAATCACTCGTCTATTACATGTACCAAATGTTACAGATATTTGTTGGTATAGTGAATGCTTTGTTGTTGCTTTTGGCTCAGCAACAACACATATATTCAATGCATTTAATCAAATCAAATCATCCTTGAAGAAATATAATCAAAAATCTGATTACTTAAAAATAAGAGCATAGATTGTCTTTGAACAAATATTGTCAATTTATTATTGTTAGTACAGGAAATTAATCCATCCTGCATGGTACATTTTACTTAAAAAGAAGTCGGATAACCAGGGCCATATTCTCGAAAGAACTTGATATTGTGTTTCGAACATTGCATGTACTTTTATAGTGTTGCGGTGGCGTTTACTTTCCACAAATAGACAAATTTAATAAAGTATCGCGATTCGAAAGAACATCCCTTGGATAATTGTAACTGATAGTAAAATTGCATGATATATACAGATTGCAATGCTAATATGTCGCTGAGTGCGTGCCTTTGAATGTTATATCTCATTTATCAAATCAGAATTGCACAGAGATCAGATCGTTGTTTCCAATCAAAGGACAACTTGTCACTCAATGGGACATTTAGTCTTATCACCGTGTATTGAATTAACCTGTCTAGACTAATTAGTGTGCCTTTATTGAACTAAAACCTAAAATAAAGTGACACGCAAACGCCGTATTGCTTACCAGATCATGAAAACATGTATTTATGCAATGATACATAATGAAATATTTTGAAAGCTAAATATAATTAAGCAATTAGATTGCTCGTGCAATTTTATAGCAGTATTATAAGCTCAGAATATAAGTGTGTTATAGAAGTGTAATCTTTGCATATGTCATGTCAATATGCGAGTTTCTGAATCACATGCTAATCAACTACAATTTTATCAATCTAATAAGAATCGTATGTGAATCCCGTCTACCTTGTACATAGACACCAACATTCATATTGTGACAGGAGTGTACTGTAAATTATCAAACAAAACAAGTTTATTTTTGGCATCTGTTTGCTATCTAAATTCAGTTTGAAGAACTGATGATTCCTGATGTAAAGGAGGATGACTGGCTTTCTGCTTTGCGTACATCCACCTGGTGACTGCTACCTTGTCTTCAATATTTTTAAACGCACGTTTGAACACTGACACATAGTTGTTCTTTTGACATAAGCACGATTAAGCAAAAGATAAAAGTTTGGTAACAAAATTTAGCATGCATATATGAATATTAATCTGTGAGTGATCTGATTATATTTGTATGCTACTAAACAATTTTTAAATTTGTTTACCAGATTTTGTAACTATAGTTTTGGACCTTTTAGAGAAATAATATCATGGTATGCAAAATTAAGCACAACTTCACTTGTTATAGAACAAGCAAAAATCGGCTGGCTTCTTTGTGTTAATTTTTGATGACCTAATTAGATTTTATTTCAATTTGTTCATTTATATATTTCATAATCTTTAACTGATTTTTAAACGTTTTCGAGATCCACTGCTTTTTCAAAAGAAATCCTTGATGAGATTGCCAGCACATCAGACCGTAGGCATGTCCGGTCGCATCAGACAATAGGAACGTCTGGTCGCATTAGACAATAGGTATGTCCGGTCGCATAAACATAATCAAAATGAGCTTGAATTAGACAAATTAAATTTAACGGGAAGTTTTATATATTAAGTTTTCAGGCGACTGCTTCCAGTTTTAAATTCTTTGTACATATTTTGTTAACATTATGGACTTCAATATGCTTGACAACAAATTCATTATCACGATTAAACATAAACTACATAGTACGCAGAGTAGAAAATAATCTTTGGTAAACATATTTTTATGTACATGTATAGAAAGTATATTTTTAGACCTTAATACAATTATGAAACATTTTGACTTAGATTTCTAAGAAATAAACTTGTTAGTATGATTAAAGCAAACACCTTTATGGTAAACAAAGTAATAAATATGGCATTCATGTTTGTAGGCTCTTGTATATAATGTATTAGGTTTTCATGCCAATATATCAATGTTTACTTATGTTTAAACTTTTCCAATTAGATTAATTCAATTTGAATCTTTCGCGGACACATTTCTTTTCTAAAATGGTCCAAGATTTTAACCTTCTTATTTGGACAAATATCAAACGTTTCCAAATTTTTTTCATAGCTTTAACGGTTCGTATTTTATTTCTATTGAACGGTTGGTTTATTTCAGAAGTACGAATGAAATCCTAACCATTAAATATCAGGAATTCGCTGTACCATGCTCATAACAATATTTCATTTGATTCGCCTTGCTGTATTTTCTCCTTAAAGTCGGTGTCTTGGAATGACGCTAATTGTCATGTGACAAATTAAGCTTCAATCATTTCACTTTTAGTTTTCATTTAAGAACGGCTTGTAAATTATGTACAATGCTACAAAACAACAACAGGATAAGAAAAATTTCCAGTTTCTGAAAGATCAAAGATAAAGCTTTATAACATTGAGGAGAACTTAATCTGCAGAACAATGCATGGTTTATATAGGGAATATAAGATTTTGACCATGTCTCTTTAGCTTTTGAATCTGAACTCCAGAGGATTAGATGAATCATTATCAGCCATGTTTACAATTGTTAGCAGGCTGGGATTAAGATAAAATTAGGACTTTCCTATCTAAATGAACGTATTGACGTAGCTGTGAAATTGTCGACTTTCATGTTAAATATAATTTTAGAAATTAATTCTTTAAATAAACGCAATCGTTAGAATTTATATATTACTCAAGATACCGAATAATTGAATCTAAGGGAATCAAAATGGTTCACAAAATCTTATATTCTACTTACAATTCATACAACATCAAACTCGTATGCATGTCCTTCTGAACGTGTTACCTCCTATCAAAGTAATATATCACCTATTTGTTTTTATGGACTATGCTGCAAATTGTTATAAAAGAGAGCTAAACATGACCTTATGGTGATTTTTTATGCAGTTTGTGAGAGAGAGAGAGAGAGTATTCAGTGTCTTTGTCTGCATTTACACGTAGATGAATTTGATTGGGTTGATCACTGACTGAAAAAGATTTTCTTCATTTCATATTAGTTCAAGTAAATTATATTAAAGTTTATACGGTTGTATTCAATGAGAAATATGATGTGAGAATTTTGCAGTAATTTTTAATATTACGCGGCTTCATATTGCACAGCCGGTGTGTATAAAAATAGTACAGTGTATTATGAACTCTTATTTAAACAAACAATGTACGCTCATGTGGTAGATACTTTAGATTTTGATAGATTTGGTTGTGTATAAACATACCAAGTTGTTTCCTTCATTTCAAAGTAGAGATGTGGACGAGTGCACTGAGTTACAAATGACACTTTCTAACAAGTAAAGAAATTAACGTGATATTCACATTGTGGGAGAGGCGCAATAATTGAAAATACCATTCTGTTCATTTAAACAGTTGTTTAGTAGAAATAACTTTTCGCAAATAGAATGGTTCAGATCATGACCAATGCTCTCTATGGTTCTTTAAAAATGGAACAGCAAATCATGCTTAGATCAAGGGCGATCGCATGCCTATCAGATAAGTATCATTTTACAGGTCAGTATAAACGTTAACTTTGACAAAAAATGCAACTGAATATTTGCGTAAGAAACTAAAGGCATCAGAGCCAAAAAGTCAAGATGATGAAGTCTAGATAGGCTGTTATAGCGAAAATGCTTTGTAATTTTCCCCAGTTAACTATTTTTATACAATGTTAGATTAGCGATAGAAACCATACAAGTCATAGCCGGTGTAACTCTAACAAAGAGAATGAAAGTGACGTAAAGATATGTATTCTTTAGGTAATGATAAGAATGGCAATAAATATATTAACATATGTTCAAAAACACTTGATACACACCGCGAAATTGTATGGTAAATTCGATTACATTTACAACTGAAACCGTATTTTTTTTACAGTACCCACATCCAAATAAATTCGATATTCCATAGGAAAAGCTTGATAATTGCAATTATACGATTTCATATTTTCCCTACATTATGATTCATAACAATCAGGGACAAAACATAAACACGGGTGCAGTTGACTCATCAGCTCGAATTACATGTACGTATTAGGGAACTGACCCAATTGATTAAGGCCATCACAAGCAGAAACAAAGAATTCAGTTGGATCAACAGAGAAACAAATTCCATCAATTTACTCATCCCAGACCAACTGGGAAATTTATTTATATTCCCATTCTTTCACAACATGATTCTAAATTCAGTTTTAAGTAGAACAAAATGAGAATTATTATTTTTTAATATAATGAAGAGCGCGAGACCAAATTCAAAGTTCGCTTGGCGGTACTTTGTGCGCATTAAAATTATAAGTGTGTATTGATGAATATATGGTTGTGTATTTATTTTGGAATACAGCATAAATTCAATTACGTTTTTTATTGTAATGTGTTCTTTTGTATTACTAAGCCTTAGGTAAAAACAAAATTTTTATATATTATATATAAAAATTACTGCATTTGTCAGGGAAAATATGAACTTGTTTATCCATCCATCCATACACTCATGTGATTAAATTGATTGGTACATACTCATATCTGGTATTGCAGTACGTATAATTTGTCATTAAATTAGATATGAACATTCAACTTTGATAAGATGTAAAATATGCTTAATCATCGTTCTCTAGAGTGATATCATGTCCTATACCAATATATATATATATATATATATATATATATATATATATATATATATATATATATATATATATATATATATATATATATATATTATTTTAGAAGTTTTGCTAATATGATGTGTGTGTGTGTTTCTATGGTACGATTTGTGTTGGCAAGGAACCTTTCATGATACTCGTTGGTATATATCTTCACTAAAATATCTTCCTTTTATGATTTCATCAAAGACATGCATAAAAAATTTAATCGGGAAACCATTTAATCCCACTATCCCTTCTGAACGATCCAAAAATGGTTCCTTGGTGGGTAAATTGTGGTTGGTGCATAGTTGCCACTGCGAAAAGGTTTTGTCAATAATAACATACAAAGAAATCAATATTAATAAATGCAGCATTTTAGTTGGTTAGAATTTTGGTAAGACGTGGAGTTGAGTAAATTTATATGTCGGAGCCTCTGAAGGTTTTGAGTAAAAGACAGCATTTGCGCTCTTGAAAATTTCAAATACGAGAAGAATGATTAAAATATTGTACGTGCCCATCCCTTAACATTCCTACTTATTGTAGCAACGGTCCCTTTTAATAACCATTAACTTATCATCGCTCAATGAAGCTCCCGATGAATTTATTATCAGAGTACTAGTCACTAGTTACCTTTTGGGCAGAGAAATGAACCAATTAAGTATACTATTAACTAGATGTGATGAGCGATAATAATTTGGTACAAAATTTGAATTTGAAACAATCGAATACTCTGTCACTTCAAGATGCCGGCAAGAATGACATGGAAGAACAAACAGATGGACCGATGAATATGCAAACTCTTAAAAGAATCCTCATGCTTTCCTTCGAAAGCATGTTGATTATGACCGTCATAATGCCGAGAACATAATGTTAGAAACATTTTGGCGATGAACAAAGATCCTTGCAAAGACTATGTCTCTAAAGAGTTCTCCACCCCACCCCAAGCAATTTTCTGCAATAAATACGTGCAGCTGGAATTTTCATTCGCAAGTAAATTACATGTTACATATATTCTTCTATGACGCTTGTGATGCAACGTAGAACCAAAGACAGTTTCATTTTAGAAATCCACTAGTGCTTTTCCGTATAAATGCCTGCTGAACACAATATTTCTCTTTTTAAAATGGCTCTAAAAAAGTTATATTATAAGCTATACGAAATATGCTTTATTATATTAGACCAAATAATGCAAAATTGTGCTTCAAAGGCAATATTAATTTTAAATTAAAGACAATATCGATAGACTATCGATTAACAAAATTATGTTTTCTTTTTGGTAAGTTACATATAGAGCTCAAAAATCTAAATATGGTTTCTGACGTACAAGAAAATATACTAAACAGTAAATGGTATCAAGTACGTTTCTTGGAGAACTTCAATAGAAAATTATTGATTAGAACTCTGCTACACGGAAACTATACATTCACCCCCAGTCCCCAACCGGGCCCACACCATGCTGGACAAAACGTGTTCTAAGTTTTTTCAGCATCAGTAATTGTGACATACAGGAAGTATTTATCATATATCATTGATTTCAGACAAATATTTGCTATAAGACCTAATCTTATTAATGTGTTGATTAACAAGAAATAACATATTTACAATATTCTGTGAGGAAAACATGGGAGTAGTTGTGCATAGAAAGAGGAAGGTTTGGTAGGACCTGATAGGTAATAGGATCAGGTAAGTGAAATTTACAGCAAAATAAGCTGTTTCTTGGAGTACACTTCCTAGATCTAGAATAGGCAAGAACATAAGGAGAATGCAAGCTGTCTTTTGACTTTGTACACAATGCGTAAAGCATTTAAAGTTTTTATCCTAGCCTACCTATGTAGGAAATACTATATCCAAACAAAGCCAGTAGCAACCCGACTGGATATATCTAGTACGTCAAGTAAGGATATTGACTTAAAGAAAACTTCTACCTCAAAGAAAATGTGCTTTTTCTGCCGAAAATCGATTAAAAATGGACACACTTGAGGCTTAGGTTGGTGTTATTTTGCTACGGATCCATCCAGGTTAAGTGCATGCCGTCATGCTGACAAATTCAGAAATAGAAGTTGGGAAATTTTGTCATAGAATACTAGCCCCAATGATATCATTGCTGTTGCAATCAAGATCAAGGCTACTGCATGGTTTTCATGGGCTGAAATCTTTATGAGTTTCATGCAATAGGGTGACCTTTTATGACTCGGTAAAGAAATTAAAAATTGAAGGCAATCAGCCAAATAATGGAAGAAAAAGCCATGTTTTGCCTTTTTAACTGACGGTATCGTGAGATCTTCCTTGCGTTCCAATAAGGTATTCAAATCAAAGCAACGACGACTGTGTAATTGACTACAAATTTATAAAAATGTATCAACTTCTTTACTTCTAAAGCAAGATAAAGAGTCGGCTATGTTACTATAGAAGAAAATAAAGGGAAGTTATTTCAGTCTGAATAAACAATTTTAATAGACCCTATTTACATTAAATAAGGCTTTTAAATTTAGGGACTTCTAAAGGAAGCGATTCACATTGACTAACACATTATTTCCAAAAATTCTTGTTTAGAGGTCTCCTACGAAAAATGCTACGCATGGAACCAAGAGAATTTTAATTTATTGATAAACACCCCGACTTAATGGAGATAACTTCTTGGAAAATCCATAGACAGCCTGAGATTAATGTTCACTCATAATTTATCTAATCGTATATTACCTAACTGGACGAGTAATTAAGTGGCGTACATGATTGTATGAACGACCTTCTAGACCAGAACTATGAGAGATAGGGATTTGTTCATATCTTCCATAGTCTACTGACAAGGAATCCTCTCCTCACTCCATGCGATCAGAAAACGGAAAGATAAATGCGAGGATCTTCCAGTTCCATCTTGTAAATAGACTATCACAGTTGACACAACTGTTAGCGATCCCAAATCGAATTAGTGGACCATTTTATGTTTTGTAGTAGTTCATTTCTGACTGGAGAAGCCGCCATACTTTTACTAGTCTGGAAATTTGCAAAACATTACCTGACATTCAATAGTCGAAACATCAGAGTGGAAATTCCATACGAAGAGACCAAGACTGGAGATTTGACCTCAATATGTTAATTTGTATACATTAAAACTATTGCATTGTCGGATTTAATACGAATTCAATACTTCCGTGGACGGTATCAAACATACATGAGCTGTATCGTTGTTGTTATTGGACTTGACGCCATTTTTTCAACACACGATAGGCTATATATGAAAGCCAGTATTAATGGTGGATGAAGAAAACGGGAAATCACCGGAAAGAACCACCGACCCACGAGAAGCTACTGGCAAGCTTTCTCACATATCCACATTCGCCGAATCCTAGACTCGAACCCACGCAGACAAAGGTGAGATGGCAGTGATCCGTAACGGACAGTGCTTTAGACCACTCGGGGCCCCTCATGAGCTGTATCAGTAAGATGTAAGTATAGAGGATGTGCAATTAAATTAAATCCGAAACTTTATTGCACAGTCCAAAGAAATGCTAAAAACCGACAGGTCGCAATGAAGAATGAGTAAAGAACGAGTCATGCCGGTAATGTTGACAATACATGGAGAAATGAGATAAAACATACCAAAATTAACGACAACCTAATCTGATTTGTCTGTATTAATCATAAATCTTCGACAAAGAAGTAAACCGATGAAGTATTTACAGCCATTAAAAGACTATTAACAGGTGGATATGGGAACTTGGGAGGGAATTAATATGATGGATCTCTTCTGGTCTAGTCTCAAATAGCGGAGTCCACCACTCCTGTGGCTGGATTAAGAACATGTTTAACATGAGAAAAATTATCAAAGTACTAAGACTGAGTCTGTTGTTGTTGTGGGGCTTAATACCATTTTCAGCACACAATAGGTTATATATGTCAGCCAGTAATAATGGTGGAGGAAAAAAGCGGGAAATCACCGGACAAAACCACCGACCCACGAGAAGCTTCTGGCAAGCTTTCTCGCATATCCACATTCGCCAAATCTTAGACTCGAACCTACGCAGACAGAGGTGAGATGGCAATGATTCGTAACGGACAGCGCTTTAGACCACTTGGCCACTTGGGGTCCCGCCGAGACTGAATCTAAAAAATTTTCGAAAGAGAAGCATCGAATACTTTGGTCACGGACTGAGTGAATATACCATAGAAAGTAAGAGCTTGAGCTCGCAAATTATGTTCCATCGGATAGCATATCGTTACAAGCAGAATGGAGTGACGATCTGGGTAAGTCGTGAGGTGAATGCATGATGCCACAAATAACTTGTATGGTCAACATGGCGGGGCTGTATGGTGAAAACGGATTCATAATCTTGTATAAACAAAACTGAACTGCATGTTGTGTGTACTGAAACTCTAGCGTCACTGCAAAACTTAACTTATGGTTCACACGTCCGGTTGGGAATGTTTTGTGGCACGATCGGTAAATGGATATGCTGTGGTTATGGGGCCAGACCGATCTAGTAAGGTTTATTTTTCTAAAGGGAGTTAGGAAATATTTCTTCAGAAAAAGACAACACGTCCGAACCCCAGAAGGAAATTGACTCATCTGACGCCCAAGTCTCTACCAGAGAGAATCCCTCCCCGTTGCACGAAAAATTGAGCGGGAAATTGCAAACCCAATCACACCTCCTATAAATGTCCTTATGCGAGCGTAAAAGTTTTTATAAATCAGCAAGATCACACAACTAAAAAATTACCTGTAACAGGTACAATATTTGTGCAGACTCTTTAGGAAATAGCTGATTGATATTGGAAAGGATCGTTGACTGAAGAAACATCACTGACCCGATACATGTTGTAAAGGTTTGGCACTATTTCATCATTACCTTCAGAAATATTTAATCCTATAATTTAGTCTCACTAGCTATTTATGTTTTAGACATTTTCTCCCATTTGCTGCATATCACACTTTCTTCTGCAAGCTATAACTATGTTTGATCAATTGTTCTTGCACATTTTCCACCAAAATAGTTCACATCAAAAGAATCGTCAAAGAAATATTAATCTATTAATACGACAATTATAATGTTGAGAAGAGCTTCTAAAGTATCATTAATTTTGTTCGACTCCATAAATATGACAGAAACGATATCCCCTATCGAATGTATTGATTTTAGAACGTCTTTTAACGACATTTGAATAAACAGTGATTCATCATTCTTTCCATCATGGCCACGATCCCGAAGTTTTTGGAGGTGTTAAAACTCGGCATATAGTTTCTAAAGGGTCATCAATCATGCATTCATTTACAATTCTTCTGAGATAAATTGCTATCAAATTGATAAAAGCACGCTAAGTGTTCGATTACTTACTTTTGAATTTCCCATTCTTTGATGAAGGAAATAGTTGCGATTACACGGTTTCATACTCATTAATAGGTAACGGAAAGGAAGATTTTTCAGTCGGTGGGACAGACACCAGATTTCTTAATGGAAGAATATTGTCGAAATGGCTGGATCATGACAAGCCTAAGTGACTGTGAATTAGATTTATTTTAAACTCGAAAATCGTATAGGAGAATGCTCTAAAGATTTTAAAGAGAATCACAATCTTAAAGCCCCAATGACGCCACCACGTGCAAAGAGATGTACACGCCAAATCATCTGAATGATACTGAACGTTGAAAGATATTAATCCTAAAGAACGTTGGGTTTCATTATCTCCAGATCATATCGACGTTTCATCATCACATTATGAGCTGCGTAGTTTCTCCCTTTAACTGAGAAATCCTACCATGTTTCACATTTGTAATTAATCTGATGTCGATCGATGACATCTGTGGGTCAACCGATTTCAGTTGAAATCTGGAACACAAGATTTGATGCCGTCACCGTTGTAAACACAAGAAGCCAACATCATACTATGTCAGACTGTCGTCAGCTCAGTGAACCCTTCCAATTATTTCAGCGAGCCTCTGGTCACTAATATTCTCCCGAGTATTTTATCTAATGCAAGCTCTTCCTTTACAGATCCTTTTATAAAAATGCGGACTTGCGTATCTTTATTCATTATATAATCGATTTGTGCGTCACGTGCAAAAGATTGTTATTATTAGATTAGTCACTAACTGAATTTGTCGAATGTATCACTTCACTACTTTTAGAGCAATTCGCGAAAGGAACGAAATTAAGAGCAACTTCGTTGACTGAAATAAGAGATGGAGCTTAAGTTTTTAACATGATTTAATCGTAAGGTCTTGATTTTTTTCAAAAAACGGTTAATGTCAGATAGTCTATTAAAATATAGTTAAATTGGAAAAATGTGAAATTTATGATAAACGACGGGATTAGGGCTTTAACAAAATATAAAAAAGTGCTTTCACAAATGGTTAAAGTCTCCATTTATCTCCATGCTAATACTTTTGAGACACAAAAACACACTAATTGCAGATTGAAAAGATAATATGAGCCACATACTAATTTTGGCTTCTTTCTGTGATAGGGTGGTGCCACGGGATTCATTGTGTTATCCAGGGCATTCATGCTGCTGACAACCAGAGAATTTACCGTCACACGCCGTCCATCCGCTTTGCTTCTGCTGGCTGAAATTGGATATGAAGCGGTTACAACATCATAATTATATGACTAACTTAAGTGATATTTAATTTAGATTACGACCACATACGAGTTATCCAAACCAATATGACAATTTTCATAAATTTATAACTTAGATGTGAACGATGTTTCTCATTTTATTCTTTTGAGATGAGATAGATATGTATCATTAATACGCAGATATTTGACTCACCACTTGAGTACATGAGTACTTTTATTCTTGAGTACATTTACACTTTAGTACTTTTCCACTTGAGTACATTTAGCAGCCTATCGTGACAATCGTCTGATAAGCTGAACATAATACAATGCTTTTACACACATACCGGAAATTATTTGCACAATTAACATTAGAGCTAATCAAAAAGGAGGACAAACCTAAATCCCAGCTTAGCCAGTTTGGTCGCCTGCACGTTAAGTTGATTGTATGTGGCTGAAGAGATTCCGCACGAGTGGAATGTTTATCTCAAGAGAGCATTCCTTTAAAACAATCGTTGGGATTTTTTTAGATTGAATATTAACGAGTTTTTATTTTCATATATTGTAGCAATTCCTTCCTCCACTTTGACCATAGAAGAATAGTTTACACAAACATTTGCTGCGGTAGCGATTGGATGGAGAATAAAAATTATTTAGAAATGTCTGTTGATATTTAGGATCATACAAATTTCACACCGCTTCTACGAAAATTATATTAAGATCAGTCTACACGATTTGTGTTAAACTTTGTTGTAAAAATATCCTTGTGACAATAATGGGAGGGATGCTGTTTTAAAAAAAATTATGATATGAACAAAATAGATGATATCATCAAAGTCTCTATATTACTCTTAAGATAAATAGAGAGCATTCAAAGATCGAAGCAAATACATCTGATCTTGAAATAAATAGCAATGAAATGTCAAGAATTAGGTTGATATCTGTAATCCGTGTTTAATTAATCGTAAAGTGTACACATGACACTGTCATGAGTGGAGAAATTATTCCTTATATCAACTCAAAATAACGTGGAATTTCTTTCTATTATATATTTTATTAATGCAAGAAACATTCGAGTTTCACGGTTTTGTTTTCAGTTCTGTGTCAATGCATCACAACATCAATATAAAAAGAAATTCCGAAATGTTGCAATAATTTTAGGGTAGCGATTATTATTTTTTGAAACATTTATATAGTATTGTTTGGATTTTAATCAATACTTTAATGCGAAAATGGAGAGAATTATATTTTTCTTAATACATTTCTTTCCCCGATTAATTCAATTAACGTTGTAAAGGTGTGTACTAGAGCAACATGACAAAATGCCCAAGCAGAGTTCAGATCATCACATATTTAAATAATTAAAGATTGTAATGATTTTAAGTTGCCCTGGAAGGCTTTTACAAGCTGAAATGTTTATTTATTTCTGCGTTCAGACGTGAATTGTGTGTCTTGGCAAACTTGCAGTTTGTTTCTGAACGAGACGCTAGCTAAACCCAGAGTTAAGTTGACACTTAATTTCGGTTTTCATTCAACACTAATCAACTGATCAATGCCTCAATTCTCCATCGTATTCAGACAAATTTATGATTGTGATGATAGTTAAAATCGCCACTTGAACAATTTTATTACTACATATAATAAAGAAAATGTGTTCTATTTTTCGTTAAGTACACCTGGTCCACCATAGTGTGGGTGGCAGAATATCGAATAGCAACAGGTCATTTAAGTTCACTTTTGACAGTTTGCATTATTGTTGTTGTTCTTATTGGGCTTAACGCCATTTTTCAGCACACGATAGGCTATTCATGGCGGCCAGTATTAATGGTGGAGGAAGACACCGGGAAATCACCGGAAAGAACCACCGACCCACGAGAAGCTACTGACACGCCTTCTTACATATCCACATTCGCCGAATCCTAGACTCGAACCCACGCAGACAGAGGTGAGATGGCAGTGATCCGTAACGAACAGCACTTTAGACCACTTGGCCACTTGGCCACTCCATTATTCATGTGGATAATTAAATATCGCAACGTTAATACTTGAAACGTGCATTTTGTTGATTGGGCTTAATTTTCCTTCATTCTCGACAACTCTTTTTCATTGAGTAGATAATGTAGTCTAGATAATCAAAGAATCTTTGTCAAGTAATATAATTAATTCATCCAGATGAAGAAAGAACGAAATAAAGAAGAAATGATAAAATTGACCAACGTATGGTGTGAATTAAAATCACAAAGGAGATATATTCCTTCATATAAAAATACAGTAGTTTGAAGAGTGACACAAATCTGTGGCGATGTAATTTTTCTCCTACTTAATTATTACAGTATCACATTCGGAAATATATAATACAAACAAGTCCCTTCAATAAGAAGCAGTAAAATTCACCGTCGTAATAGTTTTACAAGACTTGTTTGGAAAAATAGCTCTTGCATGCATTTTTTTCTGCTGAAAAAATGTGAATTTTACTGTTTAATGTTTAATGTAATTTAGCGATCGCTATAAACGTTTTAACTACTATCACAATATATAGAAAATATTTTAATTATGTTCGTGAAATGAAAGCATATACTAAAATGTTTAATTCTTATTTTACTAACTGGCTACATCACCCGATCTTTATGATTTCAAGATTTGAAACGATAGCAAGATGTCGTTTGCCTCAGATCGCCACTTAAAGGTTAAATAATGTTCCAAACAATGTATTAGTAGCTCATAACGTTTCCCATCAGAGTAGATGATCAAAAGAAATAAAAGTTTGGAGAACTCATTGTAAAATTGAAGATACTACTAACGTCATCATACGGGCAAAACCATCAAAAGGTGATAGTGCTAGATACTGCATTGGTTCTTCTATAGGACCAGTAGAAGCAAGCACGACATTGATTGATGTATCCCCTTAGACCTTTAAAACTACTCCAAGAGAACCCTAAAAGGGCTTAGAAACCTTGCTACTGGAGACATATTTAACGGCGGAAGAGGTTTTAGAACAATCTTTTTCTGATTATTGTAGAAGATGAAATTAACTTACATATCTCTGTGAATCTTATTGCGTCCATTCTGCCAGAATGGTTATTTTTTCTGATAGTTGTCCTGACACCTACGATATCATTATGTAAATGAATTCTGTTTCCAATTGAAGATATGCAATTTAGGTTACATCAGAAGATTTTGGATGAGAGGAAATAATAGTAAAAATTCCGTGCTTTGAATGAGTACGGTTGATTTTTCCTACGACAATCCAGCATAGCGCAGGTCTAGTATTCAGAATCACTCTTGGGATTATGGCGATAGGCATGAACGAGGACAAGTTTATTCCATTATCTTAGAAAGTCTTGCCGAGTGTAAAACTACTGGCCGGATGATTAATGAGTGCCATATTTACTGATCGGGTATAAAGAAGACTAGACTGGTATAGTTTGAAGTACACGCAATTGGGTCGCTGACGGGAGGCAGGTTCGTAGACGATAGTGGCAGTAGTTTTTGGTGTCTGGTCAGCCAGATATAATGTCGGAAATCCAGTGGTGGTTTTGTTTTTATTTTGTATTTATTACTGTCACACAATAGACCAGTTCGAAGCCAAAGTCTGGCAAGCTAACGACTCACCCTGACGTCATATAGCAGAAATCAGAGTACCCAAAATCGAGAACTGCGAAACGAAGGGTGGGGAAAATCAATATTTGTTCCTTGATCAGCTTGTATTAGATTTCCTATGAGCAATAGAAAATGGACTTGGACCAGTGCATGCACTCGTCACATGCAGACTAACATGAGCATCCTGCACAAGGCATGCATTTCTTTTATTGATTATTCGTTTCTAGCCTTAAATCACTAACATATACAGCACTTAGTGGTCATTTGGGGATAACGGGGAAGTACACTTATACGATACAAAAAGCAACTCGTAACTATGTCAGTCTGTGCAGTTTATTCTGGCCTGTTTGCAAAAGGCGCAAGGTCACTACGTAAGAAACGAAATCTGCGAGGAAGTAAGAAACAAACACATATAAGATAACGAAATAACTAGAGTACGAAAGAAAGACCATATACGCTATACACACTTACAAACTAATTAACGCGACTTTATAGACACTCTAAGAGAGAGAGACAGACAGACAGACAGACAGACAGAGGAATACGTTTGACAACATTAATGCAGCATGTAACGTATGGGATGCTACTGTAACAATTAAGGCTAGAGGTAATATCACCAAATTTAAAAATAAAGTTGAATACCACTAACAAATCACTAGCCTTGCTGTGAACATGTGTTCATACAATTTCGAACAAATGTTGAAAATGAACCTGTCCATTTGTCTTGGAGGGGTGTCAGATGATGGATGTAGAGAGCCATTAGGATTCTGTTACAAGAGCCGTTCGGTTACATAAGCTTGATGTATTCTCAGTGCCCATCAAGTTTCTATGTAAACAATGTTTCAGTCCTAAAGTAATAAGATCGGTTTTAATACTAGATGAAGAACGGCAAATCAGACAGATGTATTATCTCACATATAAAGATTAAATATCAAATTAATAGTTATATTTAAATATCAAATTAAAAATTATATTTATGGAAAACTGTTCTCCAGTTCAAATATATTACCTGGGTTACATAAGTGGTGAACTAGAGTTGTTAGGAATGTTGTGGTCATAGAAGGAATTTTTCATGTATTGCAATATATGCATTTATTTAAAAATACAAGGATCCTTCACACAAAATCCTACCTTCTGGGACATAGATTGCTGATGGTCGACGAATTTCCGCTAGTGAATGGCTCCTCCTGTAGGGCTTTTTCTTCTTCTTTCCCTGAGTTAGGTCTGTTGGTTCCTCGAGGCTAGAACGGCGAGCCTCTACTGGTTTCTGCTCGTAGTTGTCATTATCTTCGTCTAATTCCAATATTTCCGAATCAGAAAAGTCTAGGAGAGAATACGAAAGTAGTTGGAAAATGTAAGTTCAGCCATGGAGAATCTGTGTTCTGTTATTAAAAATCTATTGAGACATTAATTTACATCTGTGAGTTATCTTTTACGTTGCAAAATAATATCCATTAGCAAATTAGTGACATGTCAAAGTCATATTGTAAACATCTCTGAATCATGTAACTTCTAGTAGCCGATGAAACCTACAACCCAAACCAACGTAAAGAAAAAAGAAATCATGACTAATTTTCACATTTCGCTTCATGACCGCGTCACACTAAGCTTAACATCAGACCAGGGTCTATTCGTCATATTACGACAGGATAATTTCATCTTTCATTGTTATCTTGAGGAAATAGGCAAAATATTCAAAATTCTAAAAGCAAGAATATTCTAGGCAAACCTTGAAATATTTATTTGCTATTGTTATAACTATTTTTACTTGGTTCCAATGCAAAAAGTGATTATATATTGAAGAATGCATATACTTATTGTAATATTTCTCTTTTTACGTTTGCGTTTCTTTAAATGATAGGTACAATTTACTTTTCATGAAGATCTCTCTTTACTTCCCAAACATTGGTAGGTTTAAAGCACAAGATATATTTTGTAATCTTCCTAAACATTTAATTATTTTAATCCTTTCCACGTAGTATTCATGTTCCATAAAATGAGAGGAAACGATCTAGGCGTGCCAGAATTAGGTAGGTTTGTGCTAATAGTATTTCTGCTGCATTTGAATTTCACTAAAGTCCATTTAAATAAAAAAAACAACTTTTATTAAATGTATTTATACAGAATTCTCCGTAGTAATAATAATTCGTAGTAATTTGTTTCGTTCTGCTGGTCAAAATGAAACTGGTTAACGTTTAGTTTTCATCATGGTTCCAGCCGAAATAGATAATATTGAAAAAGAAACAGATGTGCTATGTCATGTTCAAAATCCAGTTCAGTCAAGACTGTTGTCATCTTAACCTTAAAACAGATATAATAAAATCTTTTGTCGATGCGCCGGTTGTTGCATGATTATGAAAAATATTGGAAAAGGTTTGTAACATTTGCGGTGAATACAAGTTTTAAGGTATGAAATATACACATGTGTTGACTGGATTTAAATCAAGTTATTCAAATATGTTTAATAAATTCAAAGATATACTTGCAAAGTGTTCTATTTTAACTTTTCAGACAATTGTTGATGTTTATATCACTGAAAAAGTTTGTTTCCACAATCTTTACGAAGTCTTTAATCTTTCACAAGAACCTAATAAGAAATTGTTTAATATTACACATCGCTTATCTCAGATTAGTCTACTCTATATAAGTTTTTGAAATTTTAGTATTACATGTGTGCCTAGCGTATCTTTTCACAAAATGGGTGTTTTGCTTAGAACATTAAAAAATACAGAGTGATAATTATATAAATAAAATATTGATATACAAATATTCAATGCCTGATAGATATTATGGAAACACAATTAACGGTGTTCAGTGCAAAATGTTTAACAAGATCTATGCTACGAAATATTTAAGAAACGTTTATCCTGCAAAACAAATACTAAAGAGAAAGAGGCCAGTTGTGCATGAAAACTGTTTATATTTTGGTGAAACAGAATATGTGCTTTTCATACGCTGTCATATAAGATGTTTTGGTCATTTGTAGAAAAATAATTTTCCTACAACACATTTAAAGGTTAAGTTCAATATTAGGTTTACCATATATAAATAAAACTATCATGCTATATTTAATAGCTAAAATAAGTGTCAGCAAGTTTAAGCATGAAAATATATATTATTTACATCCCAGACCTTAAATGGCGATGTTTCTCGAAAATATAAGTTACCACTCAAATGGAAAACATTTTAAATTACATAATAGGAAAAATACACCAAATATCAAATAATCCATTGATGTGTATCTAACTTATATTAAAGAGCCTGTATGAAAATAGATATAAAATTATGTTTGTATTTCAGAGAATAGTAATGATTTTCGATTAATAATTATATACTGTAGCAAATATTTTGTATTATATATCGCAATCTGAGTACTTAATACAACGCTGAACAATACCGTAAGGCTGTACATGGCATGAAGAAAATAAAAATTGTCGCAAATAAAGGTGTTATTATGCACCTAGCTATACTGAAACGTTATTATCTTCATTTTAAATTCAGTTCGTGTCATCGTTGGTAAATGGCAATGTCATGTTATGTATCCTCGAAACGGAGCGATTCCAGTGACGATTTTAAATATGTTGAGTGTTTTTGTGTGGAGAACTCTAAATTTATAATTGGATATTTTAAGGAATTTCACGAAGACTGACTGTATTTGCTTTCACGATGACTGGTATTTATAGTTACACAATGCTAGTCATTAGCTTACCAGCCAGCAATTCATCTGTATCATCATATCTCCCGGAGCTCGCATTAGAACCCTTTCTACTGCCTTTGCTGCTCTTGCTGCTTCCAGAATCTCTCCGAGACGTACCGTCGGACAAAAGAGAAGTTCTCCTGCTACACAAACTACTGCCAGACCCCCGCCTTTCATCTGATTGCACTGAAGTCCTTCGACTACTTAAACTGCTTCCTGACCCCCTCCGATCGGTTTCGACGGATGCAACAGATGTCCTACGGCTGCTCAAACTCTCGGCACTCGCACGACGAAAGTAATCAGAGGCGTACGACTGTCGTCTGCTACCATAGTCTACAAATATCTGAGGAACGATGAACTTAGTTTGCTCCTGGGTTTTATTGTTAAGCACTGGGCCCATTACAAGGCTTCTTTTGTCTTCTGATTTTTCATGACGGCGGAATCGTGCTATAATAAATAAACATAACTTACTGTCAGAATAGTTATCTTAAATATAGCTTAAATGAAAATATTTTCCTTTAACTATTGATTCACAGTAAAAAGGATCTTGATAGATATTAGTGTAATACCAAATGGCTTTGTTTAGGAATAATATATTTGTTTGAGAGCGTTTAGAAAACAATGAATTTGTAGACCTCGTATCAGGAGTGATAAATACCAAGCAAAAAACCAAAAGCAATTGAACATGAAGACCCAAGATGACCTTTTAACAAATCTAGGGTCTTTAGTGAACAATAATTACAATGTTAAATAATTTTTATGTGGTTCTAAAACTAGAAGCATCCGTTAAGCATTCTAATGTTGTTCATTCAAACAAAAGCGGATTTGAACAAAAATTAAAACATACAGACAAAACAATGATGAACAGTTTCACCAATTAAATTCCTATCTGAAACACTGTAATTGAAAAGAACGCGTCTGCATTCTACATAACACAGAGTTTTATTTAGGGTTTTATATGAATAATCACAAGCTGTAATTGCTTCCCAAATATTTTAATTAGATACATTAGTCTATCACAAATTTTGCACTTGCACTAAATTCAGCCACAAATTCTTTGCAAAACGTATAATCTCGTCCATATGTCATAACTCATGATACACTAAACATGTGAAAGGTGTACCATAATTCACTGATCATATAATGTCATTAATATGACATTACTTCGAAACTTTTTACAGTGTTTGTATTGCAAAGCTTACTGTCACGTAACCAAAAAATAATCGTGTGACTTTAGCATCATTTAATAGATTTTCTAATTATTTAATGTACCCATTATCCTATCTTATTATTCGTGCTTGAAATGTTTTTCTAAGCTCAAAGCCGTTCAGTCCATGGCGTTTGCAAACCAGTTTTTGCTTTGGCATTTTCTTTCACTTTTGTCCTGTAGGAAGATTTTGTTATTCCTCATGATCACATCACACATGTAACCAAATCAGCAAAACTGTCTTATCTTCACAATTTTAAGGAAACCATCATGTCGACACTTCCTTACCGGATGGTGTTACCTACTTGTGTTAATATTATGATGTTTCAATAACTATTTCTCTTCCTTCAACGTCTTTGGACAAAGTCCACGTTTCATATCATTACTAAAACACTGACAGCACTGGTACCCTTAGAAGTGTGACGTCTTTGGTTCTAATTCTTTTGTCTTTCCTCGTTCTTTTCGTTATGGACAGGGCGGCTACCACTAGGGGTATTTTAGTTTACTTCTGCTGTTGAATGTAATTCATTTGTGATGGTAATCAACAACAATAAGAACAAAAAAGCAATACGAGATACAATCAATATCAAATTTGTTTACGTTATCATATTGAATTCAAATATATATTTTGACGTTGAACTTTATATTTTATAGAAAATCATTGTTATAAAAAAAACGATGCCATGACGCGAAACGTACAGACGTTCTAACAAAATTGGTGTACACCATCTTTTATGAAGAAAACACGAAAAAACGAAACATGAAAGATAAATAAACTGCAACATAAAATGCACATATCTCATCTGGATAACTAATAGTTGCTGATGTTTTTGATATTTGTACTTCGAGTTCGAGAATGACCATGTCATCATTAACTGGCTTGATTTCTGTGAATAACGAAAAGGGGGGCAGATGAGTTAAATTTGTGTTCTGCGATGTTTGAGATGCAATTGACATGAGGTGCCGTTTGGGTGTGCGTATGGAGGAGTATGCTGTAGGTGGAGCGATCTTGTGCAAGATGATGCCACAACTCTAGGTAAATAATGATGTTTCAATTATGACTTGAGGTAATTTTTACATGCGTTTCTTTTAGACACCATGAGATTGCTTCCCTCCGTCAGCTTGCCATAGATCTGATGTGGGATACCTGATTCATCTGTGATTTAATCAACATAATGAGGATGCTTGGAATGAATGCCCATGTTAAAACCTCAGTGGCTAGGACTGTACTGCCGTCAGTTTTTTCGGGCAGCCCAAGTAAAACTAATTTAGTGTCTTGGCAGGGCGTTTGTTCACTGTCAAGGTTTCGCATACATACAACAGGGACGGCAAGAATCTGGCTCTGTAGACCTTAAGGTTTGCTTGTAAACTGATGCCTCTATGCTTGCATACATTCATGAGTAGTCTGTCAAACGTCACACGTGCGTTAAATATTCTGGCGTTAGTTTAATTATCAATGTAGCAATGTGCTGCTGAGATAGATGAACGTATCCTCGGCCACAAGAGTTTGGCACTTTACCATGATGATCGACTCTGTATAAAGCTTTCCTAGAGCAGACTGGTAAATTAACTCCGTCTTCGTAATAAAGATTGTGAGAATGAAAATATCAGAAGCTGATGATAATGGTCCATACAGTGTTGCCTATCAGACTTAGAGATTTGGAATTCAGAAAATAGTCGTCAGTAAATTGGGAAATCATAGAGAGCATGTTCCTGCAGTTTCATTTCCGCTAATATTCTCTTGCGATTATCAGCCGGGTGTCTGAGCCAAATCCCAGTGCCATAATCACCAACGGCATCTGTCAGCATGACAGAGAACAGTATACTGAAGAGAATTGTTGCCAACTCAGTCTTAAATAATATTACTAGTGATTAGTATTGGTTAAGATAACTAAAGAAGTCTGTGACTAACACAAAGCATTGTTTGATTCCAATGGAGACTTGGGATGGTTCAGATGATTCGGCATCGTTCACGTCACTAACACGCATTCCATCATCAAATTACCGGACCATCACGATGAATTTCTCTGGGCAACCTAATTTTGCTACGAACTTCCGAAGGTCTCCATAGCTGACTACGTCGAAAGTATTTTGTCAGGTCGCCGAATGTCGCGTGCAGAGTGGAGTTCCATCTCTGGCATTTTTCATGCAGTTGTCTATGGTCCTTCGTCCTTTCCTGAAGCAACATTTACTCATAATCAGGAGATTTGTAACGATATGATGCACAAGTCTAAGCATCAGATGTCTGGCGAGGCTTTTTGGCTGTTGACATCAAGGAGATGACGCAATAGTTGTAGCATATTTATTTGTTGCTTTTCCGATTGCACATACTTGTACTCCTTGGGTAGAGTTCCAGGAGTCCAATTTAAAAGAATAATTAAGTCATCTCTGAATGAGCTTCTAGTGTTATAGACTTCTGGAGTAATATCTGCTCCAGATGTTTCGCCATTTGAGAGAAGATCAAGTGATTTCACAGTTGCCGTCAGCATTGAATAATCAGCAAGAAAAGTTGATTACCACTTTCACCAGTCAATGTTCTCCTCACTGATTGATGACTTGATTTGGGGTTGACTTTGAAGTCTTCTGCCCATCTTTGACGTATCTTTTATTTGTCCATCAGCAGTATGGTGCTGTCACATCACTCGGTATTAACAATGTTATTGATGACATGTAGATCATATATAGTAGAACATATATATATATATATATATATATATATATATATATATAGAGCAGATATTTTAATTTTAGGTATGCATTACAATTAAATATTGCGAATTAATGAGAATCAACAGGATCCAAGCTCTGAATCCAATATGTTCCTATTAATAGACATTCTGATTTAGAATTAGCCATTTTAAAAGGCAGACATGGGAAATCTGATAACACATAATCTTGGCAAGGTTTGGCAATATGACAATAATTAGATGGCTCGATAACATTATGTATACATGCGTTAAGATACTCGATGAAGAGCTTGTTTAGCATATTGAAAATCACACCTTTAACAATTTATCAGATGCGCAGCATTTGAAGATGCACATGTATTATCATGACTCACCTTACTCAACTCAAAGTTTACGTTAGCATTATCGAAATTTATGAAGAACGTTGCAAAAATATGTCTATTATACTTTTATTGAATAAATCACTTATGCGTGGTATTGTTTATGCATTAATTACAGCAAAATCGTCTTTAAAATCCTTTGTTCGTTGGTGAGCAATTGTAGGCTTCCGTCATGATGTGATTTCAAACTTAGCAAATGTGATAATTCAAAAGATCTCAGTATTTGTTGAGAATTCAACACAGATAATAAAAGGTAAGATTACGCTCAACAACGATGTAAATTGTATTTCATCCTCATTTACATTTCATTGAAACAGTCTGAGAAATGGACGATACCTTTTCAAAAGCTGCATCCATAGTATCAATTGCATTGTTTGTTTTTAATAATGTTGACTTGATAGAGATCGTTATCTGAAATAATCCTTCTGTAGCAAGTCGGTTGATTATTCGGATATTCTGTTCTAGCATAACCCAAAAAATATCCATAATAAGTAGCATCGGCCTTGAATTTTCTACATCGACAAAACATTTTTCAAAAATAAAAGTCTTATCTCACACTCTCACTAGTTCCAATAATAACAATGAACCTAGGTGTCTGAATTTTATATGTATGTGCTCTAGCTCAGCCCCAACACGAAATTAACTTTATAAGTTTATGGAGAAAACAAAATCTGATATAATTGAACTAACACAGTCTGTAAATATGATCTAAATAACTATCGGTGGTCGATTGTTCTAAGGCTATGCATATAGGGATCACCGACATCTTATCTCTGTCAGCGTGGGAAAACTTGCCAATAGCTTCCTGTGGGACTGTGGTTCTTCAAGCTATTTGTCTGGGTTCTACCAGCGCCATATGCACTGGCTGCTATGTATAGCCTATCATGTAGTGAAAAATGGAGTTAAGCCAAAAACAATAACAACACATGTCAGTTTTGTCTTGGTCTAAAGAATAGGTGCATTCAAAATAGACACATGGAAACAAATTATGTGCACAAAAACATAAAGGGGATTTGAGACCCATGCCGATCTTGAAAACGTTGTGATATATACGTTCTATTAGTAGGTTGGTAGTATCGTGTTTCGGTTAGGCAGAACCCTTACATGGATAGACAAATAATAAGCAGACATAATAATTTTGCTAAATTATTTTTTCATGTGTAATGTTTAACGGCATTGTTTCAGTATTTTCATCCTATGATATTAATACCAACGAAAATAACATCTCCGTCAAGTAGACTGCATTGCCGTGAGTGATAATATGTTAGTATTTGTTAATAACTAGAGCAATAAGTCCATGCAGGCTCAAATGACTTTGCCGAGTGAAGTTACTGTTATATAATTGGGGATCGCTATCGGATAATGGCAATTCATTCTTAATTATGATTGTCTGATTGAGAAGTTGGTCCTGTATTGATGGATACAACGATCCTAAATGGTACCAAGGGGATGAATCAAAGTTGATATTATACACCGAAGCTGTCAATCTATGCACATAACCTTCTGCAAGAATGACCGTTATATACAGGTTGAAATACATCAGGATTATTCTAGCCTTTTGTTTCGCCTAGTGAATGATAAATATAACGATGTGTAATTGTGATGAATAAATGCGACTTTCCTACCAATGTGGCTTAGGACCACTTGACGCCATAAAAATGTTAAAGAGAACATAAGAAAGAGAAGCCAAACCTGCATGGGCAATCATGCTTATTTTAGAGGTTGATTGTCTTAGGTACTAATTCCAAGAATAACATAATAAACGATCTGTCTACATGTTAGTAAAATATAAATGGCATAATAAAAATATTAGGTAGTGAAGATCAATCCAGCTTACACTGAGTGTTCTGCAATTCAGGGAATCATCTCTAAGTAAAACCAAAACAATTTATTCTGAAGAGTACATGTTGTCACATCCTGCGACTTTGTAGGTATCAAGATGCCTTCTGTTACGCTTAGACAATACTATAATTTTTATTTTTTTTGCACAAATATCCTCATCAATATGCATGCAGTTAATGAAAAACTTGGGAAAGAACATTATAGTTTTATATTTATGGAAAGTAGGTTCTGCGTTTTAGCAGTTTAGTATTTTATGAGTTCAAACAACTTAAATAACTGATAAAGCAAAACTTTTAAATAAAGCAAAACGAGTTTTAGAAAACTGCAAACAACATCAGATTCATATATAAAAAATTCAAATAATATAAATGAGTGAGAATATTATGTTACAACTGTCGAAAATGGGAATATTGACGTCGAAATACGATTGTGTGAAAGATATATCATATCTACAAAATAGTAAATAATCAAACTGATATTATATTAAAGGAAATTAGAAAATCTAAGAATGCTATAAGAAAATACTTATTTATGCATATTTTTCATACCTTGCATGTAATTTAAAGTAATTTTAATTTTATTAATTTTCATCAGCCTAACATTGTTAGATAATTCTTTACCACTGAATTATTTTGAATGATATATATTTTGCTATCAGAAAGACGACTTTAAAAGTGACTTAGAGAAATTAGAATTCCTACCAATTCCACACCAATGTTAGTTATTAAATTAATCTCTAAGTTATTTTTAAGTAACCATTATGTCTATTCAATTTGAATTGTTTTATTGTTTTTGTTTTGATTCATTACATACAATGAATAATTGTATTTTAGACTAACCCTTTCCTTATAAAGTGCTCGATAATATTCTCAACAGAGACATTAACTGGTAATTATAGCGAATTCAATCAATGAAATTTCGCATTATGTTATTGTGATCAATTGGAAAATTGTATTGTCACATCACCACGTCACAGGCCACTACAGTCATATCAAAACCATCAGTGCTGGATCTTATATCTAAACCACCGGAATTTAATTAGAACTTTATTCATTAGGAATGGTGATAAACAATTTGAAATATTTGGTGATTTAAGTCGCTTTGTTAACGATCTTTTTAAATTTTCAATTTGTAATTCTAGGGGGATAAATT
Source organism: Potamilus streckersoni (assembly GCA_016746295.1). Classification (NCBI taxonomy): domain Eukaryota; kingdom Metazoa; phylum Mollusca; class Bivalvia; order Unionida; family Unionidae; genus Potamilus; species Potamilus streckersoni. The sequence goes on along the minus strand of JAEAOA010000897.1, from coordinate 2,127,335 downwards.
ATTTATTGAATGTTACAACCGTGTTCGTTTTTGCTCTTTTATATTACTTAATTTAAGATTATAGGTTCATATACTGGATTATAATGTCTTTAATTTTTGTTTTACAATTTGCTTTTGAAATGTAAATTCATTTTTTGCAAATTTTCTATGTCCCATGTACTATTGAACATGTTTGATAGTGAATAGTGAAACTAACAAGCTTTCACAGTGTCATCTAAAGTAGAGAACTTTATTTCAATTCCTACCCAGAAAAATTTAGAATCCTTGAAAAGGAATGAATTGTTCCAGCTTGCTAGACAACATGATTGTTCTGAGGCGGAGACTTCTTTAACGAGAGAAGAAATAAAAAATATATTTGTCCAACATTTGGTAGAAAGGAATATTTGGATGAAAGTGCTTTAGGTTTGATAAATAAGACTCTTTTTAGCTCCAATTTATGGAAATGAAATTAAAATAAAAGATTGAAATAGGGCTCAGAAAGCTTGAGCTTCAGAGAGACAAGCACAATTGCACAAATAGGAGAGACAAATACAATTAGAGAAAGAAAATAGTAAAGAGACACATTCAATTACAGTTGCAGAAAAGAGATAGATAGATAGATAGATAGATAGATAGATAGATAGATAGATAGATAGATAGATAGATAGATAGATAGATAGATAGATAGATAGATGGATGGATGGATGGATGGATGGATGGATGGATGGATGGATGGATGGATGGATGGATGGATGGATGGATGGATGGATGGATGGATGGATGGATGGATGGATGGATGGATGGATGGATGGATGGATGGATGGATGGATGGACGGACGGACGGAAGGAAGGGTGGGTGGGTGGGTGGATGGACGGATAAATAAATAAATAGATAGATAGATAGATAGACAGACAGACAGACAGACAGACAGACAGACAGACAGATAGATAGATAGATAGATAGATAGATAGATAGATAGATAGATAGATAGATAGATAGATAGATAGATAGATAGATAGATAGATAGATAGATAGATAGATAGGTTAATGCATATGCAATGTGGAAAAAAAAGAGATAAATACAGAGAAAAGAAAGAAAGGGGATTTTATTTCAGTGTATTGTATCAGTAAGTCCTCCACGCAGCTGGTTATTGGTAAAAGCCATTTCAGTTCCCAACACTTACTACCAAATCTCAAACTGGCACAACTTTTAGGAGGCAAGTTTATGATAAGACTGATCTCTTCCTACCTCATCTATTGCAAGACAAAATGGCACACTTTTTCTGATTACTGAAAATTGAAAACGAAGCAAAAGAATCAAGACAGAACACATTTAAATGATCTTTTTTTCATATGATATTCATTTACTAGACAATGACTTAGCTGGAGATAAGATTGTGATTAATCCACTTGTAACTGATTGACAAAGCTTGCATTTTTAGAACAAAGTATGTTTGTGAATAAAGTAGATTATGTCACACATATCATATTCCAGGAAACCCAATCAGAAAGCACCCGAAGCTCATCTGCAACCTATTCCTGCATCTAATGTGCCATTTGTGTCGCTCCATAGCCTAAGACCAAGTCAAGCAACTAATACTTGTTGACCATCATGCGTTCTTCTATAAAATTACTAGAGGCGGGAAATCCTTTGAGGAATATTAAAACTAAAGCCATAGTAAATGTTTTGATAAAGGTTTTTTTTACACAATTTGGTGATAAAACCTTCGGAACTATTAGGGATTTAAGACGTGTGACAGTATTTTGCCTATAAATTTTCACCTTGTATTCTAAAGAAATAAATTACCTGTTGAATTGTACAAAACTTGTTGGATTTTGCTCTTTTCTTTTGCTTAGTTTAAGACTATGGAGTCTTAATATTTACCTTTAAGTGATGCTCAAGTTATTTGAAAATTCTCTTTAAATTATTTTTAAAACGTGTTCGAGATACAAATATAATAAAAAGTGTCTTTGCAGTAACTGACTTTATAACGGAATTAGGCCCAGGTTTTCAAAAGTTGCTTAGTAATATATATCTAATTTAACATCGGACGGATAATAATTCTTTAATATCTAATAATGCCAGTTTTTTATTCGTTAATTAATCAATTAATTAATTAATTATTTTTTTCTCTGCATTAGACTAAAGGGTTTATTTGTTGTAATAAAAACATTCCAGATAAAACTAATCTATTAACTAGCTAGTTAATCAATAGATTGACTTTTCAAAACAAAAATGTAAATCGTACAAGCCCCTCTAAGCATGGACATGATATGAAATACTTTTTATTTTATTATGTATAATATTAAACTTGTCTGCATAGTTATAGTTGTCTATCATTTGACGTGCTGTTCATATCTTTGTTATATTGGTTGCCACCGACTCTGATAACCTTCATGAATGTGTATTAAAACCCAGTATATTATTTTGTTTTCATCGCAATATTACTGAGTGCTAAAGTATGCCTTTCTCACCAGCTACACAGTGTGGCTTAACGTTTCAATGTATAGGATATCGAACCAGCTGTTTTGCCTTGGTATGAATCATAGCTTTCCTCACCATAAATTGAATAATTTATTATGGGTTCTTAAAAAGTAGAAATAGTTACTACAATTCATGTTCTTTTGTACTTAACCACCAAAAATATAAATCACAAAGGCACTAACATTCTGATTTAGACGCACTCTTTCTTTATTTATTAGTATGTTGCTTCTCATAAGAAGGAAACAAGACCATAACATAACTTATATTTGTCATAGTTGTATCGCTTCTGCCCTCCTCTATTTCACCATTTCCCATTTGTCAAGTGTATATGGTTCCTGCCAACTGTTTTATTATTTCAGATCCCTCCTTTTATTACCGTATTTACTATGATTATTTTAATGTTAAATTTTTATTGCGTCACTTGTTTGTTCTCTTGATCTTAAATTCCATGATTTATTATTATAACATTTATCTTTCATAGCTGTGTTCACTGTTTTGAATGAGGAGATGGGAAATAGCTTTTTATGTAATGTTTTGTGTGTTTGTGTGTGTTTGTGTGTGTTTGTGTGTGTGTGTTTGAGAGAGAGAGAGAGGAGTGGTGGATAGGCTATTGACCAAGTTACAATTAATAATTCAAAGATCGGTGCCTCATGACCTGGGTCAGTGTTACCGGTGTTTTGAATGACATTGACACTTGAGGTAGGCCAAAGATTCAGTGTCATATAAATCATAAAATGTAAAAGACCAATGGATTAGGTTTTTAAGTTCAGAGACCTAGAATTAGGCTTGAGCCGAGACCAGAGGTTAAGGGACTCAGCAGTGAATAGCAGTGTTCTATGGTTTCTCTATTCATTCACATTTGGATCTCATTAGCTGAGAGTAAAGGTCTTAAAATAGGGTGAAAGATCAAGTAAAAATGTTAGGGGCCTAGAGTGACAATCTGGGGTTAGGATTAAATATCAAAGGTCAAGTAGAAAGGTTAAGCAGCCCTTTACTGGGACATTCTGTTGTTGTTTTGTAAAAGTAACCTAATAGTTACGTTTTATAAACTACTTGCACCTTACCAGTTTAAGTGTTGCACTCATATTTATATCATAACTATTAATCAGAATTCGACTTTGAGTGAATTCCAATACATGTTTTGATTCTTGTCACAAACTTTATCTTTGAAATGTTTTGCAATTATGTTTTTTTTGCCTTAGACTTTATAGAGGAAAAACTTTGCAATAAAGAAATTCACTTAAACTACTCACTATGTAATATTAACAAAATATTTAATCAAACTGGACCCAGACTGGATATTTATATCTCTTGAATAGGTGATAAATCATCTTTAGGTTCTGGTGAATCTGAGCTTTTGGTTTTAACTTTTTCCAATTGACACATTATTTTAAGTTGTGGGATTATGACATTTAAAAAAAAACGAAACATTGCTTTAATAAATAAGAAAACTTACTTCATGTATACAGATAAAAGCAAACCCGTGCAATTACATAAAGATGACCCAAATTGATTATCAGATCAAAGCAGCAATACTTCTATGTTTTCACACATTTTTCACAACAATAAGAACTGGTCTCCACAAACCATGCGATCACAATTTAGTGAAAATCACATGCCATAAACAAATCAGTTTTGGTATGAATGCTAGTATGTGTATGCTGTTGAATTGGTTAGATTTTCATGTCAAATAACAGTTTTTCAAAATTTCTTCACTATGGGACTTCTGTAGTCTGCATTAAGGTTAGACATTAGAAAGATATCGGAAAACTTACTCCTACGTGCTATTAAACCTGTCCCTACAGACATCTTAATTTTTGTGCTGATAAAAAGCAGTAAGGGAAGCAATTTTTGTTATAGTGTAAATTGTCTACAAGGAAATTTGTTTAAGGTCATTCGAAGGTATCGGTCAGATTATCCAATTATTAAATGTTGTTTGGTATCTTGTTCATAACATGCACAACTACACTGTAACTTTCCAATCGTCTGCCACTCAACGAACCATTGATAACGGGAGTCAGCTAAAACTCACTTGGAGCTGAATCATGGCTTTGTGGAAAATATGGTAAAGATTGGATGCTTTGTTCTTCCAGAAAATATACAAGGACAGCTGATTGGTGCTTTCTTCTTTTGATACTTAAGGTATCAACGAACGGAAAGGTGGTTCGTGCGTGTTAACAAGTTTTTGCAACATGATAAAGGATCGTATGCAGTGACACTAGCAGAGTAAGGCACAGGCAATTGGATCACATGACCTTTTGTATGGAAAGAAATTGGGTATAAAAACTACTTGATAGTCTAACAAATTCGAACGATTTGTGGGTCTCTATTAATTTAGTTTCATTTTGAACATTTTAGTTTCTGTTTAGTCGCATTAAAGAAGTAAATCCATGTTTAATCTCCTTTGAAAATCTCATTCAAATGTGTCTGGTCACTTTTTCAAATCTGGTGAGTAGCTTCTGATTTTATCATATGTCAGAATCGTTTAATATTTCCCGATACTGAACACCTTCATCATGCACTCCTCACGCTTGCAACACGTGAGCGCGCGGTACGTTATGACGTTAAAAGGTCGTTGGGAGGAGCTATATGAGTACGAATACTATTATTGTGTATTTGAAGCAATCTTCGATCATTGTGAACTTTATTATTTTAATAATAAAATATAAATTATATCATTAAATATATTTGGTTAATAGTTTTATTATTAAGTCTTTGGTAATAAAAAATGAGCATATAATAAAAAAGATTACTGCATTTGACTGGAAAAATATGAACTCGTTATTTTCGGATAAATATACTGCACTCCCAAGGTCGTGCAGTATAGCCATCTGAAAAACTCATTCATATTTCCCATACAAATGCAGTAACCTATAATTACAGCATGTCTTACTCGCAGTTGGACAATTGTTCTCTTTCGTCGACATATTTTGTCACTGTCATTTACCTACATTATATCACACTCCTTTCTGCAGCTATAAATATATTACAAAAGTTATTTCTTCCATCGGCATATGTTAAACTTTTGATCTGTTCAAAGAAACGAGAAAAAATAATAATCAAAATATTCAAAATCTTTTCAAATATCCATAGGATTTTTGAAAACTTCACATGTGTATAAGCCTACAAAATATCTCTATACTCGTAGTAGGTGACAGCAGCCTAAAAATCATTTTCCTTAGACCATATTGGATTGTCTGTGGAAACGTATTAAATACAGTGTTTCCTAAACTGAATCTGAAAATGACTTATGTCCCTGCAATTTTGTTAAGTTTAAGCACTACTATGTGTTTCTCTTTCCCAGTGAATACAACTGTGCAATTAATGCAGCCTTCTTGGTGTGTGCTGTCATCTTTTACGAAACAAATGCTGACAGTGACGTCTCTTGCCCATCTAACTGTGTTAAAGTAGAACTGAATGGTGTAACGTTTGTAAGATGCTTGTATTCTGCTGCAATGTGGTAGCAGCGTCACTGGGGTCCACTTGTAATGTGTCGGATTTGTATCATATGTTGCTGCATTACATTTTTATGTTACTCAGGAATGACACTTTGAACCTGCGATGTCCATAAAGACAAGTTAATCACGTGATCCCATTTTAATACTCTGATCATAAGTTAAAGCTTCCAATTGTTTGTTCAATTATGCAAAGTAACATTTGTTTGTTAGAGTAGTAAATGTAGTATTAAACTTTAATATTGGAATCTACACTATAATAACTCTTATAAGTTACGTTTAATAAACACATAATGCTAAAATTGTTGTTTTGGATCACTAATATTTATATACGGAAAAACCTAATGAATGGGTACACATTGTCAGAGCTAGGTTAAGTTATTGTAGCGTACTATTTTTCTCTAATGCTAGATTTATGATTATACAGCTCTCTCTCTCTCTCTCTCGATATATATATATATATATATATATATATATATATATATATATATATATATATATATGGAGGGAAAGGATGGTGAATAAGAAGGTAGTAACAAAAAAAATTAATCTTTATCTCTCTCTCTTTATATATATATATATATATATATATATATATATATATATATATATATATAGAGAGAGAGAGAGAGAGAGAGAGAGAGAGAGAGAGAGAGATTAATTTTGTGTTACACTTGCTTATTCCCTGTCCCTTCCCTCCAAAACAAAGAAATTCCTATGATATCCTATCATTTCGATTGGTTTAATCGGAAAAAAAATGGAGCAAAACGTGAGAAAGCAATCATCACTGCACTTTGACACCAATAAGCGTATCATATATGTATCTGTAATATGAAAGTAAATGGTCCTTGATTTAGCTTGAATTATATCATTCTTTTATATTCTTTGTAACGTTTATGGTAAAAAGAGAATATATTAATAAAATAAAACATTGTTTGATGACGAATATGTTAAAAACTTAATGAAAAGTAAGTGCCACTGAAAGGTCAGTTAGTTTAGGGTATTCCTATTCCCTTTGTAAAAGTCTGAAACATTTTGTTGGCAGTTTGGCAGGCTCTTCATTTAATAAAATGTAAAGAGGATGGAATTAAATTAAATACAGTTCTTGCTAATGTCATCAGTTCAGCGAAGTTAAAACCAATAAAGTAATCATTGACATTTTTTTAAAACTTCTATATCCGTAAATCAGAATATTTTCAATCCTTGAAAGGCACGACGAGAATAAGTCCACAAAATATCTCTTTATTAGAGACACTAAGCAGCCTTTATTACACAAACTAACCTGCCGTGAGATATAATTTTTGGACAAAAACGGGATGCCTTAAGATCCTTATCTGACGACAAAACCTTAATAATGAACGAAATTGACAAAGACAGTACCGCATTCATAATATGATAGGAAATTTCATAGCCTTGAGAAAAATGGCATAAACCAGAGAGAATATTTAGATGAAGAGACCATTAGGGTTTGACTGAAATAATCTTTTCCATATTGCTGATCATCCGCTAGAGTATTATCTAGATTATTAACACAGGGAACTAGTATTAAAGATCAACAATTGGAAGATATTTGATAAAGAGAACAAACAGCAGCAAACTTCAAACTGATATTCTAGCCTGCAAATGTTCCACTTCTCTCATAATGTGTTATTGAATTTGTTTCCATTAAATTGGACGAAAGCAATATTTCACATATCGAAGATATTGGATTATTATGTCATCATAGAAATTTTTCTATATATTAACTAGTTATATTATCATCAAATAACTTTCTATTTGATGTCATATTGTATCGATTGGCTTATTTTTGTTAAGATAAAATTGAACATTTCCCCGCAAAGGTCTATTTTCGGAAAGCAGTAGCAAAATCCGTTACTCCGATAAGATGTTTCGTTACAGTACATTTCCTATTCACTTCCGGTGTTTTGAATTTGAACAAAAACATATGGATTACGCATAGGACACAAAGCAACCAGTCAATAAGTGGATGATGCCAGTTGTTCAGAACTTGTATTTGCAACATCTACTCAAAGTAAAGGATGATAATTTGCCTGAAGCTGTGATCGCTGAGAAATAAAAAAAGACTATATATGTATGGAGACTTTAACATTGATAACATTTTAAATATCTGAAAAAGAAACCCTCCGGTCCTAAGATGAGAACAAGCTGAGGTTTTACTTTGCACATTATACAAACATAGATCAAGACAGAAAAAAGCATGGATACGGGTATTATTATTATTATTATTATTATTATTATTATTATTATTATTATTATTATTATTATTATTATTATTATTATTATTATTATTAAGGCATTTGAAAATACTTTTTGGTAATAATGTCGATGACTTCAACAGTGCCATTCAATGCAACACAGATTTAGAAAAGCTTTCCTATCCTCTTAGAAGTTGCTGGTTAGGAAAATGTAGAGATAGGATATCTGACTCTCTCTGTAAATCCGTCCGTCCGTCTGTAGCCATTTTTGTCAGCATAACCTTAACTGATTAGGGTGTTTTTTCTTTCTTTCTCAAGTATCATATGTGTATTATTGGCTTCAAGTGAATAGCAAATGTACTGTAACGAAACATCTTATCGGCGTAACGGATTACATTTATGATTATTGTGTTCCCATGGCTAGATATAGAAGTCTATTGATCCAGGTTCTGCTAGGTTCAAAGTCAAGTTCACTGGGACTAATAATTATGACTTTCCTTTATCCACGATAAGTCATATTTGATTAGCCTAATTTTCATCAAACTTCTGTACTATACTTTAGCAGAAGCAGCTTTTTATTTACTCTGAGTTCCACGTGATTAATGTCAAGGTCATTCTAATTTTAAGCTTTAATTGTTTTTGTTTCTGTTCGATACGTTTTTTAAAGTCCAGTTATATCAAGCTTCATAGTTAGTTTATATATGGAGAGAACTATCTCTCTTCCGAATTTTGGGCCCGATGGTTAAAGACCAAAGTCATATGAGCTAAAATTGCAACTTTTTTTGGTTTCAGATCGTAAGTTTACTTTCCTCAAGTTTCCCAATTTCTATATAGTTATATTTAAATTAAATTCGAGGAAAGATAGCCTACTATTGAGTCTGCTATCGATAAATCAAAAGTCAAAGTTAACTGTTTGAAATGACAGAATTATGCTATTTGTTTCATTTGAAATAGTTACGGCCATTTGGATTCAATCAGATGTTATTATGTTGGCCGTTTTTCAGTAGGATGTGCAATTGTAACGTTTTAATTAAAGACAAACTAGTAATATTGTTCCCTCAAAAGGAGGACTTAATTATCGTTTATCATCAGCCGTTTGCCGACGATTTATATTCTTAAATTCTTATTCTGAAAGGCATACATCAGTTTAAATTCAAGATATCTTGAAGTATGTGTCTGTAGGGAGATAATATATGTTGAAAATATATTTAGAGTTCATCACAGGATTAAACATTATGCCTGGTTAAAAATTTATAACTTAAAGTGTATGAAGTGGGTTATAATTATTTTACATTTATGACCCTTTCTACTCAATGATTAAGACAGGTATACACCGATGAGACATACCTTCAAGCGATAACTTAACATGTCCGTCGATGTTTCTGACTGTACAAGGATTTGGTATGTTTTGTTCCTTAGTCTGGACGAAGCTTCATACCTCATGGCATGTTTGTAATAATGCTAGCTGCATTAAAGCGCGACGCTTTCCTCATTTAACAAACGTTACAAATCACTCCTTTCCCTTCCCTTCCCGGTTCAATATCTTGGTATGTAAAAAATATTTTTATTCAGTTAAAATAGTGGGTTTTTTGGCTATGAAAATACGTTCTTTAATATTTGTGCGCGTTCTTACAAAGTCAAAGTTACTTTACTCATACGAAGAAAGGAGCGAAAACTTCAGCCACTGCATGCACAAAACAATGCAATTACAGAGATAATATGATTAATAAAATAAAACAGAGGTAGTCATACAAGTGGTACAAGTGTGTATGTAATTTGGATTTTTAGTGTAGCTTGAAATAAATTTCAGTCTTTACGATGTCTTCATTGTGGCAGTTTATAGTGATGTCTAGCATGCCGCAGACATGTAGCATGATGTCCCCCCAGCCATATTATTCTGACATCAGTACAACTAGTCATAACACTAACTCTTTATGTTGAGCGCCTAGCTAGGCAGCTGTTAGCACCATTTTTAAAAATCTGTGGTATGACTCAGCCTGGGTTCGAACCCGCGACGTCCCGAATCCAAGTCGGACGCTCTAACCACTTCTTTATCGGAGCGGTCGGTGGTTTAAGTAATTATGTATTTGACAGTTTAAATACCATCACAAGCATGTAATTTAAACATTCACATAGTATCGTGCACGGACAATTTTTAATAAAACTGTGCTATATAATACCCAGACCTTACCAACGTCAGTACTTATTTCACACAATATTTTTTTTAAAACGAGAACATAAAAAACCCAGTTCATCTCCAGCACATTTAATCATTCGCATTCCTAACTGAAATAGTCTGATTATTAATATTGATGCGCATTCGTCAAGTCGCCTCTGTTAATGCAGAGGCACTAAAAAACACATATTTGATTACAAGATAGAATCCTCATAACTCATAAAAAATGAATCGGATCCATAAGCAAGAAAGACCTATCTGACAAAACTTTTCTGGTTCCATACAAGTCTTGAAAAGAAAATATAAAGTGTCACACTGTATAATTATATCCATACATAGTAATATAATATGTGCGACACCATTTGATTATATCCATATATAGCTCAAATATATTCTATCCACAAATTGCTAAAGCATAAAGTGTCACTACGTATTATAGAATCCCTATGTAGGAAATGTAAACGTGTCACATCGTATAACTCTAGCCATAAACTCAAGAATACTATTTGCCAGAATCGTTAGCTCGGGACCTTACTTTTCTATCTTTTTCTCTGTGCTTTCATCTTTGTTTTCATCTGTTATCATCTAAACAGGATAATTCTACTGTATGGCGTCGAACATCTCTCTTCATTTTACTTTGAAATTACTTTTGTGCTAGCATTTTCCATCTGGCCTAGCTTAATCACGAAAAGTGTTCTATGTCCTGCGTGTTATAAATGAAGAATGTGATATGTCAATTTATAGTTTACTTAATATACCACAGTTCAGGGTGACAGTTCAATATTACTCCATTTCAATCTATAATCATGCTTAATATACAACAGTTCAAGGTGAGAGTTCAACATTACGTCATGCCAGTTTCGATATAGTTTTGCTTAATATGCTACAGGTCAGTATGAAGTTCAACATTACACCATCTTACTATTGATATTGTTGTGATTGATACAGCTAATGTGGCAGTTTCACATTACATCTCAATCTATATTTGCAGTTTTACTATAACTCACAGTGTAAAGTTTTTCTGTGAATGCTTCTTGTTTTACTTAAGTCCAATTATGGAGAGAACTTTTCTCTAGTAGCCTACATGGCAAAAAAATATGAGTTTTATCTACTTACCAATATGCCTAATGAAGACTAGTTCATTCTTTTGTCTGCATATAGCCTTGTTGGTGAAGATTTTATTATCATTTTGTAAAGATCATGAGGTATATGAAGAAATTAATACTTACTTTACTCATACAAGAACTAATGATCTAGTCGGGAAAATGCGGTCATTAGATTATCTTTTCGTTCAAATGATCATATGAATATTGTCAATTTGCTTGCGATGTTTAAGATGGTTTCTTTATTATTTATACTTGCTAATGAAATTATATTCTAACCGTATTAGCACCAGTACAGCCTTTAGTGAGACGTAAAATTAGATATTAAATTATCCTTTAGTACTTATAATACTTTTGTTGTTTTGGTATATATCTACTTATGTACTTGATTCCGTTGCTCAGTACAATCTTGGCTTACATCCAATTTATTCTGTCTTATAATCTCATACTTGTACCTCACTGACCTAAATGGTCCAATCTAAATTTCTTAGGAGCAAATGATCTTCAATATAATGCCATCCCTGGTGATAGTTTGGATGGCACTGCAGACCCCATGCTTTACCTTGATTCGTTCTGGTTTCAAATTCATGATATGGATCTGAGAAAATTTGAAACGCATTAATATAGAGGGAGTGAAAATTATATCGGAAGCAACTAAGCTTGAAATATTAATTTTGTAAGCTATATGAATTAGAGTGGAATAAACTGAATGACAAGTGGAACAATTCATACTCTTGCACTTCTTTAAAACTCATTACAGAAATTCTCAGTTTTTATAAAATAAATTACCTAATCAACTAGGATAAATATATCTGGGCAAAATTTGCGCAGTAATGCTAAATACAAATTATACTCTATGGAACACAATTGTATACTTTATTGTTTCTCCCTGATCTTTTAGAAGTTGCTGTTTAATACATCTGACCTTAGAAATGCTTCTTCTATTACGAGTTTTAAGAGATTCTTACTCGTAAGTCTGAGCACTAGTTCAAATCTATTTTGATACAGTGGATAGGAAGGGTAGATGACTCATTCACACTTTGTTGCATCAAATTAAAAGAACACCGACTAAACAAGAATTGTTTTGATCCACTATCAAATTCTTGTGGAGAAATGACGGTACAGAACATTGTTTGATCTATACTCGGTCAACAGGCAATGCACTCAAATATTTCATTATTACCCTGTTCAAACTGAGTAGAATACCTAATGGCAATTCTAGCATTACTCACAATAACACTCTCTCTCTCTCTCTCTCTCTCTCTCTCTCTCTCTCTCTCTCTCTCTCTCTCTCTCTCTCTCTCTCTCTCTCTCTCTCTCTCTCTCTCTCTCTCTCTCTCTCTCTCTCTCTCTCTCTGTGCATTCAATATCAAATGAAATTGGTCATCTTAACTGTTACCAAAGCAGATCATCAGATATTTTTATAACCTACTTCTAACTTTACAAATTCAGTTTTTTTCATAAGCAATGTACACAAAACCGAGATTCTACGTGTTAATCATACGGTTTCACGATAAGATGGTCAACAGCTGACAAGGTGAGAAGGGGAAAGAAAGATTCCATATGGTAAAGTCAGCGGCTCTCGCTAAGGTTAAGGATAGAATGGTTACGAAATAATATATTGGGGAAATTACAATGAAATAGTGAAAAAGCAAACACTTTGATCTGCACGAGAGAGAGAGAGAGAGAGAGAGAGAGAGAGAGAGAGAGAGAGAGAGAGAGAGAGAGAGAGAGAGAGAGAGTGAGAGAGATTATAGGAATAGATAAAAAAACGCACAGACAAGGGAACATAAAAAGTAGGAAACTTTTCGACTACCTAGTGGAAATGAGAGGTTGGGAGGAAACAAGCAGATATTGGAGACTTGGAACTCAGCATCGTAAATGAGAATCTAAAGCGAAGGACGATTGCATTTAAACAATACAAGCGAGTGGATAACATAAACATCTTCGGCATGGACGACAGAGTAATTAAGTAAATACCAAAACGAAGCACATACAAGATTGTTTCGTTTCCGAAAATTAGGTTGGAGTGAACATCACCAAATCACGTATCTGGGTGTAAATTTGAACAAATGTAAATATTGTAAAGTGTACATGGGAGCAATCCTACCTTGTTGATGCTCTTGCTGCCTTTTGCTTGTTTTGAGGGTGCTGTACTAATAGCGGTCATCGCAAAATTCAAATAGTACTCAAAACGGTACAACTAACGAGTCGCGCATGCCTTAGAGCGACATGCGACTATAATTTAAATTACTATGGGGGTGGGAGGTGCTGCTCCGTCACCCTGTGGGTTTCCCAATTCCACTGCTGCTTTGGTCCAGCGAAAAGCTATTCTATGTCTGGTGCCGCATGTGGGAACATTTATAGCAAAATCTCCCAGTGTATCTAACCCGGCTGTTTTGCCGATCACCCATCGCTACAGGACCTGAAGGTGTCTGGTGGAGTATGGAATAATGCCATGCCTTTAGCTGGATTTAAGTGCGAGACATATTTGCTTTCACTCATTTTTCTAGGCCTGTATGAATACAGTGGTACAACAATGTTAAGACTTAAGGAGATATATACATATGTATTGGATGGACAGCAGTTCCTATCGCACCTGAACTTATGCTCTTTGCTGTTCACACAGCTCTTGTAATCTGCCTCCACAGCCAGGGAATAAGTAGATCTGCTCAGCCAACTGATCTAACACAAAGAATTGTTTCCGAGGAAACAGATTTAATTGTACAATCTGGTCAACAGTCACATGTAATACCGTCTATTGTTACTTCCGGTAGCAGGTGTAGTCTTATGTAGCATATAGGTAATTATAACTTGTGATGTGTTCCCTACTATACAACTACCCTTCCTGTGTAAATAATACAAGCTAAGAACATAAAATAATGGATGCAATCCTGGGGTAAACCATACCATATCAATACTGAGAAATAAATTGAAACTACTGCCGGGAAACTCTGTTTTGTGTACATAAAATCCGCTGGTCGTTCAGGTTAAATAGCGAGGCCTAGATTCAGCTACAACTTAAGGAATGTTCTATTTGATTGTGAATATCTCACAACATTTGATAATTACATCGATTTATAGACGTACACGAGTCTGAATGATATGTCCTTTAGAATTTATAGTAAATGTAGCAGCTTGATAGTATGGCCTTGCCAATACACATGGTTTGAATTTTTATAATCATATAATTTTTTTCTTCATATTTTTTTTTCTTGAAATGAATGAAATAGAAATATTTGTGTTAATGTCCACTTGAGTATACATTGGGGAACGTTAGAACTACTTTTCTTGTATTTTGATGTTTACAAATCTGAATCTGCCGTCCATCATTCTGTAGGCGAAGCAAAGACTACATTATTCTTTGCAAATTATGTCTATGTATTTATGTGATTTCGTTTTTAATATTTGTTTTGCATCATCTTGTGTCATCGCAAGTCCTTTTCTTCAAGTACTTCTAAATATCCAATTTTTCATTTTTCTTATCATCATGTTTTCACTCTGCTTTCTGTTACACTTACTATTTCTTCGAACATCGTGATAGTTTTCAGATCACCATCGATCTTTTTGGCAGTAACCTTTATATGGCAATATAAAACACCATTGACAAACATCATCTGTTAGCATCGGTTTATCAACAGCATCAGCCTTGAACACAAATATATTAGAGTATTATCATTTTTTTACGTTTCTTACACCTTCTTCATTATAAAGTACAACTTTGACATGGCTTCCTCGGGATGTCACTAGTATTTGCGATTGATATTGAACCGAGATTGCTAACTTGGCATAAAACAAGTTATGTAACATTATAAAATGATTTTGTTTTAATCCGGTTGTGATGAATCAAAATATAGAAACTTTGAATTATAATAAATTTAAATAACCCAAAAGCAAGAGAAATTGTCTTACATATATGTATCAAGTATAATTAAGTTGATGTATGGATAAACATAATATAGAGGTCAATGTATATATCGGCAGGATAAGTAAACCATTAAATCAAGCAAGACTTGACTTTTTCATTGTCTCAGAAGATGCAGGACTGATCTTTTCTTGTAAAATGAAAATAGTTTTCCAAAATGGAATCAAAATATATACATTCTGGAAATTTAATAGTTGTTTAACGACCCCGCGTAAAAAAAGCTTTCTTAAGAGTTAAACTGCAGTAGATATGTGCTGAACAGCTGGATATGTTCCTGTATCTGATTTGAACCGTGTGATACATTGTTGTCTTTTCTTTAAAATGCTTCTGTTAGTGGTTAAATGGACAAGATTTCATTTGCATAATTTAAGTACAAAAATGCAAGATCGACAAGGAAAGCAACTATTTTCAGATAGAAGCAGCTTAGATATAGATACTATTGAATTAATTACCAATACTAGAGAAAAAAGAATGAGAAGCTATTAGAAACAAAACGATGGATGGCATGAAGGCTTCGTCTAGAACCATATGGATTGCCAGACGAGAGAAGGTAACCAAATGCTTCTTTGACTTTGAACCAAATGCTTCTTTGACTTTGAAAATAGAAATTATGTAAGTAACATAACGCAGGCTCGTTTTAAAAATACTGATCCTTAAAAAATCAAAATGAAATTTTGGATAAAAGAAAAACATTTTATATGAACTTTATAAAGCGATCCTATGGATATTGCAATGTTAGTTATGTTAACACTCAGAGACAAAATTATTTATTGAGACAATCCTTGAATGGATCTTTATCATATATAGATGCTGCAAATGATACAAGTGTGTTTAATTCTATTTCTTACAATATTGTATATCTTTGGTAATAAGGTTTCTTAATAACTGTTTGATCTCCTCCAACTAATTAATACTACCATGAGTATATTTGGTATGTGATGTTTACTAGCTTATTTACTTTACTTATAGAAGTACAAATTCTATTAGCTTTCTGATCGTAAAGTCGCGTACGTAATTTATATCAAATTAGTTTTGTAATAATTGTATCAAGGCTAATTAGCTTGTTACTTAACACCACTGGCACTGATATATACGCTGCTTCAAACTTAGTGCACTCTTCTATCTAGTTATAATAGGCATGCATAATGTAAGAATTCTTAATCTTTTCAGATTTGGAAAATAATTTTGCAAAGAAATCTATTTATGACGATATCACGATTATTAATACCAATACAAATATTATTATACGTACGTTTTACAATTTCTTCTAGGTTTTATTAATATCGTACGAAATTGTGTCATGATAAAAACAATTTTCAACAGGTGTAGTCCTGCATGGACCAACAACTTCATTGAATCAATGTTTGTTAATACTCATCTGTTCAAGGAATTAATGTAATTTGTTAGATTAAAAACACAATTGGCATGCGATGCAGTTCATGTGTGCAAAAATAGCTGGCTATTAATTCTCAAGTGATGTAAACTTGTAGTGTGTTATATACTCTGTGATTAGCACACACAGTTACAAAATCATTAATTTACATTTAAAGCAATCACTACTTTTGTTATCATAATTTAGAGTCGAACGATTCCATGAATCCATCTATAATTAAAACAGTTTGAATTTTCTTATTATCGTTGTTATAATAGCAAAAGTTATTTTTATCACCTCAAAAATTGAAATATTTTACTACAAAATCCATTGTCTACTATTTGTATTAGCAAGCTGATTTGTAAAATTTGTTTTCCTAAGAATGACCGAATTCTGCTATTCAAATTGGTTTTTTATATTTCAACCATTTAATAACAGAATAAAAATCACATTATCAAACTCGTTTGCAAGAACTTGTTCTCAATATCTTATTCATATATGTCTCTGTCTCTCTTTCTCTCTCTCTCATACCTTGTTAAGAAGACCTTGAGCATTGTGTGCTTCTTTCTCCTAATTTCAACCCATAATACTTTATGTTTATTCTGCCCACTAATGCTAGTAATTTATTTACTTGGTTATTTTATATTATATGTGATAGTCAACCATGTGCTCTCAGAGATAGAATCATAAAATGAAGTCGCGAAAATGGGAGAATCAAATTTATGATTTCTATAAAGCTTATTTTTTTATCTTGAATCTAATTACAATTTAAATAACCTCTATAAAATTATGCTAAAACCAACTGTACGACTGGAATTTAATGATGCACATTAAATAGTCTTCATTATTTCGTTTGTGTTTCTAGCTACCACTTATATACTAAAAATGTTAGAATTTCTTTGAGTTGCCAAAATAATTTCTGCACATGGATGTACACTATTCTCTAAAACAATAATTGTACCTGTTTACTTTAGAGCTTGAAACGTCTTCGAACAAACCCTAAAATGACTTGATAAGAACTAGATAAATTATTCCAATAAAATCTATTATACCATCACTATCAAAATAATATAACTTTTCAGCTTTTGTTTTTTAATTCTCGAAAAAGTTTTCCATGTCGTCTTCCAAATGGTTTACTTAACCTTTTTAGAAATGGTTTCAACTTGTTCTATGAAGTCTTTGTTTATCTTTCATAGCTTGTTAGCTTTTTATCATCTTTCTATTTAATTTACAACAAATTAGTAAACAAAAAAAAACAACATTTTGTATTGGCAAGTTGCAAAGAAGGAAAGAAGATTCAGTAATATTAATCTGATATCCGAATGCTTTTTCTATAAAATATACACCACTATCTCTATGTTCACATGTGTTTTCATCGCATTAGTAGCTTTGATAACAAGTTCTTATAATTAACTTAACATGATACTATTTTGCAGGTCACTGACTTACGAACTATTATTTATTATTAAACAAATTTAATGTTCTTATGTGACAAACTATTAAACTAAATGGCACGTATAAACTAGTGTGTTATGTACATCTATAATTGTTTGAAACATTATTCATGACAGTAAGTTGCATTGAATATCTATAGTTATTTTTTCTTTTTTAAGGTTCTACTTTAAGATATTAAGAGTGAAAAGATTGCGTAGAATCAATAAACAGCTGTGATCAAATTACTACTAATATTAGTAGCAAACATGTTGACAAGTTTTGGGTGTTTCCCATTGGTCAGGTAGGTCTTGTGGGTTCTTTGAAGAATTAAGTAATTTCCTATTGAATGGGTTAGGTCATGAGGTTATTTTATGTGATCTGTGCAAATTATCACGTAGGAGTAGTAGCACACTGCGTTTCCACTTCTTTCATGTCTGGCGCCGGATAATTTTTCGTTCATTTATCCTATGCTTATGTTGTCTATTTTTCAAAAGAGTTCTAGACAATGCCCCTTGACCTTAGGACTGTACATTCCATAATTTGAAACTTAATTGGAACATTCGATTCTGTTGGCCCTGAATAAATTATTTTAGGAACATTATGTATTCAATTCATCATACTGTAAGTTCATCTTACATTTCTATTTTATAACTTTGAAATATTGATCACTAAATTATTTGTGAAGTTTTAACAAATGCATTGACTTTGTTTCGGTTACTTACTTGCAGACAATAGAGTCCCAACAAGTATAAAAATTACTTAAATTTCCAGAACACATTTATTGAGAAATAATTTCAATAACAAAGGAAATTCCTAGTGGACCCCTAGATCTGAAATGGGGCCAGACCGCCAATACTATCCTGCATTAAATTTAGTTGTTGTTGTAGTTGTCTGCCTTCGTCTCTCTCTCTCTCTCTCTCTCTCTCTCTCTCTCTCTCTCTCTCTCTCTCTCTCTCTCTCTCTCTCTCTCTCTCTCTCTCGCTCTCTCTCTCTCACTCTCTCTCAAATTCAATGTGCTTAAATGTTATTAAACTTGACCTCATTACAGACTGAGAGTATTCGAGTAAAATGTCTTGTTCTATTTTTGATCTATTTGTGTTATATAATAAACTTTTAACTTAGTAAATTGGAAGCAATTCAGTTAGTATTCCGACTATACCCCAAACCCTATTACATCTCATATTAACTTCACTATTTATACTGATCAGGCATTAACACACTTTACCTACATTATTTTACTTGTTTTCCAGCCATTTAAATCTTTTTCTGTTAAATGCTTAATAGTTACGATAGAAATATATACTTTGTTTGCATCAACATTTTCTTTATTATTATCTACATTTGTATTCCTTGTTGAACACTAGCTAATATATGCCCTGATCCACGTATAATATTGTCACCATACTTAATTCTCAAATCAAGCCATAAACAGTGAGGACAAAAGTATTTAAAACTAACATGATTAAGTTCAGTGCACTTCTTTTGTTCATCTAAATTATATGACTCTACATTTGTAAACTTACATTTCACTTTATACTTTTAAAATATTTCATCGGTCATGCTATGGTAATAATAATGTTTCTATTCATAAGTGAATACTTCTCTTTATAAATTTCTCTGCCTTTTTATACGTATTAAGACCTACTTTAAATTCAGTCCTGGCGAATGATGTATGACATCGGTTCAGGTCGTATTAACTGCAAAAACATCTTTTTTCTATCTCTTGATATAAACTGATTAAATAATGCAATTCAACAAATGTACTTTTAAATCGAATAGTTAGCCATCCTATCAAAGTTTATTGCATCGTACAATAGTCAAAATTATCCAATTCACTTTTTGCACTTATATCAATTCGAATGCCAGTATAATGGTAATTCCCAGATCGAAATAAACAAGGATACAATTTTATGGTAAAATATGAAAATTAAGTCAGTCTAAATTGTGTCTATTAGCAATAATTTTGACAGATTAAGTATTAGTGTTGTGTATATTTGCCACCTCTGATTCTATCTTTCTCAATTTCTGATTGATGATAATTTTCTTAGTTTCAGAAACTGCCATAAATAGTGTTTTTAATGCTATGGAAAATGTTGTAATTATTCAACTTAGAAACATGAGTACTACCCTAAAATGGTTGTCATTTAATAAAAATACTTTACATAATGTATATGGCTGATTTATTATCATCTCTTTCAATTTTTACATGTGACGAAGTTATGATAATTAAAAAAAACACAAGACATATTAAGAAAGTTATCTATATTAAATGTTACCCTGTTTAATACTTATCATATTTAATGAAATTTTAGTGACAAATCATTTAGGTTCTGAGTAACTATACAGTGTTCTTATTATCTTTGATTTATGTAATCGATTGACTTTTGCCTATTTTCATTGAATTCGTTGCTTTTTATACGATTCTCCAAGGACCTAATCCTATTCAGTCTTCAAAGGATTGATATAATAACTTTCTGTGAATGCTAAACCGATTATTACTGCTGTTGTTGCCATCTATTGTATTTCGTCCTTATCATTCTATTATTGGTAACGTTTGTTAACTTCATAAGAGCCATAAATTACTTTCACCGAACAAAATACTTTTTTTTCAAATAATGTTTTTGATTATTTTATTCTGATTTATTATCCATTTTATTTGAAATTTTCTGAATCATATAATGGAGACTTCAATTATTTGCTAGTAATCTAATGTAAAAGTAAATATCAATTCTAGGTTCACAAGTCTAAATTAGTTGTACACATTAAAATTGCATGACTTTATTTATATCGGATCGAATAAATCTTTAATACGGTTATTATTCAAGTTTAAAGTATTGTTTAGTGAAGGTCTAGCGAATCATCTGTCTCATCTTTCCTCAACGGTTTAATAGTAGTTATTATGACATTTTAAATATAATTATGTCATTTATTTAACGCAGATTAGCAGCTTGTTAGTTGAACTCACTTTTTTGCAAGTACTTAAGTGCAATGTATACTTTACAGTCAGGTTGAAAATAGTCTACTTTCCTCTTCGTATCTGTAATGTTAATATTTAATCTGTTTATGGTATTTCTTCGAGGTTATTATGTAGTTTGAATATGCCCATAGCTATTTTGTAAAATACATCTAAAATTATATTAGTTCTTTCATTCCTTATAGTCAATATATTTGTTCCACACAAAATCTCAAATTTTATCCTCTCTGTAACTGTGTTCATCTTCAGGTCAGTGTAGCTAAGAGTGACCAGTTCGTTTCACACGAAGATGTTTAAACGAATTAGATACATTTGGCTACATTTAATGACTCTGACCTGAAATTTACTCAGCTACAGAGTGGATAACCATTATGGGTTGAATGAGCTACAATAATATACATTGTTGCTCTTAATCTTTATTCTTATATTTTGGTCACATTTAAATTGCAAATACCAACTTCAAATCTCTTCTCTATAATGCAACTAAATAATTAAGCATGTTTTTATATTTTGAATTTGAAGATTATTCTTTTCCTAGCTTGTTTATCTTTCCTTTTAAGAGAAAAAAAATAAAACTGTTAACAAATAAAAACTTTTCCATATGCTTTGTATCATTCAGTCATCCTTATTTTCTTACTCAGATCGTAATAATAATTTAGAATTCCTGTTTTCTATAGGCTTCGCCTAAATTTCGTTGGCATTTATTTTTTTTTTTTGCCCTTTTCTATTTTATACTTTTTTCGCTCTGTAATATTTGATTTTCCATGTTAAAAGCTTTCTTGCTAACCGTATTATATATATATATATATATATATATATATATATATATATATATATATATATATGGTTTATTCAGTAACTATCAACTCCATTTCCTCGTGACCTATTCCATTGCAGCTTACTGGATTTCTTAGCACATCCTCAGTACTCTTCAATTTACTTATAAAATGTGGGAATATCTCATCACTACACGCATTTTATTTCCGCAATCCTTTTAAATGGAATCTAGCAACGTTGCGCCGAACTATCTAAAAGTCAAAGACATAAACTTCTGTCACTATTCTTGCATTGCGAGCGTTTTCTTTTTAGTTACCTTCCATTTTCAACTCTGCGAGATTGTTTATTCTGTGATAAATTTATTTTACTGGTGATTTATCAACCTTATTATCTTCACTTAATTAGTCGCAATTTGTTTGAAGTCATTTTCAGTGCTTTTATCTTTTTTGATGTGTTCTTTATTTATTGATTGTTTAAAACTAATGCACTTTAAAGTTATCAAGCTATCTCCAAAGATAAATTAGGCACTTCAACTTTGTTGAGAATTAATATTTGTTTTAGATCTGTAATTAATTGAAACTGACGTTACTTATTAAAAATATTTTTCCAAGTATTACTATATCTGAGAATGTCACTTGCATTTTAACTGGTCCCAAACTTACACAAGTTGGTATGTTTTCTTGATTTCTTTAGAAAGACATTTTATCCGAATTCCTTGTTTAATACATTGTTATCAGTTATTTATTTATGTGCACCATTTTCTATGCAGAGCTGTATTTCTTGTTTTGTATTTATGACTGATTTGTTTTATTTTCTCTGTGTCGGTATCTTCGCATTTAGCTTTGCTCCGGTGCCAACTCAATTCTTTTTCAATTTCTTTGTTGTTAATAAAATAATTATATGGTTTAACATTACAAAAGGTGGTGGAAAAGAATTGATTTATTTAAACATAGTCTCATTTTTCACAGCTATAAGCACTGACATTAATATTATTGCTTATTGTTTTGCAATTTCTTATCGAAATGGGTGTTGTCTGACGATGGTTTGTGGAATTGCTTAGTCCCGATTGACTTTTGTTTTTCAAGCGAACTACAAAACTAAAATAAACTGGCTTTTTCGACTGTAAAAATGATGTCAGAGCTGAATTATATCCATGAACGCAAAACGTCCTATTTTCTGGATAACATTAACCACTGCACGTGTTATGATGCACTTGTTAGGTTCCTAATTAATGTCATCTTGATTATTGTGAATGAATGCTCGTGTAATGGAGATCGTCCCTATTGTTGCTCTACAATGGAACATACGATCATACATACCTAGAAATATGTGAATGTCATTTTCTTGAAGTGCTGAAATTTGAATAAAAGAGCACAAAGCAAATGTTCAACACTCTTTTTGATACTTTGTAGCCTTTTGTCATGTGTGATTTTTTACGTTTGTTAACATTGTATGATTTCTTATCGAAGAAACCTCGGGTATCCAATGTCTACTGGTTTGCACTTATTAGTGTAATACTGAATGTTTCCACCTAAGTTGTCTGTTCCGAATAAAGACTGATTCATGTCTGCATATAAAAACAGATGTTATGCATCAATGGCATAATATAATATCAGAAATAGCATATCCTCCCTGTCGTATTCATTTATTTCAATTCATGTTATACAAATTTGCTATAAGGCATACAACTAGACACAACCAGTAGTTAATGTAGATTCTGACACAATTTTCATACAAGTTGCAGTTTATCACAAGCCTCCTATAAACAGAGAAAGGATATAAATTTGGATTTAAATAAATCACATGTTTTCCATACATTCTTCAGGTCACAGGACATGAATGCAACGATTATATGTCTGGGCTGTCAAATCATTTGGCAAGAGGGCTAACCTTTTTAAGATAATAGACACAAAAATTGCTAATTTAAATTTGTGTGCATTTCGTCCGTGCCATTTACTGAAATAGTCGATAAACTGATTGGGCAAACTATATTGCTATTCACGCTTAAACCAAAACGTTTAATCTCGATCTATTGATTATTTTGAATGTGCCGTATTACAAAAACCATTTGCTGCTAATAATTGATGTTGTGCAAGGATTCTGAACGAAATGTCTGCGTCTACATTGTAAGTTAAAACAAAACTGGTTTGGCGATTGATTCAAACTTCACCCACGGCCTATGCAATATTGACTTGTTAATATTAGGACTAATAACAAGTTAAAACAATTACCTCGCTGTTTCATGTTCAGATAAAGGCTGCGAGAAAAATATCTACTCGTAAATTATTCACTCTGTGGATCTGCATTTTCACTGGCAATACTAGTTTAATATGAAGGCATGGTTGCTTAAAGATCATGACTAGACACGGGGATTCCACCGAAAGATGCGTTGGAATAATGTCCAAATAATTATATTAGAAGTTGAGAAAAAATATAAAAAATATCTCTCTCTCTCTCTCTCTCTCTCTCTCTCTATATATATATATATATATATATATATATATATATATATATATATATATATATATATATATATATATATATATATATATATATATATATATATATACAGCTTCAAATTATCAGTTTCGATCTATTTATGTCGTTTCATAGGGTTGAATGCATGACCGAGTGGGTCATAACGTTGACGCGTGTGCTTGGAATAAAAATATTTATTCAGCCTGTTTGATTACAAGTTTGACTGCATAAAGGTCGTTAAATATGAATTCCTTTTCTTGGTCTCTCAATTAAAATGAATGAAAAATATTCTGCACAGACGTACACCAGAAACAAAAAGAAAGTTGAGACTCAAACATGGACCTTTCGATTTGTGAAATATATGCAGCTTTAAATGAAAATATTTTAAACAGCAAAAGCAAATGCACAGCCATCACTATTATGCTGTACATTTCAGGAGAATAAGGAAGACCATGGTTCATCTGATTTTCATTTGAAATACAGAGCTACTTTATAAAATGGGACTGTATGATATTTCATTCATATATATGTATATTAGGACATAACTGATTAGCATATTTTTTCCGGTTTCCGATTCCAGATTTTGGGCATAAAAGTTTTGCGGTTCTGGATACGATTCGATTAATCCGAAATGCATACTACCAGGAGTTATTTGCCTCTAGCACATCCGACCAAAATCTCTCTGCATCCCTGTCATCTGAATTCACGTACCAGCGCGAATTCTCTCTCTCTCTCTCTCTCTCTCTCTCTCTCTCTCTCTCTCTCTCTCTCTCTCTCTCTCTCTCTCTCTCTCTCTCTCTCTCTCTCTCTCTCTCTCTCTCTCTCTCTCTCTCTCTCTCTCTCTCTCATATTTTTGTTCAATACGGCCCTCTTGTGTCGATAGTGAAAGAAGTTTTAGCAGCGCAGGTGCTATTTGCAGCGACAAACGATCGACATGTCCGCTGAAGAAACGGAGATGCTACTATTTCTTGCAAAGAACTTTGAAGTTATAAATTTTAATTATTGAATTTCTTTATTATCTATTAAACTTCATGCGTCATGCCCATGAGTAAAAATTTAGAATCTTCTAATAATTTTGTTTTTTCGGTCTAACTCAAGCATTATCGTTTCACCCTGTTGTGTTGACCACATTAGACTTCTCTGACTTCTTTTTTAACTTTATTAACGCAGTATCGAATGACACGCAGTGATAGACATGGTGCTATAGAAATTCAACTTAATTATTTTTATTATCCGAATCGGTCCTTCCTGCCTTGTCCGACTCATATTAATAGGAAGTTCATACTATCCGGCGGAATCCAATTTTCGGATGAAAAGTCTGTTATGAACTAATATATATATATATATATATATATATATATATATATATATATATATATATATATATATATATATATATATATATATATATATATATATATATATATATATATATATATAATGTTTAATACACCTTTATGAAGTTCTTCCTCTGTCCTAATAAATCAGTAAATTAGGACGTTCCGCCGAAGCGACACACCGACTATTATTCACTCACTCACAGCAATGCGTAGAGAACATGACAAGTTTGAAAAACAAATCAGCGAAGAGAATATTATAACTAATGCGTATAAACGACGTGTGGAGAATAGAACAATTTAATTCCATTCCGTAAAAATAAAACTAAATGATACAGTCAGAATGATACTGTGCTAGACATTTCACGCTTATAGTGAAGTCTATATAAAACTACTACTGAAGTGTGACCTTCACGAAAACAGAGGAGAGATTTTTATGAACGGCATACGCGTGCCTGTGATGTACAAGGGAAACTGTGAACATTATGTATATTAGGTTCTACTCCACAATTCTGTAATTTACAATGGTTTTGATTGACACATCTAAATAAATTTCAGTCACAGTACAAGAAAGTAGCATAGAGGCATGCCATCAGCTTCTTCATTATGCAAATTCAATTAACTTCACCTTATATATGTCCTTTTTTTAAAAAATATGCAATTTCACTTAGCAGAACAGAAGGCAACAAATGTACCAGTAAAACATTCTTTCCGTTGTCAATATCGTTTGTATGACGTGAATATTTCCAGTAAGTACGGTTGATTACCTCAGACACCTAGCTTCGTTTTCATTAAGTAGTTTTGCATATTTATATATTTGGCAGTTACATTTCTGTCGAAATCTTAATAGAAAGTACAATTTGTGTGACTCGTAATCATTTTACTCATACAAAGACGTGCAGCATTTATATACAATAGTGATAGGAGGATATCAAATAAAAATCAATCGTCTTTACATCGATTATACTCTAACAATTTGAAAACCGATGTCAGAAGCGTTGTGTATGTTCAATGTGTCTTTATGTCTTTATGTTTCATTTATATTATAGGAAGCCATTTAACATGGAAAATCGATTCAATTAGAGCGGATGATTCCAGTGAACCTTTAGAAAATGGGGCTAGACCGACAGTCCAATAAAGCATTGAATTCAATTTCTGGTAGTAGTTGTAGTTCTCTCTCTCTCTCTCTCTCTCTCTCTCTCTCTCTCTCTCTCTCTCTCTCTCTCTCTCTCTCTCTCTCTCTCTCTCTCTCTCTCTCTCTGTGCTGAGAAGACTAGTCAGTGGAAGAATATTGTGAGTAGGTGACATGTGACATGATATTACGTGTCCTCGACAAGACGCCCTAGTGCTAGGTAGGTAATTAATTATACGTTATTGTTCAGAAGAGCGAGAAAGCAACAGGACCAACCTAACTGCTGAGAAGGACTCCCTGAATAACCAACACTTATACTCTCTGGCCAATAAATTAGTGACCGAACAAATATTTTGACTCATATATTTTGACTGTACATCACATTATTTGTCGGATAAAACCTTGTTCTAATTGATCAACACCTAAACTGCCTGAAATCAAAACACTCATCCTGACTCAATATTACATATTCGTAGTGGTTAAATCTACTCTTCTCTAGATATT
This sequence comes from Potamilus streckersoni, assembly GCA_016746295.1. Lineage (NCBI taxonomy): Eukaryota > Metazoa > Mollusca > Bivalvia > Unionida > Unionidae > Potamilus > Potamilus streckersoni. Next base: position 2,099,987 of record JAEAOA010000897.1, on the reverse strand, counting down.
CTGACTAATAAATACTTGTTCTGACTGCCAAACGTCTTTTCTAAATATCACTTGTTCTTACTGACCATCATCTGTTCTGGCTCACTGACCTTTATTATGGCTGATCAATACTTGTTCGCTTATTCTGAGAGATAGACATCTTTTATATCATTAGTTCTGACTAACCCTCACCTCTTCTGTCTCACTGACACTTATTTTAACGGATCAATACCTATTCTGACTCATCAATACCTAATTTTATTGACAACGAGTAATCAGAATGAAAAATGCCAATTCTGAAAGTCCGTCGAATATGTATCATATAATACTATATCCTAACAGATAACATGAAATCCAGACGCAGTCGCTTTGCTCTCTGTTTTTGTTTCTAGGTATCAATTTATGATTATACATTAAGGTATATCCACTATGTTTATATATAAATCCAGTAGGTTTCTGTATCATGCCGAATGTTAAATTCCTTGCTTAGCAAGTGAGTTCTCAAACACCTCAAGTACTTACATTTGACCTCTTCTCTATCCAGTTTTTTTGCACTATTGCATGGCCATGTAGAATTTGACTATATTATAGCAGACATTACTCCCAAAATTTGTTACATTATAGCAGACATCACTCCCAAAATTTGTTCGATCTTGTTCGGAAAGGGTTTAACGTAAGTAATATGAATATGTTATGATCCTAAAAGGAAATTAATTTCATTAATACCTAATGGTATTTATTGCGTTTATAATATTGCTACCATTAAGGACATGCACATTGCAGATGATTATGCTCTGACCATTCAGAAGCCGAACTACAACGCCTGACTGACCGCTTTGCTAAATCATTCAATAAATTTGGGTTGACCATCAGACTAAGGAAAACCAACGTGATGGGTCAAGACGAGTATCCTCCCATGCATCATCATCAACCACAAAAACTAGAAGTAGTCAGTTCAAATACCTCGGCTCTACCATCACCAACAACCTCTCACTTGATACCGAGCTGCGCGAGCGGATTGTAAAGGCGTCAACAAACTCTCTCTATGTTGTTGCAGAGAGTGTGGAACAACAGCATGTTGACCCTGAATGCTATGATCTCCTTTACTATACCAGTGTGCTAAGCAGTCTCTTGTAAATCAGCGAAACCTGGACCTTGTACTCCTAACAGAAGAAAGTACTAAGCGCCTTTCACATGCGATGCCTCTGACGCATACTCGGCATCACTTAGAGCGATAGAGTGACAAACAACGAAGTGCTTGAACGTGCCAAATTTCGCAGCATGGTCATACTCCTCTGTCAACGTCTCATCATATGGCTGGGCTATGTCGTCGAATGAATGACCGATGGATCCCCAAGGACCTTCTTTATTCTAAGCTTTCCTCTGGTAGAAGAGCGATCGGACTGCCACATCTCCACTTCAAGGATGTCTGCAAACACGATATAAAAGCCTTTGAGTTCGATGTTAACACCAAGGAATAGCTTGTTCTAGACATGTCCAGATGACGACATGTTCTGATCACTGGTCTGGAAGCCGGCGAGGACAAGCTACGACTTCTAGCTGATGAAAAACGATCTCAGAGGAAGAGGAGGCAGCTCCAACCCACTCCAGATTCAACATTCAAGTGTAGCAACTTCTGCAAGGATTACCACTTCCGTGTGGGGCTCCATAGCTACAAAAGACGCTGCACAACTACCATCCGTGACACCTGTCATGGAGGCATTTCCAACAACTCTCGATACTAACGGATACCAACAAATATTGCTAAATGCTCTTATTATCTATTTTGCACAACATTTCAGGTGAAATTGTCTTACCTTATACCAAGCAGAAATTAATCGCTAATTCCGAGCAGTGTACGGATTCTTTGACAGGCATACGAAGCATGTAGCGTGTATGGAATTGAGGTGAGCGAGCCACACAATTTGTATCTCTTTTCTCGAATAAATGAGTAGGTCATGAAAAAAGTTTGAAAATTATAATACAAATTATGGATTTTCCATAAATAAATATCTAATAGTCTTGTGTTTATAAGTTTAACCTTTGCTGACACTGTTGTCGCTTTTGTTGTTGTTGTTTATGTGCCTACTGTTGTGGGAGTTTGACTTGATTGGACAATGCTAACTGTTAAATTCTCATGAGAGAAAGGACAGAGTCATCTGTAATATTAAATACCGATATGGCCCATAGTTTCCCAAATCCATATTAAATCATCATATATTCGCATACTAACGCAAAACAAATACTAAATTCCCGTTCATTCCTACAACGACTCATATTCGTAATATCTGGTATGTTACTAAGCGTCTGATTTCAACTATACCCTAAGGGCATTTCAGGAGACCTCCACATCTACCTTGATATCGATGTTTACCTAACTGTTAATATTGTACAGTTATAATTCGAAAAGTAGAAAATTAAGTATGTAAATTTAAATTTACTGTCCACATTGACCGGGTGCCTTTTTGGAACTTTGGCTAAACATCCCTATCCTAAATAATCTAGTTCTTGCCCCAGCTGGAATACAGTAATTATCATGACAGTCTAGCGAATCAAGCTGACTTTAATGTCCAATGTATCGGGTTTCAGTTCTCAAACTGTAGTTGTCGGCAACTTAATGACTCGTCTGCCTGTTATTTAATTGCTAGCACTGTTCAAGTGTGAATCAGTATACGTATTAGTGACACAGACAACTGTCTAGACATAATATACACTCCATATTGTTAAATATTGCCAAACAAATGTCTTCCATTTCTCTCTAAGAAACGTTCAACAAAGAGAAAAGTAGTGTTGATATAGCCTTTCGAAGCAAACACTGCAGTTTACGAAGATTCGTTTGTTAATAGATATCTTTTTTCACTAGTATTAAAATGGATACAGTTTTGGCACATTATAGGTAACACTTTCATTATGGACTATGTGATTTCTTAATAAATCTTCTGCTTGTAAAATGGAGACTTAAATGGGAACATTTAAATATTTTGTAACTTCATGCAATCATCAATATGTACCGTAAATATTTTCCTCTTTCTACAATATTTGAGTCAATGAATTTTCAAACTGATATATATTTTTTAAAAATATAACGTACATAAAGTTTATTTTGGTGTGAAAAAATGTTAATCATTGTGTTGAAGAAACTTGAAACTTTGGTATTCATTCCAAATGTTCTACACTATGCCTCTGTTTTCGGACTGGATCTGCAAAACAATATTGTGTCAATGGTATTTATTGTAAAATACTAGCGAGATTACATTGGGAACAAAATGACCCTTGCACTCTGTCATATCCCTTAGGATTCATCAGTACGTCTTTGAAGCGAAAGATGATGCATTTAAGTAATTATATTGAAGTTCTTGCCAACGTATAAGAAGGATTCAGACACTAGACTTGTAATCAAGATTTTGAAAACGTTATAGTTTTAGCGGAGTAATGGCAATATGCATCAATTGTTGCTGTTGTTACGACATTTCTCATTAATGTTTGTTCGACTAATGTTCCTGATTTCATAAATATTTTTTAAACAATTTCATTTTATATAACCGAGTGTGAAAGCAAAACTTCTTTTGTGATACGATATTAAAGCTTAAAGTAAGTAACAAAATAGAGCTAAATTCAACAAGTTTTGCAAAATTTAAGAAATAATTTATTTCCCTATAACACATAGTGAGCAGTAGGAAAGTAGTTATAGGATTGAAATTAATCATAAATAGTCATTAAAGCTGCATCACAAGTTCAGACGAATGAAGTTCTAGTTGAAGTTCAGTAGTTGTTCAGATAAATTCAGAAATTTAATGTATTCATGTGCCTGTAATGTAGAACGTGCGATGTGCCAATGGCATGGAATGTAGAGACGTCTATGAATGTATTAAAAAAATATAATCCAAAATGTCCTTGTCTGAATTCATTATAACTCAAAATTATTGTTTTAATTCCATAATATTAATACACACTTTATAATTCTAGTGAATAATAATCCGAAAAAATAAATTCAACCATAATAACAAATTAACACAAAAATCATAGTGCTTCTACTTCAGGTGACAAGGCTAACGACTAATCCTGATTTAATCAAGACTAAATGCGACTTGACTAATTTCGCAATTACCATTTTCTGGAAATACCTTGTCAAATTATTCGGAAATGTCCATTCTGGAAATTCTAGGGTAGGAATCAAGACTGTATCTTTAATTCAAACCGATGCAAATATTTTTACAATTAATAATAATCCAAATATTTAGTCCATAATCAAAGAGAAATGTTTTATATATGTAATGTTGTTTACAAAAAAATTTCTTTGGTCAGGTAAATTATTAACATGATTTTGAAGAAAGGTTAAGTACAACATCCAGATTTATATAACATAAAATCACTGCAAATAGTCAACAAGCAATACAGATTAAATATGCGTAACACTGTGTTTACCCAAGTAAGGATAGTTTGTTTTAATTAAACAGATACCTGTCCCGTGCCTTCACTTCCTTACCCTTATAGTGAAACATCATTATATTGTCAGGTAAATAAGACGCAAATGTAGTAAAGATACCCACTAGCTGTTCTAAAGGAAACATAACGAATAGAATCTCGTCTATAAAAGTGAAATTAATTAATCGCGTGTTGAAATGTAATGATATAAAACTAACGGAAACACTCAACAAAAATATGTACCAACAAGAAATTTTGATCCAACGAAAACCACAAAACATAAAATATAAGTCCATAGGTTATGATTATAATTTTGATAGTTGCACACTAAAACACCATAAATGTGATACAAGGTGGCACTAACGACTGACAGTAGATAAGTTAACAAAATATGCAACAGGTAAACGTGAGAAAAAGCAAATGCCTTATTACTTACCGTAGACTTTCCGGAGTACACGCTTAAAACTTCTGTCCCAGAAGGTGCGTGACCTGATAAAGGGGTAGCGCCAGCAGGCCAGCACCAGCAGAAGGGAGCAGATGGCCACGCTCAGGAGTCCCGTGATAGCCCAAGCCACAGCCAGAGAACCTGCTGCCGAGATAGGAAAGCAGAAATTAGTTCGCAGTTTCATGACATTCGTTTCATGCTAGGGTGCTATTTCTGATGAATTAGTTTCCATTTCTTTGTCTGCCATGGAAGGATGAAGTGGCAGTACTATAGTTGATGTATCCTATAAGTTTTAAATATTACTTGACAGTGAAATAAAATTGCAAGTATCTTAATCTACTTTCCATGCAATCGAAACGAAATAAAATGTAATTTGACGACAAAAAACATGTTTGACTTATCTAAATCTTATCATAATTGTTTTTCATTACAAAAGAATGTATGAACTAATGTAGCATAGTACATTAAGCAATTTTATAAAATGATTAGAATTTTATGCTAGTTTGAATTTAAAAATAATGCTGTCATCAGACTTATGCCTAAATTTTGATAGACCTGTAATTTTGTGTTGTTTTATTTCTTGAAGAGAAAGAGTACTTCCTTACTGAACAAAATAAAAAAGGTTGACTATATTATGATAAAGGTCTATCCAGAATTCAAAATATAAGGTGAACATTGTGCCTATCAATACTGGATGATCAGCTTTAAAGTAAATATAGACTCAATATAATAGGTGAGTGGTACTACCGGCAGGCCCGACACAAAAAAAGCAGTGCATCATATCATCTTTCCGCTAAATGTGTAGGAAGATGGTGGAGATGGGGTGGTGATCGGCGGAATCTTGCATAACCGTATTTTAAAAACAAATGTGTCATCTCAAAAGAAAATATTGTTTAAAATAATTCATCGGACATCTATAGGTTAGATATAGCATCTGCGCCGATACATCGGACTGTGCTTGACTGACTGGAGTGTCAACTCGTAGCAATATGTAGAAATTTTCGTTGTGAAAATTTAAAGCTAAAAATAGGTACGATTCGCAAGCAAACTAAAGGTTTAAAGTATATTGTAGTTAGATTTATCTGGTAGAAATATTTGCTTTGGTAACTCACGCTAAAACCTCAATCATTGTATATTGGATTCTGCTTAAATTTAAGTTTACAGGTGAGGTTTTAATAATAATAATAATAATAATAATAATAATAATAATAATAATAATAATAATAATAATAATAATAATAATAATAATAATAATAATAATAATATTACTATTACTATTATTATTATTATTACTTATGTAAAGGGCATGTTATTATGTATTCATACTTAGATACTATTTGTTAGTATTATCAAGCATGCTTCTTTAGAATCTTATGGAGATGAATCTCCTCTCTCTCTCTCTCTCTCTCTCTCTCTCTGTGCTAAAAATAATTAAGGTATAAATGATCTGTAAAGTTTGAAATGTGTTCTTGCACTCGAAATAGCGAATGTTGAGAGCACACTTGAAAAAAGACCAGTGTTACTATATCATAATTCAAGAGACAATTAGTTCTAGGTAGCTGGCAAAATGAACGTGAAAGAACGTTGCCAGTAGGAGTTGGTTTCGATGACATGAATAGTGTAAAAAGTAAATAATTATGGAAATACCAGTGTCTGAAGCGGAGAGTATGTATCTAGAATGGCTATGAACGTGAACGTGGGTGCGGTCAGAATGTTAGTTTAGACTGGAGGCAGTCAACGAAATGTAGCATAAATAATAACTTTTGTATTTAATTCTAGAGCAAACGGATAGACTGTTGATTGTACAGAGTTCCACAGAGGAGTGCTCAATTCTTAGTAGTCCAATGGTGATCGAAGCAGCTGTACTTTGAACTTTTAAATTTCTGTAGCAGATACTAAGACGAACAAGACAAAAGCTAAGTATGGTCGTCAAGTCTTGAAAGTATTAAGAAAAACAATTGTTTTAGTGGCATCAACCAAAGAACTTGATGCATCTCATATCCAGATAAATATCCTTGCATGAGTTTATTACATATTGGTGTAAATATGGAGTACTGTCAAGATGGACACCTACTTTTCATAATAATTCTGTGAATTTGATGTTGATGTTGATCATATGTACTGTTTGAGGTAAATGAGAGGAATGAAAATGTCTTTGTGACGATCAAACTAACTTTAGTTTTATCATCATTCATCTACAGATTGTATATGTTGTCCACGACTTCACATTGGAAATGTACATCTCCACAACTTGGATAACATCATCAGCTTCAAATAAGTGACTAGTTTCTTGGGAACTTGATGCTGAGATACCAGATGCCTATTTATGACGCTTTGAAGGAGTTGAGTGTACAGAATGAAGAGAGCGGTTACAAGGACAGAATACTGCAGAGCACCGTTACATAGATCAGTTAGACTTTAATGTTTTCCATTTACAGACACAATTTGTGTCGCATCTACTGTAGTAAGGTTGCAAAATATACACTGGAGACGGTGAAGTAATTTATCATGGTCTATGGTGTAAACTCTTAGTTATGGAGGGTAAGGACTGTATTCGTTCCAGCATTCAAGGCAGAGAGAAGGTCCTTAACTATTTTCAGAAGGGAGGTTTCAGAAATGTGGTGAGGACGATATACAGACTGAACATTTCTAAAATGACTACTTAAATTCAGATCAGATGGGACAAAACAATGCTATGAAACAATTTTTTCAGTAATGGAAGATTAGAAACAAGCCGTATCTTTTTAATCCTTAGTGTAAAGCGTTTGTTTCTTCAGCAGAGGCTTTACAGTGGCAATTGTGCAAAGAAATCTGAATTTCCCGGATGTCAGAGAATAATGAATAACGTGGGGTAGTAAAGGAAATATTAAATCTACGTACTCAAGCAGTAGTGATGTCAAAATCGAATCAAGTTGACATGACTTTCGGGCACTCGTCATCAGATTTGTACGTAAAGTAACGTTAACGACAACTTCAAATACTTTTAAACGTTGCTTTTGAAATTTTGTGTCAGTGACGATGGGTTGATTGAAAATATGTTTTTATGTTGATCTCTAATGCTTTGTATTTTATCTAGAGAAGAAATCTGTAAACTGGAGAAAATGTCGTTTGAAGTTATGTGTATTTGTTCCTTGACGTTAGCTTAATATTAATGTCAAAGAGTTTATTAGAGACTGAACTTTCAGTGATATTAATGCTTCACTAGGCTGACTTTGCTGCATAAAATATGTGTGACGTCTTCTTAGTGGTATCATAGATCTTCTTATGAACAGTTAGACCGGATGAAAGTAAATGCTTTTCAGCTTTACGTAGTTCACTTTTAGCAGCGTGAAGCTGGTTGCTGACACTGATATACCATAGACAACACATCAGAATAAATACTTATACACTTAGATGATGGGGAATATTTGTCAAGCAATAAACGCGTTTACTTATTAAGTTGTTCTGATGTAAGAGGGAACAACGTTGTCATGTTTACGTCACGTCATGCAAGTAAGTATTTCTTTTGCTATGACAACAGTTCAACCTCAGTGAGAGTGGAAGTCACTACATGAAGTAGGTACGTATATTTTGAAGTCATCCATGCACCTTTTAACATTATCATTTTTCTTTCAATTAGATGCAATTCAGACATTGATGCATGTATGACCATTAAACTTGAAGCGTGCTTTCACCTTTGTGGATTATGTTAGCTTCCATACAAAGGAAATTGTGGCTTCAAATATCAACTTTTATTGCAAAACTGGCTGTGCTAAGTAATTAAATCATATTATGGTAAAGCATGGTAGCCTTTGCATTCTACAGAATTTCCTGCTGGTTCATTCTTCAAATTGTTAATTATAATCGTGAAAGCAGAGAACCATCTTTAATTTGTGCTGATTCCATTAACGGGAAAAACAGCAACAATCTTGAGTCATGCAAGTTCACACGCGTCCTCTCATGTTTCGTTTCCGTTTGTAGTCATGCATTTTCATGTTTATGGTAAATAAAATGAGACATGCAAAAGCTAAACGAGAAAATGAAAAAAAGTGAATAAATCAAAACAGCAGCAAGCACAAAGTAACTTACTTTGTGTTGACATGATATATATGAAATAAACGTTTACATTGCCGTTATGTGTTTTGGGTGACTTCATTTTTAAAAAATGATCCACGGTGAATATAGCATAGAGGTATCTCAAGCACAAATGCGAATTCTTCAAGTTTCTTTTAATAAAATTTCTGGTTTACAAAAGCTTTCTCCATATAAAGTATTCGATATCAGCTATTGGCCAATTCCAAAAATGACCAAAGTTGTAAATAAATTTGATAAAAGACATTAGTTAGTCATGTTAGTCAAAAGATGAAAGACCCAAAGTCACACTAAGCAAGCGGTAACTCATTGGTACAATGGCAGTAACTACAACTCTTTAGATTAACATGCTAGATCCACGGTAAAATCTAATAGTTATTACCTTCATCCTCTTTAACGTAATCGTCGTAAAATGGCGATTATGGGGTCACTGAAGCGAACCAAAACTTAAAACTATCAGCATTGTACATAAATCGAGAGGTAACAAATTATTTAAAACACCTAAAACTATTTATAAAACAATATCAGTCATGTTTGAAGATATTGTAGGTAAAGCAAAATAAAAAAGGTCATGAATATACCATGTGGTGTTACCTGCCTATTTCGTTGACAAATGATGTTTCCAATTCCGTGTTTTCAATTTCGTCAGCGTCACTAATCGTTTGATCATCTTTACTAACCGTAGCAGGTAAACATTGTTTTAATCACAAATGAAGAAAAATCTATATTCTCTTTTAGCAAATAATTAGCAAAATGTACGGAAAAATAAAGCAACAAATAAATAATGTATTTGATATTGATAAATATACAAATTTAACAAAAAGCCAAAATTTAAAGCAAAATTCAAAGAAGGTCTGTAAATTTTTTAACATTTTTCCACAACTACTCGACAAAACAGAATCTACAGAAACCAACGTTTGATTTTAAAGCACCACAAACTTGTATATTACAGGAAGGAGTTGCTTTTGAATTAGCCATAGAAGTTAGAGAATTTGAAATAAATCTCAAAATACCAATTAATTTAAAAAAATATAACAAAATGTTGTAAATTGTTGGACATAAAAGAAGGTGCTTTAGAATGTCAAATGCATTTACAAGTTACCTAATTAGTGAAAACTGAAAAAGATAAAGCGGGACAAAGTCACATTGAAAAGGGTTAATAACACTCGAAAAATATTACAATAACTCTATGTTTCTAGTAAGGAAAGGATGCTAACTTGTATCTCGCAAAGCTAATGGAGTATGCAAAGAAATAACTGATAACTACTGAATTGCATGAGTTCGACAAATGTAAGATAAACAAATCAAGAAGATGCATGACATGTTTTATAAATACTAGAGCCAATATAATTGTCAAATTATTTAAAGTAACACATTCGTTATCTGTTTGTATTTCCCAGCAGTTTATAACATGAACACAACAATTACTGCTGAGAATTGGATCTCCCACATTATTTTGTCACCTAAGCTAGATTGGCTGTATCATCCAAATATAAAATAAAAATGTGCATTTGTTTCTTTAGTATGGATTAATTCGTGCCTTTAATTGCACTTGCTACAATCATTACAAGAGATGCTACATTTCATACAATAAAATAACATACGGAAATAGGCTAAACAATATTGAGTCTTCCCCGTCTTGAAACTAGCCATGTTTATTGATTTGGGTTTGTTATTTCTTTTTTATTTCATAATAAGATGGCAGTTTATCAATTTGCACCTGTGTCAGACAGAGATTTATGGAACATTTTATAAAATTCAACTGATTTATTTACCAAATGGCATTTCAATTAGTGTTCACTACTTGTGAGAAGCATTGTAAATCATCTTGCAACTTACATATGTTACTATTTAGGTTGAGGTTGAACTACATTACAATTTTCCTTCTCAATAAATGGAAAACGTAGAAAATAAAAAGCAAGATGAAAATGCTTACTTACAATCTGAAATATAATTGCACAAAATCAAATACATTTATGTAGAGCTGAACTTGGATGACAACTTGGAAAATATTCACAGAAGTTTTGGATTTTGTTTTAGAAAAATAAAAATAAAAAACGACGACAAAAACGTAGATGAAGTACAATGTCAAAAAGCAGAACTTTAAGGCATTAATGCAAAAACTTAATCAGAATCATCGTTGAAAATAAATACTCAATTTTCTCTATATTGTCTTATTTCGAGAACAGCTAAACGTCAGTTAACATAATTGTGTCAGCAATTCAGATTAAGATGTAGATGATGTCATCTAGTGATGATCATTCCGTCCAAACCGATTCTGAACAACACGTAAAGAAACTCTCACTATCGTTCACAACACTGGTAAAATAGTGATAAAACATATTCGAAAAAAAGATGCTGAAGAGCACAACGAAGGTAATGTATCATCCAGGAGACTAACATCGTTATTTCATGAGAGTTTTAAAAAAAATAACTTTGTATCGTTTCATTCATTCTTGATTTCTTTTTTGTCTACCTTGTTTACTATTATTGACTTCCCTGGATGAGTGTACTGGTAGAGGTATAAAAGAATATAAGCAAATGTAAGAAATTGATGTAAACATAGCAAGCATTTCTTTCAGTATTCTCAGATTCACTTCTTCTTATTTTATGCCCGAATGTTATTGAACTTGCAGGCAATACAGATAGAGGCACACTAATCCTAAATAATGAAACAAAAAAATCCCATTTGTAGTTACATGATTATCTTCCAGTTGATTCTGTAAATAAAGTTGTCCATCAGACTAATCTGCATAATCCGTGATGTTACATTATGCATTACAACATTTGACAATGAGTTAAAACTTTAAATCACACAAGCATTTGTAAGGATTTCAAATCTCAGTGATTTATTTGTCATTCATCTTTCCCAACCGACTAATCAGACAAGATTTTACCCCTTATCTATTGGTATGCTCAACTTACAGTACTAATATATAATTCCAAATTGTACTGTTTGTATTCTGAGCAAAATAGAGTTATTGCAATTTTATCTTCGATAAATGTTAAATTCTTGTCATGCTGTGCCTTATAAATGTCTTTGATATTTAAGCATAAAAATGACTAAGAGATAAATGTGATTTAGATAATGCCATTAAAGATTTGATTTTGAAGATTCATTATATATATGATGACGTAGAAACACAAGAGCAAATAAAAACTGATACTACTGTAAATCTGTCTGTTTGAATGAAAATGTACATGATATTTTAAAATTACAATAGGTAGCTTGGAAACGTTTTAGCAAGACTTATTGATTATTCATGGATCCTATGAAACAAATAATGCACAATATCATTTTATTAGAATTGACTAAGAAAAAAGATCAATTTATTAGACAGATTGTAAAATAGGTAAAGTAATAATGAAAATAGCTTCAAGAATTTATTGAGATAAATGCATGAACGAGTCCTTTAATCGTGTTGTGATAGATAAGGTGAATCACAATATGAGTGCTACCTACTGTGGAATCTATTGACGATTATATCGAAGAGACACGGCTTAATGTTGCAGAAAGACAACCACCTGAGCAAACACATAAGCAGGATGTGTATCGTGTAAATCATGTGCAACAAGATAACTGGAAACTGAAATTAGATTAATTATTTCTCGAAATAAAAAGTGTACAACATTCACCCGATGACCAGGAACCTTCTGAAAGGAACAAATACAAAAGAAGGAATCATAGAAATATCTTAAAATCTGAACTAGACAAGATAGACTCTGCGGAGAAACATATTGAAAATATTTATAATGACCAAATAACATAAATTCTAAAGGGTAATCTCTGTCTCTGAAAAATACTAAAATTGCTACTTAAGAAAATGACCTTACAGTTGCTGCTATTGGCAATGGAATCTCTGACAATATCAGCAATAATGTATATTGCCAACATTGTGTCAGATATTGTAACTGGTCGTGGAAGAGTAGGTGTTTCATCAAAAAGCAAAGAAAACTTTTTTATTGACAAAATTAGAAAGGTCTGACAAAATAATTTTAATTATTTTGTCGTTTTAGCTAACAAAAAACATTAGTGCATTGCCTGGAATTATTAATAGTGTTATATTTTGCGTTCTTGTGCGAACTACACTATTTCCATTCTGGCATTGTGATCGAAGGTGCAAGTAAAGCAACTACCACAGTCAAAGGCGCGTATCCTATTTCAAACAGTAAACAGTAACTTAATTCAAACAGTAAACAGTAACCTAATTCAAACCGTAAACTATTAAAACAGTATACTATGGCCGACCCTGCAACAAATTTTGTCAATATAACTCGTTGATGATTTTGTAGTCAATTTCTTTTGCGTTTTGATTGTTGTAATCTGATTGAGCATCAGAGGCAAAATGGTTCTATGAATATGTATGGAGATATTATCGCTGCTGGCGATGAAGAAGGTACACTATCATTGGCATATCAAGAGTAAAAATATCGTCGCTGAAGAAAAAGTGTTTTGTAGGAAGAGCGCAGCAGCGTGTGCAAACCACAGCATCATCATAATGCTCCATTTTCAAATGTTCCTACTTTCATTGTCTGTTTCCTGTATTTAATTTATATATGCGCTATCATATATTCTCCATTAGCTTTTGGAATACTGTTCTTTGTTTCCTAGGTATTGATGTTAGGGTTTAACAACAACTTAATAGTCACTGTATAGCGGTAAATTGCTATTGCATCAAAACGATACAAACATGTTCGTGATTAAAATATTTATTATCATTTTCATCTGTGACGTCTTTTCCTCTAACATTAATATCCCCACGAAGCTGTTTTGTAGTAGAGCTGGAAACTAGACTATAATATAAATTATTTTAGTATATACGCAACTAATGTAGCAATTAAATATGATCTAAAGCTTTCTTTCAACCATTCAATAACTTCATCTGTCATACTAATGCCATCTTGTAACAATATTAGTCCTATTAATAGGTTCACCGTTGTCTAACATTCATTTAATTCCATCAACTGACAATGTTAACTATTATTTCAACATTTCCTTTTCCAGATTGACAAGGTCAAAGTTGCGTAGTTAACACAGAACATCAGTTTTTTTGTTGTCGATTATAATTCATCGAAAGATCGCTAGAATTCATTCAGAACACCAAATGCATTTGGAATTGTAATAGAACGTTTAGGAAGTAGTTAGTGGAGGCGATAAGGAGACATTTATGCATCTGTACTAAATTGAGGATATCGAATATAGCGAAAAGATTCAGAGAGAAAAGGAATGGGTCTGTTTAGCTACAAGGGGGGAAATTTGACATGGGAATTTTAGTAGTGGTACTGTTTAGCGACAGGGGAAATGGAATAGAGGTGACATCACGGTACTAGAAACTGGCAAAATATTGCAAGCGGCTGGTTTCAATCGGGTGGAACATTTGCAACAATGTGGAAAGGAGCTGACCTGAATACGTACTGCTACATGTAGGAACAAATACAGTAGAAACAAAGATATTGAAACATTATAGACATATACATATGTAAACATAGATTCATGAGCAAAAATCAATCACACCAAAAACTGACTAAAATATCTTTAGGCAAGAGAGCAAATACTTTTGAGACAATAGATTGGCCCTGAAAAAACCTCTGGGAGTCTTCTTATTTTTCTTATTTTTTTCTTCTCCACTAGCATCGTATTTTCTGCACTACATTATTCTTCTTTTTCTCATTTTTGTCCCCTTTATCTTCCTCTTATCTCCACCTCTTTTTTCTCTCTTTTCAATGTTTTCACTCCATCTTTTCCTTTATTATTTATATCTTCTTCCTCCTTCTCCTCCTTTTTCCTGTTTAATTAGGTCATTGAGGTTTTCCTTGGTGTTCTTCAAATTGTTATTTCGATCTTGAGTTTGTGAAGGTCATAGGCACAATACCTCGATCTAATCAAATTTTCCTCCACCATCCACAGGTCATCCACTGCCTCCTGCAATGTCATCATTTTGTTCAAATGGTTGCTCATCAGATTTTACTATTGAATGTGGAATGACGCGAATGGCGAACGTTCGACATATGTCTCAAGCACGTTTGTGAAGGAAAACATCTCCTTTCACCAACAATCCATGTCACCTACCAAACAATTCACAGGGATGAGAGTGTTAACCTATAATAATTTTTAAATACAAAACGACATTCTAATACTAACAAACACCACGATACTTTCAATCAAAACATAGTTCGAGAAGGAAAGTTTTATATTCAAAACACACCATTACCTACATTCAAAAAGGAGTTTGTGTTTATAATCTCACTACTCCACATTACAATAATACCAACATTAATATAAGTAGAGATGATGAGGTTTGTTAAGGGAAATACACACAGGCACACAAACTCAAATACACACACAGACACACTATCATACAAGCCATGAAAAAGTGTTTATAGGCACACTTCTATTTTTACATATATGCAAACACACAAAAACAAACAAATTTTGGCAACTTAACCAGTCTCTCTTTTCTATAGATCTGGTTGGCCTAGAGAAAAGTTCTCCAGATATATATCCAGATGCACCTGGTTAATGGTGACATCTCCCAGGTTGGGCACCACAGATACATCTCCTACTCCAGTCATTGCCCCAATTCACAGTTGTTGTTGGGAGAGAAGAGGCAGCTTGGTTGGCTTCAGCACACCAATCTTCAGTTTCTTGCATTCTGAAGTAACTCCCCTTGTTTTCCTTCGTACTGCCTGGTAATGTTGATGTAGACCTTTTACATGTGAGGAACTTTGCAGTTCCCACTCTTGACGGTGTCTTTTCAATTCCTACTCAAAGTTTTCTGCCTTGGAAACAGCGGCTCTTGGTAGTGGTTGTGGCTGTGCCCTTGGTTGATGTATTGGTGGTTCTAGTTGTAGCTGACACTCTGGTGGTATACTAATCTTAGGCTTCACCAAACAAACTGGCCTAATCAGGAAGTGTAGCAGAAAGTTTACTTTCTTCTCTTCATTCTCTTTCTTTGTTTTCCTTTCCTCCTCATCTTCTATCCTGGCTTTCTCCTGACTTTCTATATGGCCAGCTAGTCCATAAAGCGCATGGGATACTCAAAAGTTCATTTGGAGTTCAAGAAGTTTACTGATTCTGCTCATGTGGATAAGTCAATGTTGAGTAGCCAGATGTTGTCCAACTAATAGTGGTTAGTCAGTCTGACGAACGCTCCATTTTATATCTCTGAAGTGTGGATGTGAAGGAAAACATTCACTTGCACAAAAAGTAACAATACCCACTCCACTATCAATATAATGAAACGCACTGACCTAATAGAAACAATCGCGTTGACCTTATATCTACAGACACATATTGCTATCACACCTACACACAAAAACACTTATCTTACAAGTTTGGGAAATGAAGGGAATATAGACACACTTTTATTTCTAACTTAAATACACATACAACAAGACAAATATTTTGGCAAACCAATGCAATCTCTTTCATAGATTGTTAGGGATTGAAAAGAGCTTTTTTTGTTTAATGGGTTATGGAAATCTCTTATTCTCTAAGATTGCATCCCCATATGGCTGCAGGTTTTCCCACCTGATAGGCTCTGCTTCTGCGGAAGGAGAATAAGAACTCTTTCGTGTGTACTGTCCCTTCGCTTCTTCTACGTATTTTGGTCCAAAAGATTTGATGCGATAGACCTCGAGAGCAGTCATTGGAGGGTAGGAATGATAACGCAAATCTCTATACAACTGATTTAACACTGCTTCTTCCGAGATGAGAACCAAGCGTCTGCTATATACTAGTCCAAATTTGATTCATAACTCATCATCAGACATTTATCATATTGATTATGACTGGGGATAACGTTTCGAGATTTTAATGCTAGGATTTATCCGTTGAAAGATAAATTGCTAACGATACCAATGTTTAAACATTTGGATAACTTTCCTTGGAACAGATGATCTTCGATCCTAGATCACAAAAGAAGTGGAAGAACCTGACACATAACTGATGTCATTATACAGACAGAAGGCAATTTGCTATATATGATTGTAACCTTTCTGACTCAAAGATATCCAATGCATGTGTTCCGCTACAATTCATTCCCTCACCTCTTGTGTTTTGTTTGTAAATAATCTATTTCCCTTAAAGAAGCAGAAGCAAGCATTTACGCAGATAAGATTGCTCTTTACTTTCCTGGAAAAAATAATTTCAGTTCATCCGTTAGCTCTTATCATTCTCCTCTACTGGTTGAATGCCAATAATTAAGTATTTGCATTAGAAAGACAATTCAATACTGAAATGGTGTATAAAAGCAATAACTGCTGTCACAATTATATCTCTTAAAGTCTTAAATGGTGCATTATCGATACCGGAGAACTGTGACTTATTAAGCATTATTTTTAAAATAACTTAACTTCGAATAATAATTACGGAAGCCAAATGGCAAATTAAATGCATCCAGTGGGATTCTCAAATATAGTTTCACCATCACAACAAACATACATAAAGAAAATATTGTATAGCACATTCTCATTCTATCACATAGCAATTTTATTGTTTAAATATTTGCTCTAGTCTGCCATAGACGTGAATGAATAATTCCAAAATCTACAAAATCGCACCATGTACATAATATTGAACTATCCTTACTGTTTATAAACTGTTGATACATTCAATCACTTTAACAAGCTAAGAACTTCTAGAAAGATTGTCTACAACAGATGCCGCTTAATCAGGAAGGTCGTTTATGACTTGACTGCCAGACAGTTAACAGGTCAATTAACATAAGGTCTCATGTAATTTTCCACCGTTCTATACCAGTTTAAAAATGATTTGGTATATCCGTAGGAGACACATCAATTATACATACATACATACATACATACATACATACATACATACATACATACATACATACATACATACATACATACATACATACATACATACTGCTAATTGTGTTTGCTACAGAATGTAGACCTTAATCTTTTGCGACAGATTAATCCATTTAACAGATTTTAGCATGTATCTTTCAAAGAAGGTCCTGAGAGAGAGAGAGAGAGAGAGAGAGAGAGAGAGAGAGAGAGAGAGAGAGAGAGAGAGAGAGAGAGAGAGAGAGAGTAGTGTGGGGATGGAGAGACAACATGCATTTATTTATTTATTGCCCTTGCTTATATTTCTTTATTGGTCGATTAGTCTGTTGCCATAAAAACCTACACATTCATAGAGAAAGGTTAACGGAGGTCAGAACGGCTTTCTGACATTTTAAAATCATTTGTTTTTAATAAAATTTATAAAATATGAAGAAATAAAAGAGAGAAGTAGGAAGCCTGAAAGATCTTCATAGCATTTTGCATTATGTTTAATTCATTTAGATAACGGGGGTCAATAATATTGTTATATTTACTTTATTACTAATTAGTGGAAATTCACCAGAGATTTAGAGAATATCGAAGAGATGTCTAGTGTCAAAATATAAACTAATCTTGAAGCAATATTCGTATAATTGCAATATAATACTTTCCTTTTTCTCCCTGGTTGTGTGAAAACCACAAAATCGCATGCCTCACATGCCCCTTCATTTTTTTATCGGGAGTAACTCACATTCTAAACTTTAAATGTTCGTGCTACTTAATTCTTGAATATATGTATTGTACTTTCGCCGCCTCCAACTCATCGCCAAAGAAGATGAGGTTAACCTGACACAAGCTAACGATACCTTCCTTTAAAATATATAAAGCTATCCATACTTTTTTATATGTTGTCCTCCTTCAAAAGAATTTGTGTATATGATGTGGGATGAATGCCAATACAACCCTCAGTTAGCTTGGACTAAACGTTAAACTATTATCTGACTTCATTTTGAGCGATAAAATTGAAAAGTATTGAACTTTTGTTTGTGAACTGTATCCCATTCACCAACTGTATACCAACTGTATCCCATTCACCAACTGTAACTTTCACATTTTTGCTCTTAAATATTTAACGTATCGCGTATTCCATTTCATATTTTTTTCTACTGTCTCAACAAAGATGAACGTCGAGAAAAGATATGTTAATATCAACATATATTTATAACTAATGTTGTCTGTCTCAATCTGGCATGTCAACACTATTTATTTGGCCTGATTTTCAAGGAAATCATTCTCTTCCGTACTAACGTGATAGGTAGGTCGTTTGCCTTGTTAACAAACTTTCAATTCGTTTCAGTTTATTTTCTTATTGTTCTTTTTAATTTTTCACTAATGCCAATACTTTGTATACCTGAAATAATAGCAATTTAGAGGGAATTCTTTATAGGTAACTGTTTTGCCTTATATATTAAATAGTAGTATTGGGGGAGCCACTAGATTCCCATCTACTCTCCATGATATATATATATATATATATATATATATATATATATATATATATATATATATATATATATATATATATATATATATATATAAATATATATATATATATGAAGAATACAAATCATATGGCGAATAACAGCCCTCTCAAGCGTACTGGATCCACCAAGGGATCACGTTTGTCAGGGATTAATTAAAATAGATGCAATAAACTGACGACGAACAGTACGAAACTAGTAACTAACTAGCCTAAGCGCTTTCGACTCTTAATGAGTCTTTTTCAAAGGCAAATACAAAACATAGTTACGACAAACAAGTAAACACAAAAACGTTGCGTTTGTAAACCTCTACATTTCTATCTTCACATGTGCTAAAACTATAAATACAACCAGCTTGTATAGACTAGTTGCGGAAACTGAAAACGTTGTATAATTCCCTAAAAGTCTACAAGCCAAAGCGACATCTAATTTTACTTTGTGTACATATGTAACGCAGATTATATCCCGGATATTTGATTCTATACCGGTTATTCTTATAGTAAAAATTGAAGGATAAGAAGATTTAGAAAATGTTAAATTCTACTAGTGCATAGTTTTCATTTTCTAGTCTTCTTGGTTTAGACCGCTTGGTTTCAATGTTCTAAGGCGGCGTATCCAGTATGATTCCTTTTCCTTCCTGGTTTCGGAACTCCAGCTGCGGTTGTTGGCAATAGCGATAAGTATTATATCACTGAAAGTGTGGCCAGGGGAGGAGAAGTGTTCTGCGACTGGGCTTCTGTACAGCTTTTTTGTCATCCAATCAGATCTATGAAGGTTTATCCTTATGTGAAGCTTTTCAGTTTCTCCCACGTACTGAAGGCCACAGATCTTACATGTGATGAGATAAATCACATTCTCTGTTTTGCACGTTTTGTTTGGACCATGTATGTTTAGTTTTTCTTTAGTCACTGTGCTAGTGAATGTCTTGGTCTCTATCATATGTTGACAGGTTTTGCATCTTTTATCGCCACAGGGTCCAGA
Source organism: Potamilus streckersoni (assembly GCA_016746295.1). Taxonomy (NCBI): domain Eukaryota; kingdom Metazoa; phylum Mollusca; class Bivalvia; order Unionida; family Unionidae; genus Potamilus; species Potamilus streckersoni. The sequence goes on along the minus strand of JAEAOA010000897.1, from coordinate 2,079,752 downwards.
TTGACTAGGTTGGTTTTGACTAGCGATTGTTGTTAGCTTGGTCCTGACTAGGATGTCCTTTAGGTTTTTTGGTCTCCGGTAAGCTACTACAGGTTTGTTCGGAAGTATTAGGTTTAGTATGTCTGACGATTGCACGGTTGGACAGTGGTTTGCGATGATTTTACCTACTTTGGGATTGTCTGGGTGATAGGTCAGAATAAATGGTATCCTATCAACCTTTTCTTTCTGTCCATATCTGAGTAGGTCATCACGGTTTGTTTGTTTGGCCCTTTGGATTGCCTCCGCAATCAGGTCTTTGTCGTAGCCTCGGTAAATTAAATGTTTAGCCAGCTCTTCAGACCTTTCTAGGAATCTTTCATCGTCGAAGCAAATTCTGCGTATCCTCAGTGCCTGGCTATATGGAATGTTCTTAATGCAGTGTTTTGGATGACAGCTGGTTGGGAGGAGATACTGGTGTTTGTCGGTTGGTTTCGAGTAGATGTCTGTGTGTAATTTGTTTTCCACCAGTCTGGTTGTTGTGTCCAGGAAAACATGGTTTGAGTTGGAAATTTCTGCCGTGAATTTTATTGAAGGATGGAAGTTGTTTGCCTTTGATATGAAGTCATCCAGACTTTCTCTTCCATACTGCCACTTCATTTCTATATCATCGATAAAGCGTACCCACTGGTATGGTGTACGCTCAACCGATGCTAAGAGCTTTCCCTCAAGTTTTCCCATGAAAATGTTAGCATACGAAGGGGCCATTTTAGTACCCATTGCAGTTCCATTGATTTGTAGGTAGTTTTCTTCATTAAATTCAAAGTTGTTGAGTTTTAGGACAAGCTCCAGGAGTTGGATTAAGAAGTGTGTGGGTGGATTGTTTACAGTTCTTGTTTCCCATGCTTCGCTACATGCCTGTAACCCTTCGTTGTGCGGTATGTTGGTGTACAAAGATGTGACGTCTAAGGAAGCAAGTAATGTATCTGGCAGTAATGGTTCACTAGCTTTGCTTTTTATGAGATAATCTGTCGTGTCTTGAAGATATGATGGTAATTTGTGGACATGTGGTCTCATAAAATGATCTAAATATTCTGATATCCTTTCTGTGGGGTGCCCGTTACCTGAGATTATAGGTCTGCCAGGGTTTCCTTGTTTGTGGATTTTGGGTAGAAGATAAAATCTACCTGCTCTTGGGTTTTCTGGGCTTAAGTAGTTTAAGTAGTTTTGACGAGGCGTACCAAAGCGGACACATAGACCAGCAAACCAAAAACTACTTAAGCCCAGAAAACCCAAGAGCAGGTAGATTTTATCTTCTACCCAAAATCCACAAACAAGGAAACCCTGGCAGACCTATAATCTCATGTAACGGGCACCCCACAGAAAGGATATCAGAATATTTAGATCATTTTATGAGACCACATGTCCACAAATTACCATCATATCTTCAAGACACGACAGATTATCTCATAAAAAGCAAAGCTAGTGAACCATTACTGCCAGATACATTACTTGCTTCCTTAGACGTCACATCTTTGTACACCAACATACCGCACAACGAAGGGTTACAGGCATGTAGCGAAGCATGGGAAACAAGAACTGTAAACAATCCACCCACACACTTCTTAATCTAACTCCTGGAGCTTGTCCTAAAACTCAACAACTTTGAATTTAATGAAGAAAACTACCTACAAATCAATGGAACTGCAATGGGTACTAAAATGGCCCCTTCGTATGCTAACATTTTCATGGGAAAACTTGAGGGAAAGCTCTTAGCATCGGTTGAGCGTACACCATACCAGTGGGTACGCTTTAACGATGATATAGAAATGAAGTGGCAGTATGGAAGAGAAAGTCTGGATGACTTCATATCAAAGGCAAACAACTTCCATCCTTCAATAAAATTCACGGCAGAAATTTCCAACTCAAACCATGTCTTCCTAAACACAACAACCAGACTGGTGGAAAACAAATTACACACAGACATATACTCGAAACCAAACGACAAACACCAGTATCTTCTCCCAACCAGCTGTCATCCAAAACACTGCATTAAGAACATTCCATATAGCCAGGCACTGAGGATACGCAGAATTTGCTCCGACGATGAAAGATTCCTAGAAAGGTCTGAAGAGCTGGCTAAACATTTAATTTACCGAGGCTACGACAAAGACCTGATTGCTGAGGCAATCCAAAGGGCCAAACAAACAAACCGTGATGACCTACTCAGATATGGACAGAAAGAAAAGGTTGATAGGATACCATTTATTCTGACCTATCACCCAGACAATCCCAAAGTAGGTAAAATCATCGCAAACCACTGTCCAACCGTGCAATCGTCAGACATACTAAACCTAATACTTCCGAACAAACCTGTAGTAGCTTACCGGAGACCAAAAAACCTAAAGGACATCCTAGTCAGGACCAAGCTAACAACAATCGCTAGTCAAAACCAACCTAGTCAATCTGGACCCTGTGGCGATAAAAGATGCAAAACCTGTCAACATATGATAGAGACCAAGACATTCACTAGCACAGTGACTAAAGAAAAACTAAACATACATGGTCCAAACAAAACGTGCAAAACAGAGAATGTGATTTATCTCATCACATGTAAGATCTGTGGCCTTCAGTACGTGGGAGAAACTGAAAAGCTTCACATAAGGATAAACCTTCATAGATCTGATTGGATGACAAAAAAGCTGTACAGAAGCCCGGTCGCAGAACACTTCTCCTCCCCTGGCCACACTTTCAGTGATATAATACTTATCGCTATTGCCAACAACCACAGCTGGAGTTCCGAAACCAGGAAGGAAAAGGAATCATACTGGATACGCCGCCTTAGAACATTGAAACCAAGCGGTCTAAACCAAGAAGACTAGAAAATGAAAACTATGCACTAGTAGAATTTAACATTTTCTAAATCTTCTTATCCTTCAATTTTTACTATAAGAATAACCGGTATAGAATCAAATATCCGGGATATAATCTGCGTTACATATGTACACAAAATAAAAATAGATGTCGCTTTGGCTTGTAGACTTTTAGGGAGTTATACAACGTTTTAAGTTTCCGCAACTAGTCTATACAAGCTGGTTGTATTTATAGTTTTAGCACATGTGAAGATAGAAATGTAGAGGTTTACAAACGCAACGTTTTTGTGTTTATTTGTTTGTCGTAACTATGTTTTGTATTTGCCTTTGAAAAAGACTCATTAAGAGTCGAAAGCGCTTAGGCTAGTTAGTTACTAGTTTCGTACTGTTCGTCGTCAGTTTATTGCATCTATATATATATATATATATATATATATATATATATATATATATATATATATATATATATATATATATATATATATATATATATATATATATATATTTATATATATATATATATATATATATATATATATATATATATATATATATATATATATATATATATATATATATATATATATATATATATATATATATATATATATATAATGTGTTCAAAGTACCTACCAAGACAAAACGTATAACATACATTAATAGCATTTTTAATAAATTAAACAAATTATGATAAACCTGCTTTTAGCATAATGAATATAATATAAATGCACAAGAGAAGACGACAATTAGAAAAAATAGCATCCTACAATTATCTTTTATATAATATTTATATAAATTATATATACATCTTTTTCACACACATACACACAATTACACACACACAGACACTTAGGCGGAGATAGAAAACTTTATAATTTTGCAGAGATTTTAAGAAGGTTGCCAAAATATAATGTCTATATATTAAACCATTGTCAGCATTTTCATATATTTTTTCATAGGAAGCGTTGCTTTGAATACCCCTTTAAAACCATTTGTATGCTTACTGGCAGCATATTTATGTAGTACATACAGTTTTAAATTGTTTTTATCCTACGTCCTTATGACTACGATGACAGACAGGATCCATAAATATTGTTTACAGGTAAGGTAAATATTTAGACCATGGATCTGTGGGACATGAGCACCTGCATTTTAAGCATTCGGAATGCATCATTCAAACCATCTAACTGTAAATAAATTTACTCTTGTAAATGTTCTGTTTGCTTCACGAACATCTTCAGAAGGGACAGAAGGAGCGGAGCGCTAATGCTTTTGTATCATTTTTGGTAAGTTCAATAACGTTCCGGCATTTTCAGGAACAAAATTGAATCTGACCTGGTGTTGTTGTATGGAGAAGTCGTATGTCAAGTTAGAGTTTCTCCTTTGTTCTATCAATTTCTTTTGTCATTGATTACCCTTTTCGATTTAGATGTTTGTCTAATAATTACGAATGTTATTTACAGTTACAGAATTGATTTAAACATATCTCCTAGTGGATTAAATATAAATATGACATAGGTAATGTTCGATATATCTGGCTCAGATTTTACCCTTGTTTGACTTCGAAATTTGTCCTTATATGCAGAACCGAGTTTTGTTTAGCTATAGTATGCTGGGTCAGTGTCTGCTTAGCTCATTTTATTAATATTGTATTCTTTTAATTCGATCATAATTGAGGAAATAAACATTTATGAAAAACATATCATGGAGGTTTAAAATGCCTTGGTTTTTCATCATATTATAACATGAAAGATATTTCAATAATCTGTAGGTTTTATTTGTCCAAATATTCAATGACTTAGCAAACCATCGATTGATTCATCCATGAATTTGAGTACTTTATAAGACAAACATGAAGAATTATATCGATGAGTGTACGTAAAAGAAAATGCTAACATCTTCTGTATTCTAGAACATTTTACAACAACACGAGTAAGCTCTACTGTTACAAATTGTAATAGCCAGTCATTTCGTTAGAATCACATAAGTTTTTTTTAATTTGGATCTTACTACTAATATGGCAAATTATGACGACACGGGTGAATACCAAGTATCATCTCTGATATGGAAAGGTTCATGTTTAACTTATGACTTTTGTTGAAAAAACTGAAAGTCTGGAACCATGATTATTCTAAAACGTGATTGAGCTAAACTGCAAAGCAAGATTATTATTTAAAATTTATATAGTTTAATAAAAATACTCATGTGTTTATGTTTTTCTATTAGTTCATCTGTTGATACTAGGAAATGATGTAAATGTACATAAATGTTTTCTATTATGTCCTCATATGTTCAAAATTAAACACTTTTACATACATGACAAATCCGATAACATGACAAAATTTACATTTGTGTGTCTTAATATACTTTTTGGTGTACATTTGCAAAGATTATTTAAGTTTGTTCATGTAAAGAGGGAAAATTTCTTGAAGCCATTCCCTAGTGGTAATGGTATTTTCATTTTCTAGAGAAATAATGAAAGTTGTGGCTGGTAACACAGTGACAATTTTTCATCTCTGTAGAGACATGACAGGATTCACAAAATACTACAAACATTGACAATGTAAAGACCAACTAAGTTTCGTCTCAATAATGCGTCTACTTGCATAGATAACTTGCACAGTGATCTACAAATTATTTAACATTTCCCTAGTATAACTGAAATCGATATATCGCAATGGTTCAACGCTGTATATTTGATTTATGTTGCCACTCTTCAATTTATATTTATCAACATTGTCCATTCTGTGTACACTATTCTCACTGGCGTATTAAATATCTGAACTGAGTACGATTTAAAGTGATCGCTGGTAACTCCCAAGAGACAATGTTTCCTCAAACTATCATCAGTGAACCTCTGAAGAGAAATGACAGCTTTAACAATATACAACGAACATGACCCATATTGCCATAAAGAGTGCGTATGTTTTACTATTGGAGTGTAACCTTCGTGGCATATATAATAAATACTGTTGCATACCCGAAACAATGTATTGCAGTGGTTCAAAACGGTTTATTCGTTTCCAACGAAGAAAGTAAACTTTTCCAGTGTGACATGGACCATCAAAATAAGGATGGTACTTAAGAGAGTTTCGAAGAGAACAGAAAAACAATAAATGTTATTCAATATCAAAACAGATATCTCGAAAGAAATCTGTGGAGAAATATATGATAAAAAATTCACATATTGTTTAGTGTTTTTTAACGCTGCTATTAAAATGTAATTTGAATTGCAATCTGAATTTTCTTAACAATTTTAAGTTATTCAACAAAATCCCTTATATGGTATTAAACCCATCTCTCTCTCTTTCTCTCTCTCTCTCTCTCTCTCTCTCTCTCTCTCTCTCTCTCTCTCTCTCTCTCTCTCTCGTAAAAGATATGCTAATAGTTATGTACAATACGTCATTATGCATGTTAGCTTTTTATCTATGTACAATGGAATATGGTAGATATAGCAAAACTAAATCAACCTAATAACTTGTTTTTCTGTCAAACTGAATTTGATGTAACAAGACAAGCAAATAATCCTGCAATACAGATCGCTTTAAACACATAACTCAAAAAGATCCGCATGCCAACATGTCTACTGAGACAACGTACACGCGTGTTGTTTTTTTCTAGGTGAGATATCGGAGAATTTTGAACAATCGGCGTTCCAATACATTTCTAACATTAGTATAGACAAGTTGACCACATCATCATATTTTAATAACTTATAAGCCATTGTATGTTTTCGTAATAGTACTATAGATTATTGCATTTATTAATTATCCATGATAGGAAGAATGAAATGCATATTATGGATCAAATGTATCCAAGCACTAACAGAGATTCTTACCTGCTAACACAATGGATAGTTTTAATCCATTCAAAGTTAAAATCAACTAATTTAACATGAATAAATTTTTCTGTCTTAGAGACAGTCATACATTTACCTCTGATTATCGCCTTTATTCATTATAAGTCCTCCCTGAACGTTCCTTTAAGTACTCTATATATCCTGCCAAGTGCTCCTTTAAACTCCGAAAACTTTCCAATTGGTATTGCAATACAGTTTTTAGCTTGAATAGGTTTCATTGTCGATGTCATTTTGAACTATCATTTATATCTCATGTTTCGACATTAGATTTCACTGATTATACCTTTAATTATATCATTTCAATAGTTGAAATATATTCTTTGAACCTTCTGTCATCTTTAATGCTCATGTATTCAGTCACATTGGTTAATAAACGTATCATCTTTTCTTCTCTGTTTGCGAAACGGTTTTTGTCTTAATCACTTCATTTTGGTGATTTGTATTGATTGTCTTGTTACAACACTGGTGGCTTAGTTGCCTAAAGCGCTTTTACCAATCACTGCCATCTCTCTCGGTATGGGTTCGAGTCTCAAGCTTGGGGAGTTTTGTTATGTGAGAATGATGTAAGTAACTTCCAGTTGGCCTGTGGCTTTTACTGGAGTTTTCCTGGGTTCTTGCTCCTCCAGTTATACCGGCCGCGTATATAACCTGTGGTGCGCTGAGAAATGGTTTGAAACTAAATCAAACAAAATAAAAAGGTCTAACCGATATTTAGGTTGTGTCTGCTGAACAGGCTTCATCCGTATTTTTCTTGTTTTGTAAAACCAAATGCAATTAAAAATTATTCATATCTTTATCTTATTTGGTGCTATATTTCAGTTGATGACTGGCATGTGATAAAGGTTTAGTTTGAAGAAAATCGCCACAATGTGATACCATTATCATTATGTGGAATACTATCATTTAAAATGGTTTTCTACCAGATAACGTTCATCTATAGGCTGACCGTGATTATTATTTTAAACTTCATCTATCAGTTTGTTCCTATTCTTTGGTCTACCACTTATGTTACTTGCAATGATAGTTATACTTCCTTCAAGACTTTTTGCATTTCGTCTTATCGCAGCATTGTTATCATTTATCACACTGGTTTCACCAGGTGGGATAGGTCGTAATGTTGTGCAGAGTTCTTTTCTTATGATCTTTCGGGAAATCCCGTTTAGAGATTTCACGGTTTTGCAGTGATCGTTTAATAATATATCAGTTAAAAATGCTTGAGCAAGTTTAATAAAATTTTCACAAATTTTCACTAAACTTACATTTAACATTTATAGCATCTTTTAGTGTCTAACGAGTTTTCTAAGGTGTACGACGCCAAAGAAACGATATGGTATGATCTGCAGGCATCCAGTCAAAGGTCCAATCGGTACATTATTTGCAAGTCTTCTCTGTATCTGATATATATATATATATATATATATATATATATATATATATATATATATATATATATATATATATATATATATATATATATATATATATATATATATATATATATGATACAACATGAACATCTGTTGGCAAATAGATATGATACAATATGAATAATATAAATCCACTACATACTTCAGACTGGTAAATATGCATGTTACAACATGACATTTTTTAAAAAATCTGACAGGTAATTATATATGATATAATATCAATACCGTATATAAATCTGACTTGTAAGCATGTGTCTTTGATTTTAGAAAAAAAATCAATAGAACATTCGTCCAAATCTGTATAATCTATACATTTCTTTATATGTTCTAATGAATTTCTTTCAGTTTAAAAAACCTTGCTCGAAAATAATCCGTGATAAGCATCCATTCGGAAAATATATTATTTCTTATTATGTATACTGTAATTAGTTTAGATATATATATATATATATATATATATATATATATATATATATATATATATATATATATATATATATATATATATATATATATATTATTATCACAACATGATCATACAATAGGATTGGGTACAACTGCTACCAACTTAAATTAGCCCTTTCTCTATATAATACAAGTAATACAATATATTCAACATAATAACATAATGAAAAATGAGAGGGAAAGTGAATGGAAAATGACGGTAATCACGATTTAATTATAACATCTCAATCGTCCTGTATGGGTTATATATTTGCATACATGATGTTAAATTATATATTTTTCATGAACATTGCCCTTTCCCCACAAGTATAGCAGACGAAAAAATGACTTTATGAAAATATTGCTCTCATTGAAATATGCAACTATTAGCCTATATTTGCTTCTTGTGAAAAAAATAAAAAAAAGACATAAAAAAGTGAATGGTGGTTTCAATCTCACCGCAGGAACAAAACGATATGTCATCAAGTTGAACACGCTAAAGTTCAGTTTTTAATTAACACATTATGTCTAAATGTTGTGTGCATTCTATCTATGGTTCGATGAAAAAAACTTAGTAGTTTTTAAAAGCACTGTAAAACATATCACACTGAGAATTATGTTCGAGATTGTTAAACAAGAACAAGGTTGACGGCATAAAAAATTATTTGGTAAAATTTTGCATAAAATTGCAATTCTAATTTTGTAGAAATAATTAGAAGTATGTATGTTTATTTGCTTGTACAATGCTATGTATTTTGCTACAAAATAAAGAAGAAATGTATTTAGAATCGTCGACTCTTCACACCACCATCATAACAATTTATGACGCCCAACTATGATTACCGCACTTTCTACCTGACGCCAGTAACAAGTCATTGATTTTCTGGCAATGCTGATGTTTGGTATTGCTCTAATTGAAAGAATGTATCTTGCATCTAAATATATAAATAATTTATAAATACATAGAAAGACTTAAATTACAAAACAAAATATATATATTTATAAAAGTATTACAAATTGATTGATAATTATCTAAAGTTACAGTTGAAAGTATTAGACGGAAAGAGTTAACCTTGCCTTTATACAATATGTTGAGTAAAAGGATTTCTTGCACGCAAAATAATGCGTTATTGTCATATATATATATATATATATATATATATATATATATATATATATATATATATATATATATATATATCCTTTTATAAATATTTAAATATTCTTCAAGGCTGTTGAGCCACTTTATCCAGACAATAATTCGCCAACATGACAGGAACAACTAATAATGGTCAATCGCAACGAGTACCTTAGACATAAATTTCAGGCACATAGTTTTATAATTTCATCCTCAGTTTCCATTGCAATATTGTCATATTTTCTTTAGAAAGTCTAGTTTCTTTCACTGTGGAATGGGAACCAATCTTGTTACCAATGAGCAGGAGTGAGTAGTCTTTGTTATTGCATGGTGTTCAGGTTTCATTTATGCAATGATCAAAGTGTAAAATTTTCAATTAAACCATGAAAGAATATTTTGTTTCAATTGTATTATTCCTTAACAGAACACATTTTTCTGTTGAAGTATATAATGAAAAGAGAATGACTAAGTATTACAAAATACTGTGACTTTTTCCATGCGGCGTTCTCTGCCACATACCATTGAGCTCAATATTTGAAATACACGGGTATCTGTACATCTAATTATTCACAAAACTTATCACAGTCGCAAAACGGTCTTTACAATTGTAGCAATTTTATGATAGTCTGCACTAATGCTCGATTGTCTCAGAACGTACCATACGTATCTACGATTGTGTCTTTATCCAAGAAGGTACTATACTTATCCGCTCTTATATTATTTTTTTTATTATTATTTAGTCCTGAACTATAAATCTTTCTCATTCTGAATTGTTGCATGACAAAATTACAATTTGTTTTATCTGATCATAGTCTATATAGCATTATACTCTCTACACAGTATTGTCGTGTCATTTTGCCATAAAGCAAATTCCTGGGATTATCTTAATACCAACGAAATTCATTCGCACCGGCTTTTCCGCAGAATGTTATTAAGAAACCCATAAGATCCTATTACAGAAATCGATTTTACTTAAGCGCTTTCTAGCCATGGGGTAACCAGATAAATTGGCAAATATGAAAGACCGGTTAAGCTCTGTCGGATATAAATTGGAAGTAAGTTCTTCTTCAACCTTTTTGAACCATAGTTGGTGTGTACAAGGTGCCCTAATACTGACAGAACTCACTTTTGTATGTGACTTAATTCCTTTCAATAATATCCCACATCGTCACACGTTTAAATTTACAGTTCGGACAACAATTTTGTTTCATCGTGTTTCATCAGCTGTTTCATCAGCTGGCACAATACTTAGTTCCTGAAGATACGATAGATATATAGATTATCGGATTTGTTTACAGTCGTTATTATTAAAAACAAAAGTTTTAAAATATGAGAGCAACATCCTTTACGATTAAATTATTCAATATAAAATTACGTAAGGCTCTGCTACACCGATATTAATTTGTTAAGGAGCCTTATTTTGCTTTGCATTGTTTTTTATGTAACATACAACTAAGCTGAATAGGAAAAAAGCACAATACCGTTTTAACGTGTTTTGTGCCATTAAATTATCCATTTTTAATCCAAAATAAATCTTCAAAAATATTTTAATATATACTGATAATAGTTCATGATCTCTTTAAGCTAACATTTTTTATATAATTGTGTATAATGTAAAACATTAAAATATACTTTGAACAATTGTCTAATTGTATGACAATGTTTCTCAAAATGAAAGTAGTTACCCTTTGGCGCACAATTAAAGTTGTCTCCATGGAATTATCTAGCAAATTGCAATAATTTTAAAAGATAAATCGCGCGTTTATCAAGAAATGTATACCTCTTGAATAAATTTTAAGATACATTAATTACCCTTATTATATGATATGGTCTTCGCTAAAATTGACCACAGTGACAGTCGTGGTAAATTACGAGCTCTATTATTAGAGTGATCGAATGGTTTAATAGAGTTTTCGAAACCGAAAATAATGTTTTTGTTTTCCCTATTGTTGCATTAAGAAAAATGCAGAATAAAGTGGCGTTGTTTTACATCTGTGTACACAATAAATCAGTTTTCCAGTATAGTGTCTTGTATTACTAGAGCTGGTGTACTTTGTCCATAAAGTTTACTCTCTGTTCACGTACTTCAAAACCCATGGATTTTCTGGCTACTTAAAAGCTGGAAGTACTTTCATTTGTCATATAATAAGTTATCTGATTGACAATCTGTGTCTTGATGACTCCATAAAGTAGCAAAATGTGTATACATGTAAAAACTAGTCGCACCAATTTGAATAAGATTTTTGTATTGATTATCACCAGTATGAACTCGCGTAACTTTTGAAGCATATTCAAAATAATTTTTGCTTTACATTTATGGCAGGAATACATTGAAAGTCTTGCATGCCGAGGTTAAGAAGAAGTAAAAGCACTAGAGGTTCTTTAAAACTATTCCGTGGAACACTGTCTAGCCAATTGTTTGTCTGAACTTAGCCTCGTACCTTCAGTTCCTTACTTCAGTGAGAGTGTGCGGTTAACACTGAATGCGATACATAAAATGGATGTGACACGCACGTCACCAAATTACATGAGTACATATTTACTTATATTAATATAAATTAATATGGAAAGAGAAAATGTTACTATTTCTTACATACCACTGCAATTAATCTGCACTACAATTAAAACTGTTATTAAATAACGTAAAACCTTGCTGTGATATTATATTCTGATTGTTCATATTTTAATAAATTGGATTTAAATATATTACGGAGAGGCATCCTCAGTCCGTTTGTTCCTCGTCACATTTATTTAATAAAACACCCTTTCACAGCTAGGGCCACATATTATCATAATTTGTTTGAACATGATGAAATAATAATGTCTGCTCTACAATCAACTCACAAATCAATATTGGTCCCCTGTGTATTCAACATGTCTCGCTTTAATAGTCTGTTTACCACTGCCAGTCTCAGTCGGACTCGTCATGCTAAATAAACAAGAAACGTTCAGACATTGCCAAATTTTCTGAATAATGACATTTTAGAAAACGACAGATCCTTAGACTTTAAAGATCTGAAATTGGAGTGGATTTTTATGTTGATTTAAAATAAAAATGACAGACTATTAGTTCTTTCGATGTAACTTATACAGTACGATAAAACTAAGATTGGTAAAAACATTTAAAGAAATATAACCTCCTTTGCACAAATAGAGGAAAATCAGTCCCAGTGTCTTTTACATCCTTCAGACTGTACTGAATATTGTGAAAAATAATAAAAACGTAAACAATAAAATGTAAACTATGTGCATCTCTTGGTCCAACTGGATATCATGCAATACAGCTCTTCAGAAATGTTTATCTTCTCTCCAATGTCTACACTTCAAGTAAACTGTTCAGGTACTTTCTGCTTTTCTAAATATCGAAATCGTTTATGTCATGAACTGATACTCAAAATAAGATACTCTTAAGTGTCAAAAAGTGAGATAAAAACACTTATCCATGTTTACGTTTCAGGTAATGGTCCAGGATATATATATATATATATATATATATATATATATATATATATATATATATATATATATATATATATATATAATATTTGTATGATCGTTAATAATATTTTAAACACTAATTTTATTATTAATCGCATGTTCGCCCTCTATAAAACTGAATCTATATTGTATGATGCGCAAATTCACTCAATGTTCCCGGACTGAGTTGTAGGATTTTGAAGGAAACATCACTTGATCCGACAAACATATAAGTCTTTGAAAGGATGGCCTAATTCCTAACTGGCTAACATCTATTCTTGTTTACTAGTTGACAACATTCCAGAAAGAATTTCCCTCTTTCATTTGTTTCTGAAACTTGGTCTTAACCTTTTTATAAGAGATGTTTACTGGAGAATTTAAATTCCTAGTAATAATACTAGTCTTCAAAATTATTTACTTTCGTTTTTTTTAGGGATTCATTTATTTATTTTAATCATTCATTGGAATTTCAACGTGTTCGAACTATTTACATTTTTTATTTATAGCTATTGCTGTGAATTTGTCTAAATTAAGCAAATATATTAAAATGATTTGTTTATTAATTTTGTTATACCCTACAATTAGTGAACATCATTCGGAGTGCCGCTGGAACTCATTCGGATTATAAATTGTTTAGGGCTTAATATAACTATTTAGTACTATTTAGGATTATATTTACCATACCTAAGTTAGTTTTTCATTTTTTTCTGGATAAAAATAAATTATTATTATTCAACAAAACTAGTTGGTTGTAGCTCTTTTTTATCACTTATTGTAAGACCATAGAGTCGCAGCATATATAGCTCAGATAAATTTATCTTTATCAATATTTTTGTTTTATTATTGATCCATCTGTTTTGCGTCATATCGTTTAATTTGGAGTAGAAATTAATTCAAAGATTTTATTCTAGGTTGATTATTTGTATCGTTTCGATTTTACTTGATGTACTTTATGTTATCGTGTGTTACTGTTATCTCTATGCATTAGTTTGCAGTTTTTGCTACTGATAAACACCGAATGACTTATTGCGATGTCAAGATCTCATGATTATATGATTTGTATGCGGTACTATTAAAATGGTTAGAAGCTAAGAAAATTACTCTTTTTGGCAACTTATATAAAGATCTGTTAGAGGTAGATGATGTATAAATAGAACAAGGAAGAGAATAGAAAGAACAGAACAACAAAATAAATTACACTATAAGAAAATAAAACAGTGATTGGTCTTGATCGTTTAATATTTCAAGTGAGTGAGATTTCTCTCTTTGGTGATAGCTGCAAAATAGTTCTTTAATGGTTGTGCACCATAGACTTTAATATGTGCACCGAGTGATCGATTTGTACATACGAATATTCATACTAGATGAAAAACTTATAATTAATGAAACGTCCAGACTCTCGTAACGTTTTTCAGTGAAAGATCAGCTTTCGACATGGATAAGCCAAACAGGCATTCATTGTGTTCCATTCACTAGCAGATAATAATTATATCAAAAGTGAAATCCTAATAATTGCACGAAAAAAGCATAAGTTGTCATGTTTGTTTTGGTTATTTTTTGCAATAAGTTTAATTGTACACTATTTTTGTCGTCGTATATATTTTTCATGATTTCATAAACCAAGATATGAAAGAGGACGTACGTGTAAATCACCCCATATCATTATAGTTGTTGATTTGATTAATGACTGGTTAAGGAATATTGATGTCCCGAAAGAGTTTTATTCCAAGACTTGTGTTAAGCTTTTCCTACTGTTCATCGTAAAGTGTTCGTATTAAATTTTTTGAGCAGGTGATGTTATCAAATCCCCATAGATTTTCTTCGCAGAAGAGCATTACAAATGTCTTGGATTTTAAGGAAATTACAATTTATCGATCAGTTCTAGGTTCTCTCTTTGTCATTTAAGTATACATAATTTTTCCAAAGTGTTTCAAATATTTTTGTCGGTGTCTGTGTGCAGAGGACACATCACAATATATTAGCTTTAAAGAAGTTAACATTGTTAAAAGCAGACTAAATGAAGATCTGCAATCTGATATAAAATTGATTTATGGTAATAACGTTTGCCTAAATTTACAGAAATCCCTGACAATGGTTTTCTACACAGCATAACGAACATCGAGATTTAGAGAAATTAAAAAAATAAAATTTAAACTGTTAAATGTTCACATTTTATGTATGTTTATTGGTAATAATTCATCCTGGTCCAACCACCTTTAAACACTATTTATCTAAGAATATAACAATTATTAAAATATGGTCCTTACGACTGATCATTTGATCCTAAATGTATACAATAGTTATTTCTTCACATTTTATCTGTTATTGTCCAGTGTTCTAGAACTCCACAGTACGTGTTCCATGCAGAGCCTACACAGAGTACAGAAAAGAGTAGCTGGGTTGATTTTAAATTACAAGAAATTTTAGCACAATCTGTTTAAAACTATCTTGGATAAATGACATTTGAAATTACATTATTTCTAGCCAACCTTTTCTCACTTTTAAAGTCTTAAATAATTTAGCGCCGTAATATCTTGATTTTTTTTATTTTGCAAGGAATATTAGAACAAAGTGAACAAAGGTGAACGAAACAAGAATTTTTATATACCAATGTTCAAACAAAATATTTACAGAAATCTTTTGCTTACACCAATACATGTTTATGGTACATTTGTTCTATTATTCTTAATGAGCAACTAATGTGTAAATATTAAAAAGTTATACATCTACAAATATTTTAATAAGCAATCATGATTGTATGATTGCAAATATTTGCACGTAACAGCTGCAGAGTATCAAATAGTACCATAGACCTGTTGAATTTAGGTAAACGTCTGTTACATTTGTATTCTTTAATGCAGTAGAGGTGAACCGAGCACATGTTTTATTAATCACACCCTTAACTGTTTTACTTGCAAGGTCGTAATGTAAACTAATGTCAGCATAGTATGTCACCCTGTATATATTAGTAGTAGTAGTAGAAGTAGCAGCAGTAGTAGTAGTAGAGGTAGCAGCAGCAGTAGTAGTAACGTTGGTGAAATAAAGGCATCATCATCGTTGGGATGAACACATTAAATATACAATTCCTTTGCTTCCTTTTCCAGGATTAGATAAACTGACTTTTTAAAACAGTTTTATTTTCCAGTATGCATTGAGAGTTGATGGTAAATCTGTTTCACTGATACCTAAATTATACCCATTTTATAGAATGCAGGACAAAGGTACATACTTCTTGTAATGATTAAGTCGCATTCTATTACTTTTTCACAAAATGATTCTCTCTCCTGTTTTTTTTCTGAAACTTTCGTGTTTCTATTTTGTTCAATCTATACAGAATTCATTTGCACAAAGAGAATGTAAATCTCTTATTCTGCTTTAAGGACACAATTTCTACGCCCATGCTTTGACAAAAACTTACGACGCTTGGTAGACAAAGGGAATATATTTTTATGAATGCACTTCCGAATGTGCCTTCCTGCTTAAGGTGTACATAAAGATTCATGGTTATCTCCAGAGACAATCCGGCCGTAAGCTTATTTAATCAATTCTCAATCTGAGTTTATGTACTTTATTTTTTTATCATGCCATATTTCTAGAGTGAATGCCGACCGTAACCAGTGGAAATGATCTAAACGTTGGTCGGATTTGTCATGTATGTAAAAGTGTTTAATTTTGAACATATGAGGACATAATAGAAAACATTTATCTAAACGTTGGTCAGTATTTCTAAACACAGCCAATGAAAATTTAAAGTAATTTCAATGTTTACGTAGTTTTAAACGGCACTTCTTCTATTTAACCAAATTCACTGTTTTGTGTCGCCTGGGAAAGGAAATTATATGCACTCCCGTACATATCAAGAGAAAGGGAATGAGTTATTACATTGTCATATTCTGGTGAGGTGGCATCATAGAAGTAGAAGATAGAGAAAGAAAGTTAGAGCACTACCAATTCATATATAAATCGATTACAGATTACATGCATTAAATAAGCTTATCCATTCACTAGAAGGAAAGGCAAACCAGTTTGAAATTAACATTTTGATAACACTGACAGCTCATTACTGTCACTTTGTATAATGATGAACGTAGTGGATCTTGTCTAAGATATCACACCAAGAAATTACCTTGCTCAAATACCTAAGAATATAGACTATTCAATTTGCGGTAATTAAAACAAAACTGTAAAAGCATGACTTGTATATACAAGTCAATGTTATTACCTTCAACGAGGCAAATGACATTGACAGTCACATGATAATCCTGTCCGAAAATCAAAGACCCGGCGGCCATCTTATCGCTGACATGTCAAATACCCAGTATAACACATCTTTTAGAGACAAAACCAAGAGTATGCATGGAAAAATTAATTCAGTCCTTCCTACTCATTGATGTAGTACAGACAAATATTTAAAATTTGATCTCTACTGTGCAAATTCCTATCGATCACAAGAGGCACAATAAATCACTTATGTGAGTGACACATAAGGATTGAAACCACAACGATAATTTGTTAATTAATATACTGTTGAAAATATAAATAGCAGAACAGCCTGTGAAAACGAACTCACATTACGAGTGTACAAATTAGGGCTTACACTGACAATGTGCTGTGAAATTCGAAACACTTTTAAAACATATGACGGTGTTGATTAGTGGTCGTGAAAATCAAGACAGTGGCAATGCACACAGTCCGAACTGTGTACTGAACATATATCGTACAATTAGACAAATATAAACAGATCACAAGCTAATGTTTATTCTTATTTCTAAGATTAAATTATACAGAAAAACAAAATTATGGACTTCTCCTTTCAGC
Organism: Potamilus streckersoni; assembly: GCA_016746295.1. NCBI lineage: Eukaryota > Metazoa > Mollusca > Bivalvia > Unionida > Unionidae > Potamilus > Potamilus streckersoni. Next base: position 2,061,740 of record JAEAOA010000897.1, on the reverse strand, counting down.
TTGGATCTTTAATTTAATTTTCTCACTCAACGAATAGCAAAGATATAAAATATTAAAATATATATTACAACAACGAATTTTTCACTTCGAAACTGGATTACATAATCTGCAGGTGCACCGAGGTCGAATAGTGTTAAATGTCCTGTTATGGGGACATTAGATTCAACAACTAATGATATATATTTTGTAATTAATGTTTACTGCGTTTATAGTATTATGAAACAATGCTCACGCAATTATGTAAATGAGGGAGATTGTTTTGCAGAGTTTGTGATATGATCGCAATTGAAAGAAATTTGACGACAGACATAAGTCACACTTTGAAAGATAGAGAATTTTTCCATCATTCAGCTGCAGAAAACACAATAATTTACACTTCAGAAAGTGAAAATAATTGCGTTCTGACGTAACATTAAAGAAGTTTGTGGAAGTATATTTACGGAAATCCCAGTGGATTCAGTTCTATTTAACGATTAACGCTCTGAGCAAGAAGCAATCAGTGAGCCGTGGAAAGGAGTTTTTGGAGGAAGTCATGTTGTGGCTGAGAAGGTGGCGGTAGTCACAATGAAAAGTGCATGTAATTGTGCTTCGGGTCGATGGGAACTTGGGCAAAGGATCACTTAAGGATACCTATGATTTGTCTGCTACTTCAGTTATCATCGACCACAGAACAGCCAAATATTTCATGTTGACATGCTTAAAAAACATTGTTATTTATGCAGCAGAGCGGAGATAATGAGCATAACTGACTCACCGGTAGGATAATATAAGATTTATCTAACGTAGGCATGATTTAAGAAAGCAATTAAACATCAGCTCTATTGAGCTTTTATTGACATTACTATAAAAATTAACAAGAGTTCAGCAGATCTTGGGAAGCGACATAATTGGTCAGAGATTCCAGTAGACCTACATGATTTTTAGTTTGAGACACAACAATGTGCAAACCAATTGTGGTTGTGGATTCTCGTGTTTTCGCCAAGATTCAATATGTGCTGGCCTTGGGGAAGGGTGTCATCAAGCTAGAGTAATCTAACCATGTTTGTAAATGTTTAACATGCAAAACTAGAAATGATTATTTCGGACAATTCACTTTGAAAACGTCCACGCAATGTGTCGAAATCAGCGAGAACGAGTCTTGTAAGATAATGAGAAAGCATTTGAATTACTGTTCCATCAACCATATTTATCTTATTTAATTGTTTACATTTTTGTCATCATTGACTTCATAAACACTGTTTTAAGGATCATTGACCACTCACCATGACGATAATATTTGAAAGTTAACTTTTAGAGGAGCACGTGTTTTTTTTCTGTATGTGGGGATATGTCTTGGTGTCCAAGAGAAATCTAAGGCAAATGTCAGACCAATATTCATTGACACAAAGTCGATTGACCATGTAACACCTCCTCAGATGTGGGGTTTTGCATAGTATAGATGATCAACAAACCCTGGTAGAGTTTACAGCCACTTACTGTACTAGATTCATGGGTGTAAGATACAAAGTCATTTCTGTTGTAAAATTCTACCACTCACCATATAAAATTGATAGGTATAAGCTACATAGTGATTTCTAGGTAGAATTCTATCCACATTCCCTGATCAATGAATAAAAGCATATAACATAACCTTTTCAAAGAAAATTATGCGATGAAAGTAATGGAAAAGGTACCATTTTTATTCAAAATAATGAATCCAGGGACTTTTTGGTTAGATATAAGTGGCGCCGTTCAAATTAATTAAATTGATATTTTATTGGTGAAATCAATAAATAATCTATTACAACATATTTATGTCACTGTGATAAAACTCAGATCTGCACCATCGCTGCTGTTTTCGACTTTGAAGCATAATCATCGTTCCAACTTTGGAAAGACATCATATGACGTAGTTTATACATAGTTTATGAACTAATTATCAAAAACAAACTTAATCATACATTTCGCATGGCATCAAAGCATTAGTCATACTATGTATATATATATATATATATATATATATATATATATATATATATATATATATATATATATATATATATATATATATATATATATATATATATATATATATATATATATATACCGAGATATAGATAGATAGATAGATAGATAGATAATTTATATGTAAAAAAAGACGTTTATTTCCATACTTCATTGACTATGTCGTGGTGAGGAATAAAGCGACATCGTCATTGTATCTCTTTGTTGATAATTATCTTCCCTCCTAACTATGGGGTGTAAATTTACCAAACTTTGCAAGTAGGGTAGATTTTGGAACCCTAACCGTAGTTCTCTGGCAGGTGATCAAAAACCAATGTACAAAAATTGCAGTTGCAATAAAATTTCTTCCGTTTTTGATCAAAGATTATACATCATATCTTTGCAAGAATACGCAATGTGTGTAAAAATATTGAGTTGGAAGCCATAGAAAGAATGATATTTCTAAAATAATTGGTATATTACTAAGACTCCTTGTTAGCAAGAATATACGTTATATATAGTAAAGATATTTTATTACGTTTTTGGATGAAACGTTTTCTCTCTCAGAACGTGCGCGTTCAGTTTCCATACTTATAGTCATTACTACACGTATCTAAATCTTTGTCATAGTTTTTTTTGTTAAGACGTATAATTGGTTATAGAGTTTGATTTGCGTCGTCCATGAGAATACCTAGTTCATCCATAACTAGTTTTGTTACCTGGCGCTCGATGTATCGTGGGAGTTTCATTTACAAAGTGGTAAGAATCCTCTATTTGATACATGAAAGTTATAGTCAGAAGATGTCGGTTCAACGGGACAAAAACTTTATATGTGTGTGTGTGTGTGTGTGTTATGTGTGTATTACTTTACTGACCAAATAATTTAGAAATATCCTTTAGCTATCTATCTGGACCTGTATGCTGAATAACTGAGCACAGCTCAAAAATGTCTGATTAGTTGATTTCAGTAATTTTCATTCACATAGTGCATAAAACCTGAAGTAAATATAATATCATGTTCACTGTTAATACTAACTGTTGTGAAGCGGCTAAAACGTCGCTATCAGAAGAAGAAACAAACTATATGTTATACAAAATTTACAAATAATACTGCGAAAAGTGATACGGTGTTCACAAAATGATTTTTGTGATTTATTCGAGATTCCACTGTCAACAAGAGAAACAATTTCCAGGGTAACTAGCGTATAGCCGTGAAATGCCTTCGAACATGTACTAATTCCAAAGTAAAGGAGGGCTTTCTCATTTGGCAAACTACAGTAATACATCAAAATATTATAGTAAATCATCTGCCTGTCATTGTAGATTATATCAACAAAACGATTCAGCATATTTTGTTTTAAAACAAACTAAACAGATTTACCATAGACTAGTTCTTTGCTCTAAAAAGTTAAGGTCTAGTTCATTGATCCTTAAGTTATTCAACAGAGACAATCTCAATACAAAAGTGAGTTTTATGATAAACTTGTTACTACCTGTATAATGTCACTATCAGCGATTTAGAAACGTTTTCATGATACCATTAATTTTCTATTATACTAAACTAAGTAACAGAACAAGTGTAACGATTACAATCGACAAATACATATAAAAAGTTACAAAGTAGAAATTTAAGAAGTTACAGTAATGCGAATTAAATCTCTAATAATCTTAAAACTTATATCGCCAGTACAAAAGTAGTGTTTAGACTGAATTTCAATATTGAATGTGCTGATGCAAAAGTAGTCTTCAGTAGGTTGATGTACCAACAGTGTTGATATAACACAGTAATATATTCTAGAATATCTCTGAATGAATTCACAAAAATCCCAAAGTAGTGTTCTTTGCCAAAATGTCAGTGATTAGTTGTTTCTAGCTGATGTCCTGTGAATCGTACCAAGTATCTAAAATATTGATGTAAGATGTACAGGAAATTCTACTGTTATCGCATATGCATATTTGCTTAAAAAAAATCTGCTCATCTACTACCCACGCAACTAGCAAACCCACAATTTCATATTTGCATATATACAAGCACACATCCTACTGTGAAATAAGTAAAGAATGATATGTGATTTCCAGTGACACCTTTCTTATCAATTAATCATTTAAAAAATGACGGCTAACGAGTATGCGTTGTTATACCTAATAACAGGTTTAAGTGATCACCTCTTTGTAATCCAAATACAAAGTTATCGGAAGCAAAGCTGCACATAAGAAGACAACTCGAATATTAAAAGGTGTTTAATATTTTACAACAAGGCGCATGGCATCCCAGATGTCACTGTGATGCTGTGAGACAGATTATTGGTCTGGAATGACTTCACCAGATCAGACAAAAGAGCTCTGGAACAGCTCTTGTTGTTCGCTTGAGACAGCTGTCGGCTACCATGGAAAACGATTTCCCTCAAGTTAGCTGAAACACAAAGCCTAGAGATTCAAACAAACAACAATGTGTGAATTAAGATCGAAGCAAAGAAGCAAGAAGGGAATGTGTTTCACAATCAACTAATGCAGAGGTGACCTTTACTGCAGAATCTTTTAAAAACAAAATAGTCTAATTGTTTGGAAAATCACTGAGTTGTCTGAAGAAATGAATCAACGCCATTTACCAATAAATAAAATTACGGTCTTACTCCCATTTTTGGAAAATTTAAGTAAAAACAACATGTATAAGCGTTCAGGTTTGGCAACATTCTCAGACAAAATCATAAACATTAGGTAAACGCTCTTGTCAATAATGGTCTTCAGTTTTCGAATTTTACCTGCAGAGCACACGTATAATGAGGAAAAACCTAACAGTATGCCATCTGAAAAGGTGTAGTAATCTAATAGTGAGAGTCATGAGTATAATTGTTAATAGGTACAATATATGGTGTTACTAATACCAAAGGAAACATTGTTTACTGGTCTACCATGTGTTAATTTTGCCCGAGTAACACAATTCATACAAGCTTTATGTAGATAATGTTGTATTTGTTGCTACGCTTTGAAGAACTTCGTATACCTCTCAAACTAAAGGGAGAAAAATAACGAGGCTGCCTTGTAATTGTTATGAAAGTCGTGGATAGATTTATTATTGTACGCATTTCTAGACCATAATAGTTCGGCATATATTTATTACGAAGCTCATCACAGGGGAAATACTGTACATATTTTTGTAAAAGAAACAACAGTAACTACTTATTTGCATGCACATGTTTTCTCTAGTATTATTGGATGTAATTGGTTTAACTGGATTCCTTTTCAGGAGAATTAAAAAGTCATGAATAAAATGGTAGGTTTAATATGAATTTATTATATATATATATATATATATATATATATATATATATATATATATATATATATATATATATATATATATATATATATATATATATATATATATATATATATATATATATATATATATATATATATATATATATATATATATATATATATATATATATATATATATATATATATATATATATATACAGTTCAAATTGCCAAGCAAAGAAGTAAAATTTCTCACAAGATAAAAATGCAGTCCTTATATATTTTGTCATATCTGAGTGTATGTGAGAAGTTATAATATCATTACATAAGAGAAATGGTCATTATAGTCATTCTTCCTTGTTATCATCAGAAAAAAAAATGGTTCCACTAATATAAACAAAAGAATGACTATTCTTGAAAAAACTCAGGAAGCAATTTCATGTAATAGTGAAAGCCAGGCTTGAATGTTTACAATATCTCTGTCTTTAACTAGTGTTATATATTCAACCTCTTTCGACCTACCCCATGCCACTTCTGTTGTGTGAAACTTTTCGATTGAAATAACACTTGTCTCTGAGATAGGATTTATTTATACTTATGTTGAAGGTTATCTATGTTTTAATTATCATCTGTATTAATTTGTATCAATAATAATTATTACAGGCTCAACTGGAATATGTTGTATTCGTATATGTATAAAATTCAAACTTATCACGGTGACAGTCTAAAAGACACATTTTTTGTTCATTTACTAATTTTCATTGATTTTATTCCGTCTAGGTATTTCATCTGGTTTGTATGGTATACTAATTAAGCATGGCTTTTATTTTCTTATTCCAACATGCTGTTTATCTCATTCAAAAAAATGAAATATAGTATGTTGTTTATATAATATGTGCCCAGGTTACAAAGAAAAGCATTATTCTGCACATGCTGAACCAATAACATATTATGCACATCATCTGGACTTTAACCCAAACAATAACAGTGTATATCTGTGTTTATTTCCTGGTATCTACCATTGCAATTTTAATCAGCTCACTGAATAAGACTAAAATAAGTGATCGTATTAGTTGAGGCAAATGATAAATGCCACCCTTTGAACAACCAAATTTGAGGTGACAGTGCTAATTTCCGACAACTTTCATCTCGTTCCACCGGTATACCATGCATATTATTGATACTTATATTGATTCTATTGCACCAATTTTGAAAGTGTACACTTAGTGCATCAGTTGACATCGAAGCAAATCCATCCAACATTTTCCAAAACATAGATTCAATTTAAAAAATATTTGTGTTTGTGTGTGTGTGTGTGTGTGTTGTAGAACTTATTAATTGAATCCAAAATAATACAAAAACGTTCTATTTAAGTCCAAAATAATTGAATAATATCTGAATACATCAACAATACACCTATGGACTCAATGTTACATCAGAAGCATAACAAAAAATGACTGAAATTATTACGCACCACTTGCTAATAATTCAACATAAGAGGCGAAAACACATTTTTGACACTACAAGTTTTTCGAAATATCCTACATCGTAAAAGAACCCACTTGACCTACCCCATCCAAGGCAAAAGAAGTCATTCTTCTTACAACCCACCTGACCCCATCAGCCAAAGAGAAATTACAAAGATATTGTTAGCAGGTATCATTAGTATTATAATTAATTTTTTTAAACATCTTCGTTAACAAATATTTAAAGATCTTCCGCAGCCTATATTCTTCCTTTCTGAAAATATCTTCAAACATAATTAATTATCTAATATCTTGAGTATATATGAACATTACAATTTAAAGTCATAAACAAAAATTTACATATAATATAGTAATATAAATATAATCATGTAACAACGGTTACCATACATACATACATACATACATACATACATACATACATACATACATACATACATACATACATACATACATACATACATACATACATACATACATACATACATACATACATACATACATACATACATACATACATACATACATACACACAGATAGGTAAATATTTGTTATTATAAAACTGAGTCCGGTAAATAAATGGAAAGTGTTCAACGTTGACAATTGCAAAACAGAGAGGAAATCAGGAGAGGTGGTAAACGAGAACAAGGAACCAGAAATTTCAATAATATCCATAAAAGTGGAGTTTTGTTGGATACAGGATGGCTTAATTTTACATTGATGATAAAAGGTGAAAATGCCAGTATGATATATATATATATATATATATATATATATATATATATATATATATATATATATATATATATATCGTTTAACAGATATTATGAAATAAAACTAATATAAAAGAGCCCATTGTTTGAGACTGAGACGAAACTATAATAATTGGAATCACATAAACATTTAGACGGGATAGTAAACATTAATGTAAAATTGTCATTTGTATGATTTAGATGAAGAATGAAAATTGCTGAATAATAACATTAATTAGTTGAAGAATGTTAAAAAAGAAAACAAGAAGTCACACATGGCATCCTTCTTATGATGTGAAAATCTGATAGAATATATTAAACTGGGCATTATGAATGGCATAGGCCTGGTGCAGAGTATCTTATTAGCATTTAACAAGATATGGTTCCAGGGTAAGTTACATCGATATGAAGAATACACGTTTACTTTCAGTTGTAAGAAATGCCTGAATGTACAATATCATTAACAAATGAACAAAATTTAATTTTTAAATCCGAAATAATTTAACATCATCTATAAAAGAAGAGCATCATCCGGTCAATTCCTGACTGGAGATACATTAATGTTAAACATAAAACAATAGATAATGGACCCGACAAATATTAGTACATCAGGGTTTTGGAAATCATTCATATGCATATATCATTAAAAACCATACAGCAGGTGCTGTTAAAAGCTGGAGACCATTTGACAAATAGGTGAGCTCAATGGTAACATGTGATTGGTATATAGGACTGAACGTTCTGCAAGCATCGACAGAAGACGTATTAACGATATTGGATCTAAATATCGGGCCTTATGTGTTGTTTCTTATGGTGTTCAATTTTGAACTTGGATATATGTTACCAAAAAAATTCCATTGTCAAAAAATACAACGTTGTATGAAAAATTCAATTGTGGACAAACAAGGATTTCACTGATAAGAAAACATCTTGATACAATTTCAGCAAGAATACATATCTTGTTTGTGGTGAATGCATACTTTCAGTACCAACTGATATTGTGAAGATTTTAGTTTTAATTAATTTATGTTGTATTTACCTATGTTCAAAGTTTGTTTTACAGATCTTGTCGGTGCATTCTCCAAAGTTGCATATATAATTTGAAAAGTTTAGAATTTCCATTTCCAATCAATACATATACATAATCAATATTACCTGTCTCAAGTTATGTATAAAGCGTGTTACAATATGGCCCAATAAATAATCAAAATAAACTACAATTTGCCAATAATGAGTAATCTTGTTGTATCTTTTCATTTTGGATGACAAGCTATTTTTTTAATATGCAGTTTGTACAAAATTATTTCAATGTTTATAACATATTAATATCCTTTAATCACTATTGGATGTTCCGATAGATGTTAAGGCCAAATGAGAACTTTGGATAAGTTTCGTATTAAAATGTATCGTATGTTAATTATTTACCAGCTTATTTTATTACATTAAGTACGTGCTATTCTTTGTAAGAATGTTAATTATCCTTAGATATGCAGAAGAGCAGTTCTTTTCTGTTGTAAAATAATGTCAATCTTAAATCCGCTAAATAGATTTTTTCATTTGTTGAAAAATTTGTTTTATGATTACTGGCCCTATCTGATAACTATCTTGGCAGAGTGAGTGTTGGTATTCCACTCAAAGTTTCCCTATGTATTATATCACTCATGTAGCTAATAGATTGCAGGCTTCAGATGCAACATTTCCTATTGTACGCATCAAGCTCTCTGATGTTGGTATGGTGTCTTTCACATGCGTCTCAACCATAGTGTAAATTTAACCATCTCAATGTACAGCTTTTATATATCAACTTAAACAACAACTAACAGACACATTCCAAATTTGTGGACCATAAGGTACTTTCCATCTTATTTTCAGAATAAGGAGAACGGTTGCTTTTCAGCTGAGATATTTTATTTTCTTTTATCTCAATATATTTTTCTCTAAAAAATAAACTGGATATATTAGGATGTTATTTTGCTATAAATCAGAGCAAGAGGTTTTTATCCAGCTATTGACGGATGAAACGTTAAAAAAGTGGCATTTCCTTTCCCAGAGTAATAATTTATTTTGTAACTGATATAGCTCAGTATTATAATGGTGCAATATATATATATATATATATATATATATATATATGTATATATATATATATATATATATATATATATATATATATATATATATATATATATATAAATATATATATATATATATATATATATATATATATATATATATATATATATATATATATATATATATATATATATATATTCCACAATTATTATATACAAATATTATAATCCACAAACAAGGAAACCCTGGCAGACCTATAATCTCAGGTAACGGGCACACCACAGAAAGGATATCAGAATATTTAGATCATTTTATGAGACCACATGTCCACAAATTACCATCATATCTTCAAGACACGACAGATTATCTCATAAAAAGCAAAGCTAGTGAACCATTACTGCCAGATACATTACTTCCTTAGACGTCACATCTTTGTACACCAACATACCGCACAACGAAGGGTTACAGGCATGTAGCGAAGCATGGGAAACAAGAACTGTAAACAATCCACCCACACACTTCTTAGTCCAACTCCTGGAGCTTGTCCTAAAACTCAACAACTTTGAATTTAATGAAGAAAACTACCTACAAATCAATGGAACTGCAATGGGTACTAAAATGGCCCCGTCGTATGCTAACATTTTCATGGGAAAACTTGAGGGAAAGCTCTTAGCATCGGTTGAGCGTACACCATACCAGTGGGTACGCTTTATCGATGATATAGAAATGAAGTGGCAGTATGGAAGAGAAAGTCTGGATGACTTCATATCAAAGGCAAACAACTTCCATCCTTCAATAAAATTCACGGCAGAAATTTCCAACTCAAACCATGTTTTCCTGGACACAACAACCAGACTGGTGGAAAACAAATTACACACAGACATCTACTCGAAACCAACCGACAAACACCAGTATCTCTCCCAACCAGCTGTCATCCAAAACACTGCATTAAGAACATTCCATATAGCCAGGCACTGAGGATACGCAGAATTTGCTCCGACGATGAAAGATTCCTAGAAAGGTCTGAAGAGCTGGCTAAACATTTAATTTACCGAGGCTACGACAAAGACCTGATTGCGGAGGCAATCCAAAGGGCCAAACAAACAAACCGTGATGACCTACTCAGATATGGACAGAAAGAAAAGGTTGATAGGATACCATTTATTCTGACCTATCACCCAGACAATCCCAAAGTAGGTAAAATCATCGCAAACCACTGGCCAACCGTGCAATCGTCAGACATACTAAACCTAATACTTCCGAACAAACCTGTAGTAGCTTACAGGAGACCAAAAAACCTAAAGGACATCCTAGTCAGGGCAAAGCTAACACCAATCGCTAGTCAAAACCAACCTAGTCAATCTGGACCCTGTGGCGATAAAAGATGCAAAACCTGTCAACATATGATAGAGACCAAGACATTCACTAGCACAGTGACTAAAGAAAAACTAAACATACATGGTCCAAACAAAACGTGCAAAACAGAGAATGTGATTTATCTCATCACATGTAAGATCTGTGGCCTTCAGTACGTCGGAGAAACTGAAAAGCTACACAAAAGGATAAACCTTCATAGATCTGATTGGATGACAAAAAAGCTGTACAGAAGCCCAGTCGCAGAACACTTCTCCTCCCCTGGCCACACTTTCAGTGATATAATACTTATCGCTATTGCTAACAACCACAGCTGGAGTTCCGAAACCAGGAAGGAAAAGGAATCATACTGGATACGCCGACTTAGAACATTGAAACCAAGCGGTCTTAACCAAGAAGACTAGAAAATGAAAACTATACACTAGTAGAATTTAACATTTTCTAAATCTTCTTATTATTCTTCAATTTTTACCATAAGACTAACCGGTACAGAATCAAATATCCGGGATATAATCTGCGTTACATATGTACAAAAAGTAAAAATTGATGTCGCTTTGGCTTGTAGATTTTTAGGGAATTATACGTTTTCAGTTATTTCAACTAGTCCATACAAGCTGGTTGTATTTATAGTTTTAGCACATGTGAAGACAGCCATGTAGAGGTTTACAAACACAACGTTTATGTGTTTATTTGTTTGTCGTATATATGCTTTGTATTTGCCTTTGAAAAAGACTCATTAAGAGTCGAAAGCGCTTAGGCTAGTTAGTTACTAGTTTCGTACTGTTCGTCGTCAGTTTATTGCATCTATCTATCTATCTATCTATCTATCTATCTATCTATCTATATATATATATATATATATATATATATATATATATATATATATATATATATATATATATATATATATATATATATATATTGCATTAGTTATCTAAGGCGTATTCGTCAACAAGTGTAATGTCAACCCTTTGAAAGCCATGTATAAATAGGATAGGCCATGATATTACTAGGACAATACTAATTAATTACATTCTAAATAAAGAACATATTGAGTGTGGAATGTCCCTTCTAATTATTTTAACGGGGCGATACAATAATATGGCAAATTACTTTTTACCATTAAAGAGTTAAATCAGATACGTGTCCATAATACATTGCGGAGAAACAATATGGAATATAATTTGCTATAGTGAAGACTTTTAGCAGGAAACATTGAGGATGAGTTATCAAATCAATAGTCCATTACACATTCCTGCCTGATCTCAAGCGTCTTATATCTAACACGAAGAGGGTATGAAATAAAAATAAAAAGAATGTAATGAATCATCTAATTAATAAGGCTTCATTTGAATCCTGATATTATAGAAACTGAACGAATACAGAAGAACTGAAACATTAAGAAGGAGAATAAAGAAAATATGATTTTAAAATTTTAAACGAACGCAAAATATGTAATACTAATTAACATTTCAAGTCAATTTCACCATTATTGAAGGTTGACCAGTAAATTATGTTGGATCTATCGCCTACAATAAATTAAATTATCAATAAAGCAATCTCTGTAATTACGGTTATAAACTGATATCGAATATTTATTCATAGTACATAAATCAAACACACATCAATAGAATAGACATATTTTATTTCAACACTGCATATAGTGTAATTGAAACCGAAAGAAACGTCAATATTTAAAAAGGATCATGTTAGTGAATAACATGTAAATATAACAACGAATCTTTAAATGCATATCACACTTTCACTTTACAACATGAGCTTAACGTATAAAACAAATTTGAAAAATATATATTTGTGGAAATAAAGAAGGATAAATTCTTTTTGGCACAGAATCACAAAATAAGCCTTTAAGTAAGATAGAGTTTTTTCAATAATCAAATGTGGTAAAAAGAAAATGGCTGTTAATAAAACCCATCTCATCAAAATTAAAAGCGATTATTGTTTAAAATTTGCAATCTTCCTCTGGAATGCAAACCTGACTGATAAATATTTAACTAAGATAAGTTAAATACATGTGGATTAAAGATTTCTCTTGTATAGTAGAGACAATACCACTACAATAATTGAAATCAGTCTAAAACATTGATATTAGTGTCAAATGGTTTCTTGAGAGATAAATTCGATACATATATCTGTATTTGGTTCTATACTTCGGCTACACTAGACTTTCCTAATTAAAATTCGGTGAAACATTAAGGATTTCAGACTATGTTTCTAATTACAAGCTTCTTAACGAGAACCAATCGAGAATCGGGCAGGTACGTTTAGGCAATTCAGTAGTTATTAACTGGAATACTAATGGGAAGTGTATATAGTTGTATCTAGATCTACATAACAAACGTGAAGGCATGCACATAATTGAAAAGATTAAACAGATTATGTAGCTCCAACAGACACACTCGTAAAAAGACAGTGAAAACCTGCAAAAAGTATAAACTGTTTAAAGCAAATGCATATGCTGACTCGTGTAACTTTTGGGAACCGGCTAAAGCATTCAGCTTTTTAATTGTTTTGACTGAAGAGAAACATTGCATATATCATATATGGATAAACATAAACCTACTGAGGTTTTGAACTGTAAAGAAAAAAACAGCAATTCAGAGCACGAATCAGACGAAATCAGTATAATGTGTAAATCTGTGATGATTGTAAAACCATTATAATTATTATTATGATATTATGATAATAAAATATTATGATAGTGAAATGATTTTAAAAATTATATAAAAGTATTTTTTTATAATGGCAACATCATACGCAAAAAAATCAAAACGATACATAAAAATGGCAATACGGCGACCATTATGTGTACTACACACTATAAGGGTGATAAATGTCATTACGAAAGTAAAAAACAGACAAGCATTTACAAATATGAAGTTGATACTAGACTCATGCAAAACAAATTGAAAAGACAGCTATGGTGAAATATACTGCAAGCTGTTTGAAGAGACTAAATAATGCATATGTACTAGAGCCATATGAAAAATAGTACAAAACTGTTAGCATACAAAGTTTAAACTGAGATGGGATCTCATCAATAATATAAACAAATAATGTAATACGAATTAACAGTCTTTGACACAGTCTCTACTCATCCAAAACAATAGCGAACTAACAGGGTGGGGGTAGACGTGGACGGCTCGTAGTTCGCCAAAAACCACGGCCGTCAGAGGTCTTTGTTCGCCAAAATCCCTTTGGGACTTCATCGTCGCAGGAAGCCATTTACTGTTAGTACGTCACTGGTTGGAAAGGGTTTTTTGGGAGGTTATTTTCATTTTGCACTTAGATTCATAACAAACTTAATGACCATTGAATGAAATTAAAGTGGGAAACAAATAGCAGACTTTAGAATTCAATTCGCCCTATAATGGAATAAAACAAGCATAATACTTAGTAAAATATATTGTAATTTTATGCCAAATTCATGTTCGTTTCCTCTTTTCTTTCTATATCCGTTTGAATTTAATTTATGGAGAAGAAGAACCTATTTTTGTCTTAGGGCAGTAAAGATTTCATATGAACGTTCAAACAGTGCAAGAGATCTTTTCTTCACCTCAATCCATACAAAGTGGAACCAGAAATTAGTTCAATATAATGTCGGTTGTATCTTTCACTGATTGATCCAGAAGCTGCTTTAGCAATAAAGGCATGGCATTGAATGATTATATTATTTTTCCGATATTTTGACGGAACTTCCGCCCCAACATCCGAAGCAGACGTTATTTGATGTCGCATGCAGCCGGCAGGGGATATCATCAGATTGACTGAAACATACGGCATTCTCTGCTCGCCTGGATGCGATGAAATTGAATAATTTCCAAGTATCCTGCTATCTTTATAATCCTGGTTGACCATTTAATCAATTTCAGATTATGTGCTTCTGATTGTTGCCTTCAAACTACTAACTTTGATTTTGTTAAAAGAAAAATGTCATGACATGCATATATTGGTATATAACCTCACTGCACCTATGTGTGCGTGTGTGTATGTGTGTGTGTGTGTTTTGCAACACTAACTACTAGACAAAACTTGTACAGTAAAACACGGAGTCAAATTATATAACTGACGAAAGTGTTCTAGTGAAATCGAGCTTACAATTATTTTAAGGTTATTAAAGCTGCGTGTCAAAAACAGTATCTCAAGAATTCAGTCTAGATATTTTCCTTTACTGTGATCATTTAAATCAATTCAAGCATCTTGAAAATTGTTTGTGTCATAAATATTAAAATATGAAAAAAAACTGTAACTCGACAACTATTACTTTACATGTCTACGATTCCTAGGATAAAATCTAACGTTGTGTCAATTTGTTTGGACACATCCACACATCTCTCTCTCTCTCTCTCTCTCTCTCTCTCTCTCTCTCTCTCTCTCTCTCTCTCTCTCTCTCTCTCTCTCTCTCTGTATATATATATATATATATATATATATATATATATATATATATATATATTGTAAATCACGTCTTTTGAGAACAAATACCAGCTGATGTATTAAATTCTTACAAGCGTAAACGTTAATATCAGACTATATTATTTCAATTGAATATCAGAGAAACTGTTTGCTGAAGCAATTAATAAAGGGGTTTACTAGTTTTGATAAAACATTATGGGTTCTAATCCAGATAACAATCAGTAGCAGGAATATCTAGTGTAAATCGAGGAATAAGGTCGTAAAGTGATACATATTTAAGGTGCTCAAAAATAGCAAGAAACATTTATTGCAATTTAAATTTCTGCAGCGAAAAATAATATTATTCAAATGTAAACATAATCCTCATATTTCCACAACATATTACAGATCCAAACTATATATAAAACAATGATATTGATGCTGGTTATATATATATATATATATATATATATATATATATATATATATATATATATATATGTGTGTGTGTGTGTGTGTGTGTTGACCTGAGAAAGTAAACGAAGTTCCAGAAACTCATAAACAGTCTGTAACAATTTGATAGTAGACAGGCAATGAAATTAAAGACGAAAGCTTGAGTAAAATTTGAATAGACAAGAAAGATGTAAATGACGAGAGTCCTATAATCATAACATATCGGCATGTGTCATATAAATTTGAATATATACATCACAAAGCAAATAGAAACTTTTTTATGAGTTCAATTTCAGGAACTCGTACGATTTTCTTTTGCTAAATATATAAGTTTCTTTTTACTTTTTAATTTAGGTACTGATTTACATGTTTTCTGATCTTTGTTTCAAATTTATAAAATTATCATAATTATCTTTTCTACGAGATTTTCATATATGATCTTTAGCAAGGTTTATAACAGAACTTTTGAAAAATTATGCTGTGACATTTTCAAGTTGCAGTTTGGATAATGATTGGTCCCCATTTAGTTTGCATTACATTTCTAAATTAAACTGTACGACTAAATCGTTACGACTTCTAAATATAAACAAGTGTTTAAAATGCGCTCAAGTTAAAAAATGTTACAGGAAGTATCAAATAACTTGAAAGTAATCTAAAAATGTTATAAATGTTAAATATTTATTTTATTGCGAAACTCATGGAAGGTATAGCGCGTAATGTGCACGTCTAAAAATAGAACTGAAATAATTTCCAAGGTTAGATATCAAAGCTAATAAGTTATTGAATGAACTGCGATTTTGTTTGGTTTGTTTGTTCTAATTCTATAAATTGCACATTATTGCTTATATATTGGCGAAAAAATTGAGCTAATGACTTTTTGAACAATATGCAGAGGTAGAGGACCCCGATTGGTGGATATAAAATTCATTACTGGATTATGAATCCGAAGCACTTCTATCTGGGTTACCGCGGCTCTCAAAATCACCAGACAAGGCAAACTTCATAAAGGACAAAAGATTAATATCGACATTTTTGAAAACCAAACTTTGGAAAAGGTTTGCATTATTTTTAAACGTGAAAGCAGTGCTAAAACTAAAGCAAAACCAAGATAAAATAAAATTATAAATAATAGAACCAAACATAATATAAGTAACTCAATAAAAAAACATATTACTTGGTAGGTGGTGCCATTGCTGCGCATATGTTTGGGAATGATGCATTCAAAAACTCTGTTTTTAACACTGCTGTATTTGGTAAGCATCAGCTAAGAGAATAACCACTTTATTTAGTTATGCTATACAAACCAAAAATGCCTTGATACACAATTTTCTTCAAATAAATGGCAAATCAGACAAACATTACAATTTGCATCATTTATCATCCAGCATTAAAATTAAACTCTTAAAGTTTTCTTCCAGCATGCTTTTAATGCTGGTTTTCAAACATAGAATAAATTCACAATAATACGTGGATACTGAAGCAGTTACAAAGGCAATTGTTCCAATTTCATTATCTTGGTTTACGGCTCATTATCTGATGCGACAGAGGATACTATCAGTCAAAGTTCTAATGGACCTAAAGATATTTCCGTAGTATATGCAAAGTCTAATTGCATTTCGATGTTAAAAAGCAAACCGGAACATAAGAGCAACATTTTATTAGTGAGAGAAGCGAACACTTTAATTACATAGGCAGAGCAAACATTGACAGAAAGACAAAGACTAACAAAAATCCTATTGGGGTTGCTCACCAGTTATTATGTACTTTTGAGAGAGTGACTATGTAACCTGAACTTGTTTGCATTTAAAACATACACAGTTGAGAGAATGTTGACGTACATCTATGCTACTTTGATGTAATATGGCTAACATTTCATTCGATATTGTACTTTTGGAAGTAATACATGATCTAAGCACTATACTAACTAAAATGACTGTACCATTGTGTCTAAAATTTCAGCCTAATTTAGTCCGAAATACACTATTCTTAGCAGCTATTACAATAGGGAATATGAATTTTGCCAGACTAGACAATACCAGCTTCTGAAAGTGCAATGAAAAATGACCAAATAATAAAATGTCATAAAAAGGTTTCAGCCTATTTTCTTTTACAATGTATCTCTTAAGTTATGGAAGTCAAATTTACCAAGTGGAGCTAGCACTGTTTTGAAAGGTGCATAACTGGAGTAAGGCCAAGCCATCTACTCTATAACCCATATTACACCCATCAATCATACACCAAAATAAACGGAATTAATGGTGCTTTGAACAATAACTAAGGTATACAAGGTCTTTTTTAAATAGCCAGTATAATTAGTGAGGAAATCCGGGAAAAGTCTTTGTCTTTAAAATTCTAACCCTATACAAAATACGAAACTGTAAAGTGCCACCAATAGTAACAGCTTCAAGCTGACTGGACATAACAGCTGCTACTTTAGAAAGCTCAGGAACAATTAATATGCCTCTAGTAGCAACATACCACTTCAAATATAATGAATTGTTTAATAAGGCGTAACGCAAACTGATAAATTGAAATTGTAACATTTTCTTTGTAATTTTTCAACATTTAAAACTTGACCTACCTTGGTTCAATCGATTATAGAATATTAAAATTTTCGACAGCATTTTTCTCCGTTATAGCTTATAGGTTTGTACTGCAAACTATATCGGTAAAGTAATGACAGCAAGTTCAAACATATTGCATTGTAACGTTTTGCATGATATGATAACATGTCATGGAAATTTCCATTATAACAAATCAGAACATACTCTAAGCAATTGTTTTGTGCAGATCTTCATTTGCTAAAAATGGTAAAACTTATGAGATGAAGCCTTTTTAGCCATATATCGCAAAGGCCTTTATATATGCTGAATAGCACTACTTTTAAATTCAGAAAGAATTTTGAGGATAATAAATTATAATTTGGAATGGGTTTCGTCTTACCTGTTCGTAGGGAGATACTTGTTTAGATTCCCTTTTACAGGTATCGACGCTCCTACTCCGCTTCTTGGGTAACTAACCGATTGGCCGGTTTCTTATACACTTAAAATAATTTAATTATCAATGTTATGGATAGAAGAGCGTCCTAAAACAGCAAAGAATAATAGAGCACAACAAGAGCATGGTAAATATGTTGGCCTTACAAAATAGATAGATTTGAAGCTATCGTAACGAAGAAACCTCGTTGACTTAAATTTTCGTTATTTCATATTTCGTTTCGTTAAGTGTATGTTGTGATATTAAATGTTTGGCTGGCTTTGTAGTGCCATTTTACGTCTTAGTTCTGGTTACGTAATTCTGCCTGGGTATATATACAGGCCAACTGTAGATGTTATGGTGGTGTGTTAGGAAGCAGATGAGTGAAGACATCCCTTGCATTGTAGCAGTATAACCAACCCACCAGAGCAAGCACACTTGGTCGTATTTCACTGGACAGGGGAGAGCAAAGCCGCATTATTAGAAAAGACTAGCGGCAAAGTCTTTCATCGACTAGAGCCGAACCAAGAAACGCAGAGATCTTGCGGTAATACACGTTTTTGACTGAGAATAACTCTTCTTTCATTATTTAGTACTGTCATCTCTCTCTCTCTCTCTCTCTCTCTCTCTCTCTCTCTCTCTCTCTCTCTCTCTCTCTCTCTCTCTCTCTCTCTCTCTGTTGATTTCGATTGGATAACGACGCGACTCGGCGACAGCTCTGCGACCAAGTCGACGACCAGAGGGAAACCAATCGGTGACTCTGCGACCAGTCGGTGACAGATCTGAGACCAAGTCGGCGACCAGAGTGAGTTCCAGTAGGTGACTCTGCTACCAAGTCGGCGACCATGCGACACAGTCAGCGACAGCTACCAAGTCTGTGACCAAGACTGCGAACTGCGACAAGTCGGAGACCAGTAGGCGACCCTACGATAAGTCTGAGACCCAGTCAGCGACTGCTACTAATTTAGCGACCCAGTCGGCGACTGCGACCAATTCGGCAACCGTGACCAAGTCGGCGACATAGACGGCAACCAGACGGCGACCCTGCGACAAATATGTAACCAAGACTGTAACAATTCTGCGGCACAGTCGGAAATGTGAGCAAGTCTGCGACACACAAAAAGCCAGGAATAAGAGAGTATCCCGTGAGGTAGAAATCTGTCACACTCTGAGTGCTAGTCATCAGACAGATTCAGCGGGGTATCACTCCAAGTACAAGACCTATCATAAAGAACCCCGAGAAAGCGAGACTCAGGGAAGTGTACATGAGGGAGTAATTCCGCTACAATATGTTTTCTTACGACATTAGTGAGATTCGTACTGCCCAATGAGTCAATGGAAATTAAATGAAAGCACATATGAGTAGATAAAGCCACCCCAAAGCCCCACAATCAAAGCCGAGTTAAGAACCGCAACTTTTGATATTGAAGAATCTAAGCAGTTACTAACTTCCTTTCGCATAACGATGTAATGATGAAAGCGTAATATAGAGGTTTCATAAACAACATATCATGTCCTAATTGTGTCCCACTACTAGTCAAGAATTACTCATCTACAATTTTCACTCCCAAGTTTGTCAGAATGTAAGTATTTATTATTTGAAGACAGGATGCAAGAACACAGTAAGAAAAAACAACATATATGCATTAAAATCCTTACATATGGAAATTATGCTTTAATATGTTTAGGTTGCTTTCATCAGGAAATATAATAAATATAATAATTGTCCTCCAATACATATATTGAAACAAGATGGCGATCGGCATTCTCAATAAAGACATTCAAAGATCTACCTAGCCAGACACAAATGGGTTGATCGTGAAGTAATAGTTTATAGTAACTTTACAAAATATGCAATATATGTTTATTAAAATGGTTCATCTGTCCTTGTGTAATTAACAAATTGGTATAAATAAATATATATCAGCTAAATATATATATCAGCTAAATCGCACAAGATAAAGATTTTAACGTTTGTTATCGTCAACATCTCTTATTTTTATCTGCAGTCTTGAATTATTTACACCCCATTCTACAAAACTAATGTAATGAATATGTGTTTTTTATGTTTCCATGAATCGCAAAGAACTAATAGTGTCAATCTGTCTCTGCTTCCATCCGTGATGATATTTTAGTGTTTGTGATTCCACAGTCCTTATATTTATCAAACTAAAAAGGAGCATCTAAATGAGCCATGCATAACATAACAGTCTGCGCCTAAATAAACTTTCTTGTACTAGCACGAAACTTCAAGAAAAATAAAACAATGTTAATTTTGTTTTAATCAAACTTAAGTTTACAAGCCTTGGGCATCGGACTAGTACTCTTTTGCTGAAATGAAAGATTTCTCTCGTTTAGCCCAAATCCATTTTTAACAAAAGTTAAATATGGAATCTTCTTGGAAGAGTTTGAAATAAGTTTGCACTTGATAAATATCAGAGGAGTCTAACTTGCACAGGATTATGAATGAAAAGTCTGAATTACATTTGATTCTTTTGTATAAAAGTATGTTATATACAGTCTAATTTAATGAAATTCAGAAATATCATAGGGAACTCATGTCATGTACTAAAATAATTAACTGTGTAGAAATATTGAGTACGTATTTGGTGTTGGTCACTAACATCTTTTATGTGCATAACTCATAAGTCTGAAACTAGATAGCGTATAATCTACATAAAGAGAACAAACAGTATATTTCTGCATCGATTCTCGAAACCTATGAAATAAAAAAAGTCAAATAATTTCACTTCAAAATCATGGAATCTGCATCGTTGATTGCAGTATGAAAAACTAGTCAGTAATTAAAGTACACTCCCTATTAATTTATTTAACAAAATGAGAAGTGTGCTTTTGTTTGTTTTTTTAAAAGATGTACCCTCTATTGTAATTGTTTTTTTGCAGAATTGCACTCTTTTATAAAGTTATTTATAAAGCTCCTTCTTTTACGCTTCATATATACTTAATTCTTAATACTTTCCACAGTTATAAACTGAGTTTACAGCTATCTGAATGGATATAAACGATCACGTGATACTGGTTAGGAAACTTAACACATTGTTATATTTATGGAAAAAACTAAATTGTTTCCCGGTTTACAGATTATTTTATGTAAAGCTTTATCAATGCCTTTCACCAAATTAATGACAACAAGAAGCCACATCCAAAATATCCAGTGATATCCAGTAATAGTTTGCAACCTTTGATTAAAATCGTCCAATAAATTTAAAAGAATGTCATTGCAGTCCCTCATTCGCTTCAACACGCATCCCATTTGCTAAAGAAAACATTTTGCAAGGTTTACTCGCCAATATACTACATTCATAAATTATTGTATTTCGCTTCAACCATTCAGTTATTAAAGGTCATGATCATATGACGAGCGGGGGATCTGACTAAAGGTGGAGAAAAGCTTTGTTTGAAAGCTAAAAATGCCCAGAGAGCATGAACACCGGACGCTGCAACAAGTGTGCCATAAACGTATGTTGACAAAAGGAATAGTCTGGATTAAACAAAAACAACTAATCAAAATTTTAATACATTTACCATACCAAGTTCTTTAGTTCCATGTCTGACCCGTTCTGACATTATATTCTACGGTGCTATGAAAGAGTCAATGAGTCTTGGCTAGCAAAGTGGGGCTATGTCTTCTGATGCAGTGTGAAGACAGTTATCAATATTCTAAGGTTTTATTGAAGAAATCCAATGATGTGATGACAGAAAGGAAGAAAACTGGAATTATAAGGATTAAATGAAAATGTCTGGATATATTTCGATGTATACATTTTACCTGACCACTAACTGAGTAAATGACTTTGTTTTAATTTTGTAAGTGATTAGGTAACAACTTACACATTGCAATATACCCAACCATGGTCATTGAATACTATAATCGATAAACTGGTCTCATTTCAGTGTCTTTGAGACACATGTAAGTTCCGCAGCATGTACTGCAAGTACATATAGTTAGATAAACTAATCACAGTGTTGTAAATGACAAATCTCAAATAGATGTTCTGCAAGATATTCAATGACAGCCTTGTGTTCTGTTGCTCCATTTTCATGGTGAAAAAAAAACCATACAGCTGAGGCGTCTTTAGTAATAACTACAATACCGACGCAAACAATTTAAAGTGATGATAGATTTAAAGTGACAGATAGATCCACCCAAACTATAACAAAGATTTTAAAGTTAGAATTGTTTACATAGAACATTATCTTGGTTTAACGTCGTGACAAAAATCCTAAAACGTGTGATAGCTTTCCAAACACATAAATAAATGACTGAACAAATGTGTAATTATTTTTAATGATTGAAGTTGTTGCAAATATTGAATTAGTTAAAAGTAAACACAACTGATGTTTGACTGATGCTTCCTTGAGACAACAATTTCCATGGGCGCATGCAGAATTATTTTCGAGGGTGTGTGGGTAACAAGCGTGTAGTGGACAACTATTAAGTGCTACGAATGTAGGCCAAAAAATGTGCAGAAATAAAACATAAGGGTGTCCATGAACAATTCATTGATTAATCAGTTGGCTCATGCAAAATTGGTAGAATCATTCTATACAAAAAGTGCATATTCACGTTTCATGTAGTTAAAATAATCTATAATAAAAAATGAGCAAAGAAAAATGTAATTAGTTCGATAATTAAAAAGATAAATTTCCAGAATCCATTAATGTGCACTATATGTAATTAAATTCAGATAGATCAGAAAAAATATCAAAGTATATCACAAATAATCTACCAAGTACCACAACATATCCGACGATCAAATAATGTATAACAACGTGTAGCAAAATAATTTGCATATAAACAATACCACGTAATTACTTAGCGAAAAAACAATTAAATTTTGAAGTAAATTTCAAGACATACATGCATATGTTGAAGGAGCAAAATTATGGGTACCAGATATCCTCCAAACGTCGACAAAGGTATGACAGGGCATTATAAGAACACTGCAAGAAAATGGGTAATGTTGACTCTCCTAGTGGTGTACGTATGACTTCCACGTCAATGTGAATCTGTCTTTATTTTAACAAACTCTTCGTAGGTTAAAGAACATAATTCTGGAAGATCTTGATGCGTAGTAGAGTATGAACTTTTTGTACTCTGAATGTAGTTCTTCAAACCTCAGAGACATCATCAAAGGCACAACAATTAAAACTGACTTTTTGCGAAAGCAACCATTAAGACCGCTCCTTCAGAAAAAGAAAACAAAAAGCCGTTTATTTAAAACCGCGTTTATATATTCAATGATGTTTTCCTCTTAGGAAATATTATCTAGATTTTAAATGCTCTAAGATTGAATTTTTACCAAAGCAAATCCAGACATTAACTTATCTGAACAAATTTCACTGTCTAACGTTTCGAACAACACTGCTTAAGCTAAGATTTAGGAACGATTTTGTGATAGTAAAGTTCATATGGAATCTGTAAGCGTTGATTGCAACAAGGTGTAAAGTTCAGTGTAGAAGATCTGCAAGTGAATATGAAATAATACTACAGTATGCATATACAACTGTTGCGATGGACTCGTGTGAATTTCAAAAACTGTCTCAGATAATAGGTGGTAATAAATATCACAGTATGTATTAATGAAAAACATGCCTGATCATCACTGCTTTAATACTTAATAATTAAACGATAAAATATAACTGCTGAAGAGACTGCTGACGTTGAAAAGTTGATATGATTAAGTTAGAATATAATTTAACTGACAACGTTAATACGTTTTGACAGTTGTAAAATAAGAATGCTTAAACAGATGTAACCCATGAGATAGATGAAAACAAAAGAAAAAGATGTATCAATGAGAACAACCAATTATTGATCTTAATAAGATTACACCGTAACATTTTAACTAAAATAAAATTACTGTTGATATAAAAAAGTTCAGAGAGCAAGGCGAACAAATTCTAACGTATAAAAAATATTCAAATCAACAAATAAAAAATAATATGCAAAGCATTGCAATAAATTCAATAATTGGTCACATTAACACCGCTTAAATTGTCCTGACAATCGGTTTGATAAATTAGAATTAAAGAATACTACCTAGAAATATAATAATTTGTTAATTTTCACAATATAGCAGATATTAATGGTTTTTGGGCATGAAAAAGAAACATTTTCATTTTTGCTGAACTGTCAACATGTAGTCGAGTGGGAAACAAACCAGCACATTCAAGATTGGAATTTATTCAAAACACTAAGTACCTTTGCACTTGTGATTTAACACCTATGATTATTTGAAATATAAAAATGTTATATATATATATATATATATATATATATATATATATATATATATATATATATATATATATATATATATATATATATATATATATATACATATATATATATATATATATATATATATATATATATATATATATATATATATATATATATATATATATATATATATGTGTCTGCCAGCAATTAACGATTACCAAAATAGAAAAACATATTCTGCTAATGACGTTAAGTGCTGCTGCCATGGTGAGTAGACGATGAATGCAAAATCATGTTATTTCTATTTGTTTCCTCCTCGATATTGCATCTAAAATAAGGATTGACAAGCTCAGACTGCTAGTGTGTCCACTGTAATTTGCTTTCAAAGGTTTCTTGTCCTTTAATCAACGCATTGAGATTAGAAGACACAAAACCACCAGGCTTATAATATGGAATCAAAAGTCGCTTTAGCTTAGCTTTGAAAATGGTGGAAATCAACTGCACATGAAACCAAAGAGGCCTTATCTCGCATGATTCTGCTAATATAGTACATATCTGAGAGCTTAATAATAACTTTGTGCCTGGATCTGACGATTAGGTGGCATACATTTAAGAAATAAAACCTCAAGCTGGGTGAATATATAATTAGATGTGGTGTCTTTCATCAATACCGAGCAATTGCTCTCAAGACAAATGCAGGCACTGTATTCTTGAGACTTTCGGGAACTGACTGACACGAGTGCTTTTGTATGTTGGTTTTAGTATCAACTGTTGTTCACTGTTGATAGATACCACAACCATACTTTAATTAGGTATATTTTTATTTATTCAACAAATATTAAACCAACCTCAATTTGGAAGTTAATATAATATCAAAACAGGATAACCTGATCGATAACATTATCTAAATGCAAATCTTTTCCTTATGGTTTTATAGTAACTTAATACTCAATTCAATTAAAAATCATACCCACAAGCAATAATAAAGCCAACGTTTGAATATTGCTAATCAGTTTAGGACCCATATGCTTTAAACCAAATCAACCAGATAGAAACAATTCAGAAGCTTGCTGTTAGGCATGTTTGTAACCGCTAATGTAATACAAACTAAATATTTTATACGACTAAGTCTTTTGCATGCTACATGTCTTGTATTGGCCATTACTGGAAACCTTTAGACTTCGAGCACAAACACGTTTACAACATTCTCAACTAAAATGGCTCGTATATAAATTCCTCACACTTTTTACTTCATATTTCAAACCCTCACCCAACCCCCATTCCTAGACAGTAATCATAGTTCATGAATCTTTAGGCTGTGATTGCATGTAAGAGTTATGGCTAGAAACCATTTGTAAATTGCATTATTGCATTTTGTATATTGTAATTTTCATACCATCCTACCGAACAGAGGAGCAGGAGTCAAGGATAATGCTTATCTGTCTGATGATTACCACAAGGATAACATTATTACATAACTACTTGATATTCTACCCAGTAAAATTTTAGATTAATAAAGGACAAATAAGGTGAGGGACGGACAGACGGAGTGCATCATTATATCGCTAATGCTATTTTATCCAAAGGTGTTGGGATGATCTTCATGCGGCTTCTGGTTCTTCAAAACGGCCAATATCAGCATACCCTAAAACGATATAATATTTCCTCCGCTCTTTTCATAAGAAGTAATAATCATTCAACCGAACTTATATTATTAGTAGAAATATTGGACAAATGGGACAGCTTAAACAGCCTTATGTTGTGCTTCTGTCCTTGGGTCTATTTGCTACCAATAATTTAACACACTTCCACCATATAGGTTTACTCATAACGCGAAAACCTCATTTTTACATGTACAATTTTCAAACGCTACTTTATAATGAATTGACTGTTTGAATCAAAATCAAGTATAATATTCCGATTCTTGCCTTCTTTTGATATTTGACAGTCTTCCCTTAAGACTATGTTCTATGTATCTATTGATAAGCGAATTATGCATACATAATTAAGGTATTATTTTTGTTTATTTTGTTTTGTTTTGTTTGGATGGGGTGAGATTCGGAAATGACGGTCCGAATGCATCGATACCTTATGTATATAATAGAGACCGTCTATTATCGCTGAGGGAAATCTATGCACATTTTCAGGACCATGCCTCTTTTCTACGCCCTTGTTTGCAATACTTTTCGTAACCAATTATAAATGCGACCACATAGTTTCACATTATAAAAAAGACTTAAAATCGGCATTTATTTCGTTTCTTAATATTTTCTTACGACTGCAACTTGTCTGCAACTTGTTCTTTCTTGATCTCCGTGTTTAAATGAAAACTGATCATTGAATCCTAGAAAAATATTCGACTAATTCATCTTTGACAGCACTGGTCTGCTAAAAGTCGATTCCAAGATGACACCAAAAATAGGGTAGCTATCAATGATAGCTTTAGCATTGTGATATGACTTATGGGCTGTATAAAACGCAATCTAGTTGGTCATAAGGAACGATGTCAAAATAAATAAATCTTTAAAATACAACCAGAACAAAAATATTTCAAAATATCTTATTTAGTATTTACAAGGTTTTGCATCATGAAAATTTGTTTACATATTTCTCTATCATTTTATTACACCTTTTTGTTATTTGCCTAACTTCCAAAAGTAAAATGACAAAAAGTCATAGCGTTCGTATAATTATGTGAAAATATTAATAAATAAATCAAAGTTCATTATTTTAATATATTTTAATAAACACTAACACCAATATTTTATGACTGAATCAATATCTCTAATATATGAGGTCGAGCTCGAAATTAATTTGGATGTTAACAAATATTAAATTTGGTTGAAATCAGCAAACAGAGCAGCACACATCCCACATACAATCTCGCGTTTTCGCTTTTGAAATTTGAACTTTTAACGCCTACAATTGATCTTCAGTCGGCTTGACAAGAACATACTAAATCTTGACTTCAGCATAAAAGCACTAAGTGACTGGGTTCATCACAGACGAGGATTGGCTTTTCAATTTAGTAAAAACTGCAACCAATTTGATAGGTGTGGCATGAATTGCAAATTTATTCAGTGTTCGGAAATGTAAGGCACATTTTAAAAGACGATAGAATCAAACATGCGAACGTATCGATTTGTAATTATGGCAAGACATAAACAAGTCATCATTATCCCGCTAGATCTCGGGCACTATGGAATTGTTTGATACATTGCGTGGGAGTTATTGTTCTAGATGCAACGACGATATCGCCGCAGGTTTAGTTCCTTTCAATAATTCCAACCATTTATAAAAGATAGCTCAATAAAACAATCTTTGCATTAATTGGAACATTGCTATTTTGAAAATATTTAATAATATGTATAATTCATCTTTGTTTAAAGAACTTTGAAATTAATGCCACCGCGCGCATATGTCGAAAGTTATATAAATATATGTATATAGACAGTAACTAAAAGCAAAGTTTATCATTCTCTCTGTGTGTAAGACTCGTCACTGTCTCCATATCAGCTGTTAGAAAATAAAATACTTTTAGCATGACATTAATGCACCACGGTGTTTAACATACCTACGATATATTATATTTTAGCTACCGTCCTGAAACAGATGAATGTTACTTCACAAAAGATGGACTTTATCCCTATTGGACCCCCAGATCTGTGTACATGTGTGTAGAAAGATAGTTATGCTCTAATGCAAACACGTGGTAAATTTGGAACAAAGCAACAGATTATATATAAAAATGAAAATAGAACGTCATATCAGAAAATATTCTTTTAAAGTCACTTTTTTATTTCTTGTGATTAGTGTAACAATTCAGATGCTTTAGGATATGACCATGTTTTAATTTGGAAGCAAGTCCCAAGTAGTATAGTTGAATAGTTAACGTAAACGCAACGAAACTGTGGGGTGAAAAGGATCAATCGCAGCCCCCTAGTTAAATAATAGGCTTCTGATTCTGAGATACTGGAATTAAGTCTGTCTTTTCTCGCCATAATGAATGTTTCATCCCATAACGATAAATTGTACTTTGTTTAAACGAGGGGCTTCAGAGATTGAGGAGGGATAGTTGACAATGAAATTATTGTAAATAATTTAGCGAATCTGGTTTCCATATCCTGGACATTTTATGGTGTCTCAGATAAAGTGAAACAGGTATATAAGGATATTTTTAACAAAATTATCAATTCCTTATTTAAGTGCAGTATATGGAGTTTTTGCAGTTCTGTTTAGATATAATTTGTCAGGAATCATTTATTTAAATTATTGGAATTAAAAACTACTCGTTGACCATTTTAAACTAAACACGATTTTTAGAATATTGTGAATTCATTAAAAGAATATTCAGAATGATGTGATTGTGATACAGCGAGACAATTGGTACATCAACCTATTCAAGACTATTGGTATAACGGATCATTCATAACACTATAATGCTGCACCTCTGATGAACATTTTGGATTGTTTGGGTTTTAATTAACAATATTGTAAGTTTCTTTTAAATTCTCACTACGTAAAGTAGGGAAATAAATTATTTATTAATTTATTGAACTTGGTTTCGCTCCTTTTCTGCTACATATATAAAAATACTGGAACTGCAATAAAATGTATTGGTGAGAATATATAAAATTTAACAGTCACATGCAAACCCTATCAAACACCAATTAAAATGACTCGAGGCACACCATCACGATTGGAAAACAAAGGTTAGATTGTAATTTTGTCCGAATTAGTATCGATGCTTGTTCACTGACGCGAAAACAACTTGACTCCTTGGAACTTGGAAGTTTGAAGATACTAACTCGAAGTAATGTTTTATGTAGTATTTAAAAGCTTCTTAAAAATGGACATTATTTTTAGACCAATTGCTACCGCATTCCGAGCGTCCATTCAAGATTGTCCCAATGATGAGATCACTTCAACTTTGAAAGAATACTTGCATATAAGGGCAACCTAATTTATCAACTACACAATTGTCAAATCTCATAAGCTTCAAGCAAAAGGTCCAAAACTATAGACAGTATTCTACTGAGCAGATAATATACAAAAGCGACAACTGAAATATTTTTAACATTGTAATAATGCAATATAACACAAAACATAATTCCAATTAAACTACGAATAAGTGGTATAGAAATTCTCTGCACTAGAGCATTCAGGAAATTGCACATTTCTGTTTCTAAAATATGATATCCCTATACACGCACATTCCTGGACCATTAGTCGATTTTAAATACAAAATGTCGTCTTGCACCAGAACAGTTATGACAAAAAAGCTGGAATCATATGTTTCAACATTTAGTGTCACTTATCAGCATGCCATTTCATTTGTGGGGGACTTCTCGTATTGTTTCAAAACGTAAATACCCAATGGTCACTGGAACAAAGTTTTATAGTTGAATATTAATGATAGCTCAATGCTGGACCACTTAATGTTTTTTAAATTGCACATTATAAACAACAACGGGAAGTTATCATTGTCAATTCAACAACTCTTTTCTACAGTTTATGAAAATATTTCATGACTTTACCATAAATGCAACTAATCTTATTCTCAAGAGAAAGGGGTTTTATTTACGTGTTCGGATTGGATAAAATATCGTTAAAGCTAGCTGACATACGAAACAATATTCAGAAAAATAGAAAAGGTTGATCTGTTCTAAATATATTCAAAGTATGCTGACATGTGTGAGAAAAGATTTCATTGATGGTAACATTGAAAGAAACATTATCATCCACGACAGCAATATGGTTAAAAAAAATACTGTTTTAAAATGGACTTAATTATATATATATATATATATATATATATATATATATATATATATATATATATATATATATATATATATATATATATATATATATATATATATATATATATATATATATAATGGTGCTATATTTGCAGAGCAATTCAAAGATCTTGTACATTTTTCAAGATAGATTTCAAGATTAGCAAATTTAACAACAGCATTTATGGAAAACAAATTTCCATTCAACAAAACCAGATAGTGATCCTTGTACCTATTTTTCATTAACCATAGGAATGCCAACATTTGATATAAATATCAAATCAATAATATGTTTAAATAAGCTGACAACGAACTGTAAGTAATAAAAATAAAGATTTTAATTGCACCGATGATACTGCACAAAGTATTATCAGGACTTTTCATCATTAAATAATTCATAATGAGTTACTGAAATATATCAATGAAAGAAACGTTATATCGCCTCCCATTTTGATAGCCAAATTGGCATATCATTTTTGGACCTAATTAGCTACTGTCATTACCTATCTAGAAAATACATTTGCCCTTATGCATGTTATTCAAATATGTATTTCAATACTTCAATACATTTCATTTATCATTTTCCTATGTGACCTCTCTCTCTCTCGCTCTCTCTCTCTCTCTCTCTCTCTCTCTCTCTCTCTCTCTCTCACACACACACACAAACACACATACACACACATTAGGACGACCATATCTTATGTGTCATGACTTTATGCTCTAGAATACATTTATGTAATCAATAACAATTCGCTATCAACAAAAATGAAATAAAATAAACTACAAACAACAAAAATATACCACTAGTATTATAATTGTGAAATTAGTTTTCAAAACAAATGTTTAGAGAGAAATCGGACATTGATGAATCTTGATTGTAATGAAATTAAGGGATAATTACAATTTAAATATTGCTTTATATCTTCTAAAGCATATATATATATATATATATATATATATATATATATATATATATATATATATATATATATATATATATATATATATATATATTATGTTTAATGAATCGCTTCTTTGGCGACGGAGCCCCATCAAAAATGAACTTTACAGAGCTAGACGAAGAATGCAGTTGCTAAGACAAACATCTGAGTTGTGAATAAATTAAATGATATATAACCACACACACAAATGAAAAATGGGTAAAAATCAATGCACATTTGATATGCATGTAATAAAAAATGTTTCTTTGCCGAAGAGGCTTTGTTATTTAGGTGGACTCCAGTCGCAGACATACATTGTAGACACCTAATAAACATATCTCTACAAATACATTTTGTCAGTGCCAAATTGCAAGTACGCACGGGCTGAGAAGGAATTACAAGTAAGCGAGATGACATTAACAGAAATCGAAATCTTATATATAGATAGGTGGTAATAATACGATGAAACAGAGTTTACAACAAAAATCTTAAGAATTTGTTGGAGAAAAAACAACATTTATAATATTTTTCAACTCGCTCAGACAAAAACACACATGTATTGAAAGATAATGCACACTGAAGATGAAAACTAGAATGTGGAAATATTTAATTCAAAATGACAGCAGAAAATATGTTAACAATATAATACAGCTAATTAAGAGATATAGAAACACATCAAAGGCTTGACCCTAGTTAAAGAGAAAGCATTTATGTGTGAATCTACTTGGTTGTTTGACATATGATACATTTGGAACAACAACATTCAAAACTGTTGAAGCAGTTAAGACTCCATATAAAACACACTACTGGAAAACGGATACATTCTCAATATTATCGATGAAATAATTTGAATCATGACAGTATCATCACGTGTTCCGGTAGTTGCATAGTAAGCGACTCAAACGGAGGTAATAGTGTATTTTGTGCGGAAACAGTTAAATCTTTACGACTAACAAGACGATGCATACAGGCAGGAAAATATTTGTAAATATCATAACAATTAGCAGTAAAAAGTGACTCGTGGTACAATTTATAACCTGCAGAAGGCATTATGTTATTAAAGTAATAAATGTACCAAAATGATGTGTCTCTCGCTCTCTGAGGCTATGTATCAAACTAACAAAACTCCTAATGTGACCACGAAAGCATAACTAAATTATATTATATGTGCCTACCAATGTTCAAGTGAAATGTCACTTTATTCTCATTGGACGTGTCATTGGTTGTCATTAGAATGTATACTTCTTATACGTTTTGTAGACTATTAATTAACAAGATTGCGCCACAGTAAATGACGCAATATCTATCTATACCATAATGGTAACGTATGGAACGTACAAAACTTGGAACAAACAAGGCAAGATATAACAAGGATATAAATACATCGATCCAGCACATTGTGAACTATGCCACCATATCATAGGGAAGCTATGTTATTTCATTGACTACAACATTTTTATGGCATAGAAAAGATTTGTGGCTTGCTATTTCCGGTTGAACAAACAGGATCGAACGATAAATGCAGGAAATGGATGTCAGGTTTTGTCAAGGTAAAGCACAAAATGCTAGTCCTGGAACATTACAGTGAGCAGTGTATGACAGAAAGGATAAGAATCCGAACTAACTTTTAAATACTAAAGGTTCAGTTACCACTTATCTTGGTCCTAATTTAGGGTATCAGATTCAACATTACATTTGCAAAACCTTGTGAAATGATAGATGCCAAGTCAATACTACAAACTGGAAAACGTTTGACTTCAGTGAGGTACTATTGCGTCTGAATCAACTAGGTATTTAAGCAATGCAATATCTTTCTGAAGCCACAGCGTACTTGTTCAGTGAAAAAGAAAACACATAAGGTAGTAACATCAGTTTCATAAATTTGTACACCGACAAATGTTGTTCCTGTTTTGCTTTCAGGAGTATAGATCATACTATATTACACATTAGCGGTCACACTAGATCATAGTATATTACACATTAGCGATCACACTAGATTATAATATATTACACATTAGCCGTCACACTAGATCATAATATATTACACATTTGCGGTCACACTAGATCATAATATATTACACATTAGCGGTCACACAAGATCATAGTATATTACACATTAGCGATCACACTAGATTATAATATTTTACACATTAGCCGCCACACTAGATCTTAATATATTACACATTTGCGTTCACACTAAATCATAATATATTACCCATTAGCGGTCACACTAGATCATAATATATTACACATTAGCGGTCACACATTACGTACAACACGGTATCCACTATCAATTTTTTTATTAAAAACTTACAATATTTTGTTTTTGCTCGGTAGTTTACAAGACAGCGATATATTTAGTATTATTTTAGCTGATGATGATTATGATAATGTTGTCTATGGCATTGCTTTTGTGATACAACGATAGGTAATGATAATGTGTCCATTGGGCATTTAGTTTTGTTTTTAGTATATATCAAACGGTAAATATAATACAAGGACCAATTATTCAGTTACTTTGGCATTTCTATCTAAGGTTTTATTTCACCGATAATTCGTCAAATTTGTGAATTCTTTTGCAGGTTGTTCTTTTTTAAGTTTATTCAAATCATTTTTTTAAATGAATTGGCAGTTGGGTTATTAAAACATTTTCTTTTACAATGCCATTTCAAATATATTGACAATGAAATTTAGTGATTGTAAAAAACATTAGTAAAGAATAATTTCGTGTCTACTAATATTCTAATGTACCTATTTGTAACTACGGTTGAGAAAATAAATTTGACAATTTCTGCGGATATAAAGTTGATTTAAAGCTATAAAGCAAGACCAAACGGTTGGCTGTCTCTTGTTTTATGCAGTCTTGTTTAGACTCAGACACATAAGCACCTTGATGGCTGACGCGTGACATGTAGTAGATGAGGAGAGTAGATGAGAAGAGGTCAAGACATTGACACCACTAAGGTCAACAAATAGACAAGACTTTCACATTTACCTCCAATCTGCTGATATTAGTAACACACTCCAATGCGTTCTAATAAAATGTATAGGAGCAAGCACATAGAAAAGGTCAACTAATGCAAATCATGTTAAAAATTTGTATTTTTTATCTTTATGGAAACTGCACACTCCGGATAATTGTTATTTTGACAATAATTACGGGGTGTTTTCTCCTCCCCGTCAAATCAACGGCCTCATAGGAATGGGTCGATCTTAAACGACTCTGTTTGCTACACATCACTCAAAGCGAGATCTGACCTGACGTTTCGCAGAAAGGTAATTTCCGCAAAGTAATTTGGAATGTTTTCACAATGTGGCTTCTTAAAGAAGGGTATCTGAGAAAATTTATAGTTTCTCCCCATTGTGATTACGGAAATAAAGCCTGTAATTTCGACACTAAATTTGAAGTCTGCACTTTCCCAATAAATGGTGATTCGAAATGTGATTTACTCTTTTTACCGCAATCGTCACAAGATTTGTTGGCGCAGTTCTAACTTCACATCAGAACAAACGTTTGGAATGTCTACTAACTTTGCCTGTGTGGCATATGCCTTATTTGCATTTAGTCTATATAAATTAAACAAAATCATTTAAATAAAATACATTAATAAAAGTCCACAGATGAAACGCGACATAATTCTACCGCACATCTACGTAAATTTGATTTCTTCAATTTTTCTATAGTGCCGGTGTTAAATTTACTTGAAACAAATAACGTTAAATATGCAAGGACGGGAACAGTATACAGATTAAAATTGTTCTGCAAAAGGTAAACTGTTTCATGCCAAAACTAAACCCATTAATCCGAAATAATGTGTCCTGCACTTTGTAACCTTACAATGGTTTAATATACCGTAAATAAAGTTTAAGCCCTAAATAACGACCTTATTATACATATAATTGCAAAGTCACTATTTAAGATCCTAAATCGAGCTTATCGACTGTTGGAACTGTTTCCTTTCAATATCGACATTGCAAAAGTTATAACAAAACATGTATTATATGCAAATATATAACATCAAGAACAAACTTGTAGAATGTAGGTCTTCTTACTAGGAACTCGGGGAAAATCACCTCCATGTCTCTTGACATTTATTTGCACACATCTATAGCATGCACCTCATGCATATTTTGATTATATGTTGATTCTTTGACTCTTCTAAAGAGGTCGCATACGAAAAGATAAGAGATTACATAAGTTTATTTTTGTGCACATAATTGTATGCACCCTTTCAGAGCCTCTGAATGCGAAGAAAATAAAATGACGGTTACTACGGAACAAAACTGACTTCATTTAACGAGCGGTATGGTTGGTAATCATTATTGTACGACAGTTATTCTAAGAAATGTATTGGCACAATGAATTAAAACTCCTGCTGTTGAAATTGGTCTGTGTGTCTCTAGGAATTATATCAGCGACAAGTTGGTAATAGTCATAATGAGAATAATATCAACGACAAGTTGGTAGTCATTATAATGAAAATAATATTAGCGATAATAAGTGTTAGGATGACCACCAAACTGGACTGTTTAGAATATTTTAATAATTTCTATTCATTTCAATTTCTGAAAATGATGTGCGTCTGTCTATTTACCTATGTGCGTGCCTGGCTGTATTGAATTAACATTTTGTGCCGCAACCATGGGAAATGCATTATAAAATGATTGCTAATTTCCATTGATGACTTTCGGTACGAATGGTTGCAGGATCTTCCGGGCTCTCTCGCATAACAGCAGTATTTCAGATCTTAATGAGATGCTCTCTCAGACATTTCTGATTTATAACTTTGTAACTATCCAAAAAAGTATACATAACCGCTATATTTGAAGAGTGGCGTGCATGCTATCATCATGAAACGCATGTTTCTTCTCATATCGCTGAATTGACGTGATGCACAGTACAGTCTTGGTAACTTTCTCTGCAGCTGATATCCCTTTCATCTTTATCAACTGATTTGTTGGACACCTAATCTGCTACACTGGTCCACCTTCTCATTTCTTTATACACACAATTCCCATGTGACTTTGCTTATTTTATGAGTATATTGATTACCATTGGCTATGAATCGACTCCTTGAATTTGTCTTTGAAGACCACCCGAAGCCTTTGCGAATTACTAGACTGTAACCCGATACGTTACAATCACAAGTAAGTCAATCAATATTTAATATACAGTACAAGCACTACTACAATGAATATAAATAAATACAAAAAACAAAATAAAACTATTTGCTACCCATAGCCCAATTGACCACCGATTATACATGAAAAACTCCTTACACGAAACTTAGTTTTCAATTCAAAGTTAATGATATTCGTAAGATCCTAGAGGCCATAATGAACAACCTCATAAAGTATTAAGTTTCTTATGTATCTGACCAGATCGATTTTTGATTTGCCTATAATTAAAGTGTTTTCTCCACAATCACACGTTTAATCTATTGAATCATATCCTACATATATTTATTCTTGTAGGAGCAGTCAAAATAAATATATGCATCGTTTACAACAATATATAATACATATATTTGAAACGTAACAATTTTAATCTAAGTTTAATTATCTTTAGACGAGTATTAAGATGTAACAACTGATAATATCAGAATGTATCAAGTTCGGCGGATAAATATTTACAACACTATTTGCGGTAAATTAACTGAAGAGAAACTGGTCAGCTCTATATAATTGAACAACGAACCTGACAGCATAAATTTCGCACATGTTTCTGTGCTATTACAAGCACCAACCACAACTGTACTATCTTTACGGAAACGTTTATAGCCATTGTGTTACAGGAGTGTCAGAAAACTCTCATCGGACTGAACTGAGTCTAAGAAGGCAAACATGGCAGCCTCTATTACAGTGTATCGTGATATGTGCCGCATGCAATGTGTATAAATCACCATGTGTATATAAAATGTAACTCGTAGCTTCTTATTTAGTCTGTATACAATACAATAATTTCAATGTAATTGCTCAGTTCCATCTCTACTCCGTTCTATAAAATGCATTAGTATATTCTCCTTTTTGTCTACGTTAACTTGACATTGTCAGAACCTTACAATTTTAGGAAATTGCACACCTTTATATTACACGCACGTGCACCTAATGTATGCTCAGTAGTAGTATAGTGCATTCGGAACTACTCTGTAAACAAATCATCTGCATTCATGTAGTAGACGCATTACGTTTTGATTGATTAAATTTGTTTCTTAATGAACTAAAGCAGCTGTTTCGTAGACTGACATAGCAGCTGCTTTGCAATATTCCACGATAACATTTTATGTTACCATGTTTCGGATTTAGGCTGGCCAATGACGCCTGACAGGTCATAAAAGTGCTGGGGTCTCTACAAATAGCGTGCTAGTGACAAGATATAAATCGTGTCTTATTTAGCTGGTAATAAGAATGACAAATACATACTTAAAGTTTCACATCCTGAATTTCCTCAAAATGTACTTTCTTAGTCAGCAAATCTGAATAACGTGAGCTGTGTAATGGGTTCCAAAGCTTGATTACACATCTCGAAATTGTACTGTAATTTCGACAACATTCCAAATGCAATAACATCATTTTTACTGCACTCAACATAAAATGAACACTAAAAAAGGACATTATATTTCATAGCGTCTTTTGGATAATTACAATTGAAAGAGTTCAATCTTATTCCACATTATGATTCCAAAACATTGAATAACAGAAAAGAAACACATGCACACGCTGCTATCTCTCCTTGAACAAATCGGATGTTACATCATTTAGAATTGAGTCAGATAAATCCATTCCATAAACACGAACATTCTATTCATTCCAGTCCAAATGGAAAAATTGTTTCAATGTGCATTCATTTAAAATATGACTCTAAATTTCGATTTTAAGAAGGGCAAAACGACAATTTCTTTCAAAAGTGATGTCGACCGCGCGACTAAGTTTAAATTTAGCTAGGCGGAGTTATGTGCGCATTAATATTGTTGTTCTGTACTGATGAATGTGTGATTGGGTATTTAGTTTAAAATACAGTACACATTCAGTTACATTGGTGTTTCTTTTGTAATGAATTTTCATTTATATAATTAAGCCTAAGGTAGATGAGAAAATGAGGATAAAATTAGAATGTTACTGCATTTGTATAGAAATATATGAACTCGTTTTGTCGGATGGATGTATTGCACATCACAAGGTGGTGCTATCCGAAATAAAACTTGTTCATATTGTCCTCTACAAATGCAATAACCTATAAATATCACAATTTCTATATTACCTCTTATAAATATTTTTTTCCACAAAAGAGGTTGTATCTGCACGTTCCATTAATAGTTTGGGTTATTTAAAGTAAATGAATGTAGCATGTTCCTCTTGATACTTCAGTACTTGCTATTTAGCTGTACCATATCCACTAACCCTTAGAATCTTGTTCGCATTATCAAAATTCCCAAACTCACTGACCCATTAGGTACTGAAGTGAACCAACCTGTCCCTCTACCATTGGAACTCGTTTGTGTTTATAAACGTTGACTTCTGTATCATTGTAGACCACAGTATACATGTATGTTTAAAACGGGCTCCATGTGGGTTAGTTGATATCAAAACAACAACAGCAGCACCAAAACCGACAACAATAGAAACAATGTAATACCAGCTGAACAAAACTTAAAGCAGCAATGTGATAGAGGAGACATTAGAGGAGAAAATGTAATGGCACAAACTTAGTTCTTCAAAACATTATGAAAAGTATAAATGTCTACGATACGTTTGCCTTTACTCAACCCAGAGAACGCAACACAGTATATTGCCTATTTGTAGGTTTTTGTGGTGATTGTGATACGGGATTAAAAAGTATCTTTTCACATTTTGGATAGTTGTTCAAGAGAACTAAGATCGAATTAAAAGGAATGGAGAACGTTCTTATTTATATTTATTTGTTTACACATCCAGGAGGAGCAGGATGACGACAACGATGATGACGATAATAATGAAAATAAAGAAGAAAAGTAGTAAAGAAGTAGATTAACTGATTAATCTGATTTTCTTCCTTCTCTTTTATATTTGATATTGATTTAATCACATTTTCATTTTCTATTCCATATTGAAAATGGCAATTAAACACTAAAGGTCATTGTGCCGACACGAAAATAAAACTTATTTCTGTCAAGCGTGAAACGCATTAAATGAGTGCTTCTGCTCTAAATATATTATAATTACTCTAATAAAGCATTGGGAATTAATTTTACATG
This sequence comes from Potamilus streckersoni, assembly GCA_016746295.1. NCBI lineage: Eukaryota > Metazoa > Mollusca > Bivalvia > Unionida > Unionidae > Potamilus > Potamilus streckersoni. Next base: position 2,021,745 of record JAEAOA010000897.1, on the reverse strand, counting down.
GCACGCGGTGAGAAAATATGTTATATGCATAGATATTGTACCAAGAAATGGAGCTAACATAATTCCTTAGGCTGTTATATATATATATATATATATATATATATATATAATCAGTTCTAAATGTACTTAGGAAAAGTTTCAAAAATGGCATAAGCCATATGAACGTTTGTACATATCAAGGGCTTAGAAAGAGTAAATTTTAATATATTTAAATGTTGATGTGTTGTAAAGTTAACAGTTGTTTACACGTTTTAGGGAACCTTTCATATATGTACTACAGTTTTAACTGTTTCAGTATTTGTGAAAATCTAAATGCAAATTACATATGAAAGAATTCTACCTCAAAATACCATTATGTCACAGAAAAATAAAGACGATTTCAAAACAAATAACACTTACAGAACACTAAAGCAAACCAAGAAAAAAAAATTATGGTACGTTTTTAAATATGCATAATTGTTTATGATTAAGTGCTTGTTTATTAATTTTTCTAATCCACCCAAAAGCAAATTTATGATTTTATGTAATCCGATTATTTTTAATACGTTTTCATTAATATACTGCTACAATGTCTTTTCTGTATACTTGGTCATTGTGTATTAATTAATCGCTGACATAGTACAAAACAAATCAATGATACGCTAACAAATGTCAAGGTTATCGACATCTCAAAGGAGAATAAATGTTGCAAAAAATTGCCCGACGAGGAGGAATCCACAAAAAATCCTCAGGGAGAAGGATATTGGGTAAGCCGCAGATTCAGATGAGCGCTGCTGAGTGAATAAAAGGTGTTTGAGATCAGTTACGGAAAGTATCCAACTGGAAAGTCTTACCCAGACTAGACTAACTGATTTCGGACTAAATGCATTCAACATGTGCGATAAATTAACAGCTCAGGTATAAATCAACCAAGCAAATCCAGTTTCTAAAATGGATGACAAAGGTACGCATTGTACTGATGAAGAAAGACTAGAGAAAGGTCTAATAATGAGCATAGGCAATTCAAATAACTTGCCTCGAGATGGAAATTACTCGCTTACATATAAGGTATACGACTATCTAATTAAGAAAGAATTTCTCCCATCTAAGAAGAAGGGCTGTAGAATTTAGAGGTATAACGGACCTGCTTTAAAATCATTAATATTGTGCTCTGGAATAACAGAAGAAGATAAAAAAAACCTGTTCGTACAACGGATTAATTAGCAAACGTCTGTCTCAGAACCCCTTTTGTGGATCTTTAAGTATCTTGGGCAGCTTGATAAAGCCAGAAACATAAGAAAAGCCATTGTCTACAGCAGAGTGTCCTCGAAAACACAATTAAAATATCGGGCAAGATACTATGTGATTTGAAAATCATATATTATATCTTCTAACGACATTTACCATCACAATAGCTATTCTTGTTTGCATAAATTTCTGAGACATAAAATGTAAGTTCAAGTACAAAACAAGTAATAAGATCAAAGGCGGAGAGAATGATTGAAAAATAAAGCGTAAATTGTATGGGAGTTCAGAATCAAGATCAATCACAAGACAGAACACAAGTTAATTCATTTTATGGGAGGAAGCTGAGCAATATATTAGAGACAAGCAGTACAAGAAAATTTTCACTTCGCATGAAATAAATAAAGTAACATAGAAATGAGATTTGGTTAAGAAAATGCAGGCCAAGATTGTTCCAGCTGAGTACTAGGAGTAACATCACAGTGACTAGTAAACAATTTAAAGAACAGTTAATGAAAATGAAGCCAAATAAAAGCGGTTCTCCTCGAAACATACTAGCTACAACAGATTCAAGAGAAAACTACACTCAGGGCCATCCAAGAAACGACTGACTCGTTTGGACGGGTGAAATGGCATTGAAACGGTTTGTCCAAATGATGTTGACCGTTGTACTGTGGAAACAGCGAAATTATGGAGACATTTTCAAGAACATTGATGATCGATAAGTAGATGACAGGATGTCAGTCCAGTCACAAACAGCATCTTCTGGTAAGAAGTAGATGTACAACTACCTTTAAGCTGTTTCCTTATCGCTTGCTGCTAGCCTTGGTGTGGCAGCTGTAAATCATTCCAGATACTTGTTTTTGGAAAGATTAAAAGATGAGCTGCACAATATAGATGTGGAGAGAAGTCTTCCATCTAAATTGCTGGAAACTAGAGACAACCAGATAATGGGACTTCTAGTGAAAGTGAGCTATTTAGATTATGACCCAAGTTTTTAATTGAATAACACAAGACTGAGTCAATGAAACCAAGCAACCGTCAACAGATCATAAGAATGGGATTATTCAATAAACAAACACAAAGGATGTAGCCTACAAACAATTGGATGATGACTTGGATCAAATATTAGAAGTACTATTGCAGGAAACTGCAGTACAAACTCTGCAAATTCTAAATTCTAAGTACAATAAAATATACTATCGGGAAAGATAGGTTTGGGCTTGTAGAACTAGACCATAAACATGCGTCAAAGAGAGATTCAGAACATCCGAAAGGAGTTCAGATGACTGAGTAAACAATATATGAAACTATTTACTGCTACTACGCAGCTTACTCAGAGACAGCCTAAAAAGAATCAGGATAACTGAACGAATGAAAGAGAGAGGCATTTATCTCCAACCTATATAGATTTACGTCAACACAAGTATAGTTGAGAATGCTTGAAGGCAGACATGAACACTTATGACTTGCAACATATTTTTTCCATAAAACCCTGAACCTGCATTGAAGTGGCACATAAAGCAAGGCTAAGACGTGGGTTGATTTATAAGCCACGCAAGATACTAAAACGTTTGTGGCATCGATTTTAAATAGACTGAAGAAAAGGAAAAATCCTGAAACAATCGCAATATTTAATAAAGGTACCTTGACCCCAAAGAGATTCCAAATCATAACTCAATTTCAGACTCTATCTATATTGAGCGAAAAAGGTTTGACATAGAACTTGATGATGGCCAGATGACTAGCACTCTACCTGGGCAGAAAATAGATACATAGACACACATTGGTACAAAAAGGAAGAATAGCAGGGTGTTTAGGATGCGTAGAGAACAAACATTCCTTATATAACGCTTCCACATCAACCAAGGAGATCTGACCGTGGTGTGATTGGATCTTGCCAACACATATCGCTCTATTCCATACCGCTGATTAAAGTGACTCTGAAAAGCTACCATATATTGGAACATATCCACAAGCTTGTGTTTAATTATTATATTAACATCAACATATTCAATCCTATCTACCAAATACATGAGAAAAGAATCGTCACATGTTGCAACATTTCTATTATACTCTGTGTGATGGAAATGAATATTCAAACAGGGGGTTCATGAATAATATGACTTTTGCAGCACAAACTCGTATCAGGCACGGTGGATTCTAACAGACATAGGGGCCAGATTGACATAAACCAGATTTCTAATCAATAACAGATAGCCCAATTAAATGCGTAGGAATATGGTTTAATGCCGTCAAATAATAAAAGTGGACATAGATTGAAACAACGGGTGCATGGCGGTTTTCGAAAAACGACCATTCCAGCCAAACTAAGAAGTTTCAAAGCGTGGATGCACCAGGAAGGCTTCTGATAACCTGCACATGGCCAATTATAGTAAACGAAACCCATACCAATACAGTCGAGAAACAAAAATAGATTACTAACAAACGTCTGAGAAGATAGCTAGATGTTTCTCCATCGTTTGCCATTATTGATCTTTATGGCACGTCGTCCATGCTTTTGCTGCCAGTAATATCGTTTCTTGAGGGCTGCAGGACGGCCAAAGGTAGTCACGTAACATAATTTAGAGATTCAAAAGAGGAGAAAATAGGTGTAGCCGGAATAGAAGTTAAAACTAGAAGAAAGTAGCTAGTGCGCAAGACATTGAAAGAAATTGAAAGCAGAGACTGAATCATAAAGATATCATTGGAACTGTAAATAAAGGAAGCAAATGGATCGGCCTAATGAAACCGACGTACTATGATCCAGAAATTAATTTGGAAAGGTTAGGATAAAGACGGATAAGCGAGAGCAGTCCAAATGTGTGCACAATAAATTTGGACATGATGACAATTTCTAATTCACATCGATAAATATTTATCAATACAAACTAATTCGAATTCAGTTCCAGTTAAGATCCCCGCTACCACCTAAATTATATCACCAGCAAAGATTTTTTTAAAATCTTGTATCATTATGCTAAACGTTTTTGCAAAACAACAAATCATTTTATGCTTTTCATTTTATATATTTATATTATTTTGTTAGAAGAACAACCTAAGTTCTATTATTATCAGCATAAAACTAGTTAATTTAAAATTTGACCATATTTTAGTTTTATATTTGATTGAAAGGAATTAGAATATTTTTTATACAGTTTATTCACTACCTTTACCGTGTCTTGATTTCGAAAAAAATATTTTTGTCATAAACAAAAATATATATTGACCACTTAGTAGAAACTTAAGCCAAACGAATCCACCAACTGACCACAGAAAGACAAAATGTTCAAAGTTCTAGGAAAAATTAATACTTGACGACTGAATTTAAAATTAATATATTTCGACTGTAAAAGGATGATGTGAGAGCATTATTGGGGTATATTTTTAGTGAATGCAAATAACACTCGTTTCAGTGTCAAATAATTATAATAAACCAAACTACATGTAAGCAGTACATCAGTAACAAATCATAATCACGTAATGCCTCTTCTAATATTCAGCTAAGTATGTCAATTATTTGAGACGGGTGTATGGAGTGACAAGAAAAGTCCGTAACTGTCTGAGCTACCTCATACAAGCATAAAAAGGCGCAAAAGTGTGTGTTTGTACGTCAAGCAGCCACTCGTTTCCCAAAAGACAAGGGAACTGTCATGTGAAGAAAAAGATGTGACATAAGTACTTATATATTCTTGAAGAACTGGCTCATTAAATTCCAAAACATTGTATTATCCATCTTCACCATATTGTAGTGACTGCAGTTAAAATTTGAACTAAAATGAAAGGGTAAATGAATCACCGATATCTACAAATGCACACAGTTATTATCTATACAAAGAATTTATATATATTTACTGTCAGTAAAATTTCTTAGCTTTGGTGTAAACGGTATGAACTAAAACTATCTTTCACAAACAGTTCTTTTCATGACAAAGAGGAAAGATGAATGAAGCATACTTTTATATGTAGCCTACAAAGCAATTGACACCTGCGTTTGATAACATTGCAGAAATTTGTCCACCGTCGCGCTGATGCACTTGTTCTACAGGGCAACACTAGTACTGCACTGCAGTGTAATGTACGTTTATGCATTTCCTTGATAACCACTACAGCTGATTGAAACTAGCCTGCAAAAGAAGGATCCATCGATTAATGTGGCTGCTGCGGTTGCGATGGCAGCCTCATGACACGTAGCTTTTGCTCATAATATCAAAATTATCATGTGATATATGTATATAGCAGGTGAAATTACGTGTGTTGCGTAATACACACTGACATAACTCCGCGACTAGTTCATTACTTAATTATACTATAAATAAGAAGGGAAAGAGCTATACAAATCGTGACTAAGCCGCATAATTATTCATTGTCACATTATTTCTTTTTCTTTTAATAGCAAATTGCATAAAAAATCAAAATAATCAAACGAAACCCAAGATTCTAATACACCTTAGTGTTGAAAGTGAAGCCTCGAGCAGTATGAAAATATTACAAACAATTCTAATTTCAAAACTATCATTCATTGATTGGAATAACAAATCATTGGCATTAATAAACGGTAATCACTGCTAATGCATTATTGATTTTAACGGCTTCTTTCGTGAACAAGCATAAAGTACCAAAATAGCTTTGATTTTCTATTTCAGCGGGATGTAGAAAACATGACATTTGCTACTGAATAATACCAAAACAATTGTAACGCATGTAATTAAAGCAGGTTGTTTGACTTGTCATGCGACATACGTGAACTTCAATAATTTCTCTCATTGATTAGATATCATTCAGATCTCTAAAGTTTTTTGATAATAGTCACGTGTACGATGTAGATGCATGTTCAGTGTGGTCTCTGAGATTGTTTGTGTATATTAAATATCACTTCATTTGATACAAAAATGTATTTTCATTATAACTGCATTTCGTTTAACAATGCAATGGCACACGAATCCTCAAGATTTGACATCAAGCGCATAGATACATAAAACTTAAATATTTCATCAAATATGAAATTTGATATAGTGGTGAGTTATGCGTGAGGCTCTCCTGGCGCGATAGTGTGTATGTACTCTGTTTATGTAAACGTCTTTGGGTGTTTTTAAAACAATAAGTACAACATTATTTACGATTGTAGATGAATAAGATGAGACACTTGACGTGTCCATTTCAGTCATTAAACTAAATAGAATTTAAAATTCTCGATTATTTTAAATTGGTTTTCTCACAATCAACAAGTTCACACAGAATTAGGACTAAACTTTGCTTTGGTTATTGCAAAATCATCGCCCTTGAACTCTTTTAAGATATTTTTCTGACAGCACTGGGTGTAAAATTTTCAGAAACATAATGCTGATGGTGATGAGCTTTAAAATATGTTACATGCCTTAGACAACGAATATATTTTACTTCTCAAGATAAATCCTGAATGCAATCTTTTGGATATAAAGAATTCGATCGCTTAACAACGTTTGGTTATTATTCAAGATGATAAAATGCATCTAAAGACAGTTATTATTATGAACTTTGCAAACTTCATTGAATTTTCATAATTGTCATTCGAATATATCCATATTGTAAGATTAGATTATAACAAATAAGGTTTGTTTTTCCTAATTATTAAAATCTGTTTCAAATAACTGCTAATTTTGTTTTTAAACAGGAGGCACAGAAAAAAACTGAAATAAATATCACCAGGGTAACTTGTCCATATTTCAGATATATAAAAATATAATGCAATAATAATTCAGCCTGCTCATCCGCTCTTTTTGGCAGAAGTAGCATTTTTTAAAAATCACCACTGAATTGAATTTTAAAACGCTCGGTGGCCTTGTGGTTAGAGCGTCCACCTCTGATGCGGTAGGTCGTGGGTTCTATCCCCGGTCGAGTAATACCAAAGACTTACAAAATGTTATTAACTGCTACCTCGCTTGGCGCTCAGCATTAAGAGGTTAATGTTAGAATTGGTTGGTCTGGTGTCTGGATAGTGTGACTGGGTGGGACATCATGCTACATGTTTTTGCATTATACCCCCAGTGCTAGAAATCGCTATAAACTGCCACATTGCAGACATAGTAGCGATATGACTGAAAAATTATTAAAGCTACGTTAAAAATCAAAATTACATCACACATCACATCACCACTGAATTGAAAAATATAGCAGGCTCTGCAGCAACCAACAAGAACTATATCATTTCATTGTGAGTATTTCTATTTTTAGATGGCTGGCTTCATCCTGACCATAACAAAGCTATATGAAAAGACTGTAATCATGTTTAAATTAAAATTTGATTGATTTAAAGAAAAGCTTTTTGATAAGCGTGACTGGGTTTTTATACAATTACTGCTCTGACCACAATTTCCCTTGTATTGGAAGCAAACGGTGCTCACAGTGCCTGTAATCATTGGTATGGAATGGGGATTGTTTAGCGTGAAGCATTTAAAATATATTCTTGCCAAAATGTTAGGTTTTATAAAATAAATTTCATAAATTTTATTTATTCTAGCGAAAATAATCAAAGATATGAATCTGAAAAAGATAGTCTCTAAATTAATAATTAAGGAAAAATGCCTTTTTATTGAAATAATGTGCACTAATGTTACAAAAATCGTTATATGACAAGTCTGATATGTCCTAGACTACCAGAGAATCAAGTTAACACATTTGTTCACCATTGATCTTAATTATATTTCTTATGTTTACTCTACATTTAATATCCGCGTGGAAATGACGACGCTACGTCCTGTACGTGGCACGTACGAAATACAACATGGAAAGGGTCATTTTACGCGTAGCTGCGATAGTGTGACTATCATTGAGGCGGATGTCTTAATTCGATCCAATAAGTTATGTTGAATTTTATGTTTGAAATTAATGGAATCGTGTTCAGTTTCGTATCATGAAGCAATGTTGTAATGTAGGTTAGCCCTGGAGTTTTATTCTCAACAATTGCTACCATATTTTAATATAATTAAATGACTAAGGTTTAGATAACGTGGTTATGGGTGATATGTATGATTCTGTTAGTCATCAGTAATAGATACATATACAAGTGAGACCTGAACCACCAATCAGACCCAAGCAATGGACTATTATGTTGAGGACAACATAATAACAACAACAACAATAAAATTGTGTAATAATAATAATAATAATAATAATAATAATAATAATAATAATAATAATAATAATAATAATAATAATAATAATAATGACTTGTATGTGATTATTAATGTTAAATGTTATTTAGCACAGCATTATTTGAGCACTTCAGTTTATCAACAGAAATATCTTACTAAAGTATAGCCCATTAGTGTTTAGCTACCAAACACCATCACGGTAGTTAAGACTACTTAAATCTGACACCGTCATTTATTATGTACTAATAATGACTGATATGTGTCACACTGGACATGTCACTACTATATTTATTGCATATATTATGTCATTGGTTTGAGAGCAAGAGACTTGACAGGTATACTTAAATACCTTTCGTATTCGGTCTCAAAGAGTTACAATTACAAGCTAAGCTTCGTTACAGATTAAAGAGGACGTACTTGTGTGTGTGCGTGTATATATATATATATATATATATATATATATATATATATATATATATATATATATATATATATATATATATATATTGTCACGGCCCTGTAGTTAAAGTATGTGTGTGTTAAGAAATGAATTTTGTATAAATCTTTTTATTTCATTAAATGTATTTATTAACATGATTTTATTAATATCTGTCTAATATGTTGTTGAAAAATATCGTGTTTACTTGAGTCGTAAATGTAACTCATGTGAGAACGTGCTGTGTATGATGACAAATGCATTACAAGTAAACATTCAGGAATAGCTATGAAAACGATTGGCTGATACTTGGTCAGACTTTCCTAATGTCCAGATGAATTACGAAATTGAATGCGTCCTCCGTGCGTGTGTAATTTAAAGAACGTGTTAGCTTCATTTATATGTTGATGAATTTTTGTAATAGAGTCAGTCGTAGTCGAAAGTCATACACAGTCGTATAGTCGTAAAGTCAGTTTATTGTAACATTTTAGAGTTATACAACTTCTATTATCTTACAAAAAGGTATTTTTGTGCTAGAAGATGTTGTCTGTTCTTATGTCTACGTAGAACAACATGTGTCTTGTTAGAGGAGCTAATTTTACTTCGTTTTTCTAAATATTTGTTGTCCTAGAGAACAACATTCCAGATTTAGACAAAGACATTTTCCCGAAAATATTCTAAATTGGAACGGAACAGCTGAAACTGTGCTTTATTGTGTAAATTCTGGAATTTTCTGATACCCTTCGTCTGATGTGGTCATCTGCCATTTTGGACCTGAATTTGAACTTCAGACTGTGTTTAGAATGTTTTACAGGACTTATGCTTCTAGTTTGAATGAGCTGATACGTAACATAATAAAATTGGGGGCTCGTCCGGGATATTTGAAATTGGCTAAATTTTGAAATTTAAATTCCCCTAGTTTACTTTATTTGAACATTTAGTGCAAACAACAGCCTTTCTTCTTAAAAATGTCAAGAGTGGAAGGTTTTCCTTCTAATCCAACCCAATAACAGTTGGAGAGTTTTAGGAAGGGTGAATTGCTTGAACTTGCCAGAAAGTATGAATTATCTGAAGCAACATCTTCCTTAACTAAACAAGAAATCATGAAAATTATAGTTCAACATTTGTTAGAAAGGTATATCTTGGACAAAACTGTTTTGACATATGTCAGTGAGACTTTAATCGATGCTAACGTTAAAATGGCAGAACTAAAATTAAAATATAAATTTGACTTTCAAAAAGAACAAATGAAACTTTAGTTAGAAGAAAGATAGAAAGAGAGACAGGAAGAGGGAATGAAAAAGAAAGCCATATTGAATTGCAAATATATCAAATGAGATTACAAATTAGCAGAAAAAGAAAAGGATAGGCAAATACAATTACAAAAAGAACAAATGAGATTACAATTTGAAGAAAGGGAAAAGGAAAGACAAATACAAATAGAAGAAAAGAAAAAATATAGGCAAGTAGAATTACAAGAGGAACAAATGAAAAAAGAAGAAAAGGAAAGAGATAGACAGAGGCAAAAAGAAAGGGATGAAAAAGAATTTCAAATTAAAATGAAAGAATTGGATCTGGCAAGTGACAGGCATGATTCCACATCTCATGCAAATTCAAAGTTTAACATTTTATGAAATATCAAATTAGTTCCCCCATTTAGTTAAAAGGAAGTAGACAAAATTTTTATTTTGTTTGAAAAAGTAGCTGAGAATTCAAAATGGCCAAGATAGTATTGGACTCAATTATTGCAGAGCGTACTTTATGGCAAAGCCAGAAATATCTATATATCTCGATCGGTACAACAAAGTTCTGATTATGATTTGGTTAAGGAATGCATCTTAAAAGTTTACGAGTTAGTCCCTGAGGCTTATCTGCAAAAGTTCAGAAGTTACAAAAAAATAAATTAGACAAACTTATGTTAAATTTGCTAGGGAAAAAGAACAGTTGTTCAATAGATGGTGTATGTCTGAGAAAATTGATCATGTTTATGAAAGACTTGAACAACTGACATTACTCGAAGAGTTTAAAAACTGTATTCCTAGTGATATCTAAAATCACCTTGAAGATCATGATGTTAAGACCTTGGAAAATGCTGCACTGGCTGCTGACAAGTATTCCTTAACTCATAAAGGTCCTGCTGCAAACAAATATTTCACTCAGCAGTCTACTGATAGAAAGGTGTTTCAAACAAATACGACTCTCGGTAAAAAATCAATCTAGCACAAATTCTAAAAAATCAAGCCTCTGAGAGACTTGATTCTAAATCCTTGTCTCTACCAACTTGTACCTATTGCAGGGAAAAGGACACGTCATTTCTGAATGCATCAAATTGAAATATAGGCACCAGAATCAAGATAGACCTATCCCAAATGCTCTTATTTCTAAGAGGTCAATGTTATATATTCAAAACAATACATTTTTTGGGTTTGATAGACCTCAGTCTGATTGTGTTTTGGAGAATTTCGAACCATTTATGTCAAAGGGTTCTATATCACTCTTGGGTGATTTGGCCAATCCTATCCCTATTAAAATTTTAAGGGATACAGCAGCTTCTCAGAGTCTTTTAGTTTCAGGTGTTTTGCCTTCTTCTGAGAAGACCTGTTCTAATGAGTGTTCTCATTTTGGAAGTAGAGTGCTTCTTTGTTAGTGTTCCTCTCCATTCTGTTAATTTGTCATCAGACATAGTCTCAGAACCTGTGACCATCGGTGTAGTGTATACCTTGTCTGTTGAGGGCGTTCATTTATTGCTAGGCAATGACTTAGCTAGAGACAAGGTTGTGAGCAATCCACTCGCAACTGACAAGCCTTTTGGGATCAGAATGTTGATCCTATTAAAAATAAATCCCTGATTTATTCCCAGCTTGCGCAGTTACCAGAGCTATGGAAAAGAAATCTTTTGAGAATGATTTTGATAAGGACTGTGTTCCTTTAGCTGACACATGTTATGGTCAGATCTTTTATGAGGTCACATTCACTTCTAAGTTGGATCAGTCGAAAGGTATTGATCATAGTGATCTTCTTTTGAATACTCGTTCTCTTTTATCTGATCCGGGCTATAAACGACAATCACTTGTCGATGAACAGGAGAAGGATCCTGAAAACTCCTGTTTGTTTCAGCGGGCTGTTAGTGAAACAGAAGCAACTGAAGTACTTGTCTGTTACTTCATTAAAAATGAAGTTCTTATGAGAAAATGGAGACCTCTTAGGTACCTGCTAGTGACGAATGGTCAGTAAAATATCAAATAGTGATTGCGAAACCTTACCGACATGAAATACTTTGTTTAACCCATGAAACGTCTATTGAATGTCATTTGGGGATAAATAATACGTATCACAAGAGCCGGGCTCAATTATGTTGGCCAAAAATCAAAAGTGATGTTTACAAGTTTTGTACATCTTGCCAAGAGTGTCAAATTGTAGGAAAACCAAATCAAAACATACTTAAAGCTCATTCATAACCAATTCCTACATTTGACAAACCATTCAGTAGAGTTGTAGTAGATTGTATTGATCCCTTCCCAATGGCCTTTCCATATAACCAATATTTGTTGACAAGCAAGTGTGTGTGAACAAGTTTTTTAAAAGTAATTTCTTTGGGGAATTTCACTCATTTTGGCCTTCTCAAACTTGACCAATCTGGTCAAAGGTCAAATTTCAAGTTTGGAGTGTTCCAGCTTGTTACACTTGAATTTGGCATTCAGCAGTTCAAAAAAAAGTGAAACTATGGTTTCATCAGTGTATACTCGTGAGAATTTTCGATTTCTGTAATAAAATCCATTTTCTCATGCTAATTCTGCGAAATTTTCTATAATTAATATTTTATGGCCCTTACAAAGTAAAGAAGAAAATGAATGAGTTAGATTATAACATTAGCATTATTAGTACTGAATATAAGCACTTTTTCCAGACGTGCCTACAAGGACAAACAAAATTTTTCACGACGTTGAAATAGCATATTCAAAACCAATGAAACAACACCCATATAGGAAGATCCTTTTAAATAGCATTATATAAAAAAGAGATTCAGTATTTACTGTAAAATTATTTTATAGAGCCCAGTAAGATTGATTGGAGTTCACCGTTCATTCTTGTTCCGAAACAGGATAAAACTTTCCGCATGTGTACGGATTATAGGAAGGTGAATAGTGTGAAAAAAAAACAGACTGCCGAATATTGATGATTGTATCGACAAAATTGGAAATGCCAAATACATCATTAAATTCTTCCTACTGAATGACCTTTGGCAAATTCCCCTAACGGAAAGAGCAAAATAAATTTCAGCATTTGTGATTCCAGTTGGACTCTACCAATACAAAGTGGTGTCTTTTGAGATGCAGGGTTTTCAGAAGTATTTTTCAACGCCTTATGAATATAATTACTTCTGGTCTAGACAACTGTGATGCATATATTAATGATAACATCATTTACAACAACACCTGGAAAGAACATCTAACTACGATTCGGAAGTTCGACAGACTCTCGGATGCAAATTTGACTATTAATTTATCTAAAAGTGAGTTCTGCCATGCATGTGTTACCTTTCTAGGATATATTGTTGCACATGGACAGATTAAAACTATAGATGTTAAGGTCAGGCTATTTTTGAATTTCCAGTGAATGTCAATAGAAAACAGCTGATGCGATTTCTAAGTATGGCTGTGTACTATCGTATATTTTGTTCTAATTTGTCTAATGTTGTTAAACCTCTGACAAACTTGCTGAGAAAGAAAAACAAATTTCTTTGGAATGAAAAATGTCAAGAGGCTTTCAATAGACTTAAAGCAATACTTAAAGTGCACCAGTTTTAACAGCTCCAGATTTCAGTCAGCCGTTTAAACTATCTGTAGATGCAGGTGATGTTGGGGTTGGAGCAGTTTTGCTTCAAGATGACCAAAATGGTGTTGAACACCCAGTGTGTTATTTCTCTAAGAAATTGAATAAACACCAGAGAAACTACCCAACAATCGAGGAGTGCTTGGCTTTAATACTGGCACTACAGCATTTCGAAGTATATATTAGCTCGGCTCCTTCTCCGGTTGTGTTTAGTGACCACAACCCCTCCACATTCATCGGTAGAATGATAAATAACAATCAGATGATGTTGAGATGGAGTTTATTTATACAAGAATACAATCTTGATATCAGGCACATAAGAGGAAAGGATAACTTGATTGCAGATGCACTTTACTGGGTGTAGAAATGTCATTTTTTATAATTCATAAGAGTTATTCTGTAATTTTTTTTATTTTATGTAGAATTTACATCTGCTATGAAAAAGAAAATTTTATTACGTAACTATTTACTTTTTCTTTATAGGGGAAGGTGTTATGACCCTGTAGTTAAAGTATGTCTGTTAAGGAATGAATTTTGTATAAATCTTTTTATTTCATTAAATGTAATTATTAATATGATTATATTAATATCGGTCAAAATATTTTGTTAAAAAACATCGTGTTTACATGTGTCGCAAATGTGATTTCATATGAGCACGTGCTGTGTATGATGACAAATGCATTACAAGTAAACATTCAGGAATAGCTATGATAAAGATTGGCTGTTACTTGATCAGGTTTTCCTAATGTCCAGATGAATTACGAAATTGAATGCGTCCTCCGTGCGCGTGTAATTCAAACAATGTATTAGCTTCATTTATATGTTGATATATTTTGTAAGACAGTCAGTCGTAGTCGAGATTCATGCACAGTCGTAAAGCCAGTTTATATCTTAGAGTTATACAACTTATATTACCTTAGAAAAATTTATTTTTCTGCTAGAAGTTGTCTGTTCGTATGTCTACGTAGAACAACATGTGTCTTGTTAGAGGAGCTATTTTACTTCGGTTTTCTGAATAGTTGTTTTCCTGGAGAACAACATTACTGATTTGGACAAAGACATTTTCTCGAAAATATTCTAAATTGGAACGGAACACAAACTGTGCTTTATTGTGTAAATTCTGGAATGTTCTGTTACCCTTCTTCTGACGTGGTCTACCGCCATTTTGGATCGGAGTTGAAATTCAGACTGTGTTTAAAATTTTTTACAGGACTTATGTTTCTATTTTGAACAAACAATTTGGATCGTTTCTGTAAACCGTGTATATATATATATATATATATATATATATATATATATATATATATATATATATATATATATATATATATATATATATATATATATATATATATATATGCCTATTGAAAATTACGCCATGCAGAGGTCTGATATAGGACAATAGTGCCGTCGTTTATTTGTTTTCATAAAGCACTACGTCCAAAGTGTTGTAACCGCCAGACGGATGATGAACCTTTTATTTTTTCAATCAAACTTGAGGTCATTGCAAAATCAAAATATAAATAGAATTTGTAATATAAAAAACTCGGAATAATTCGATACCTTGTCGAATTTAGAGTACTTTCAAAACATAATTAAAATCTAATTATGAAAATAGCAGATTTTAAATGGAAGTCTGGTGTTGGTAAATATTTGTGTTTTGTTGTAACATAGGTAAATATTTAACAAAGTAGAAAACAAACGCTGACGATAGGACTCGTCAAAAATTCCTTTAATGTAGATACTAAGTTTGTCTCAGGTCCAGTAAGATGTATACAATTGCTGAAAGTACATGAAGGCTTTTTAAATCAAACAGTAGCCATTTGACGATTTAATAAGTATATTGAATGCCTACCATAACATTTATCCAGACTGACTTAACATTTTCGCTTGCCACTGCTACAATTAATCTGGACCGTTCAAGTGGCCTAAATGGTTAGAGCGTCCGCCGAGTCATACCAAAGACACACAAATTGTACTAGCAGCTGCCTCGCTTGGCACTCACTATCAGGACATTAGTACTAAGGCCTTGTATCAGAATAATGTGACTGGGTGAGGCATGATGTTCCAGTAATAGACATCACTATAAAACTGACGCAATGAAGACAGCGTAGCCATATGACTATAGAATTGTTAAAGATACATTAACAAACCAAATCACACACACACACACAGTTTCGTTCAGTACTTTTTGTCTTGAAATCATAGTGACTGTGAAAAATTATTTGATGTTGGTGTTTTATGTGAAATATGGGTATTAACGCCTTCAAATAAAGACATAGATTTTTATATGTATTTTACATTTAAAAAATTATTCCTAAACACGACTGCATAAAGTTTGCCTCAAATAAATATATAAATACAATTAATTTTGTACATACAATTTACCTGAAATCCAATGTATATACATTGGTAAACGGACAAACAAATGGGCACATACATTTCAGCTGAAATCAGATTTACGTACACTTAGTAAATTGTGCAAAAATGATAAAAGGTCCCTTGGAAAATTAGAGATAGTAAATACAGATAGCAAGAAATACAACCGATGAACAAACAACGGAAATGAAATCTCATGAACTAAGACTGGCTGAGATAAGATACACGTGTACTCCATTGTAACTCCTTTATTTCAGAACCATGTTACCATTCTTTGTTACGTCGACATGATCTTTGCGATACATTTCTTTAAGTCATTGGAAATCAATTATGGAGATATAATTTGCCGTTCTCGTATTTAATCCAAAAAAATCATTACATTTAGTGTAAAAGCACGTCTAACACGTTTGCTTCACCAGTGAAGCTTCATATACAATGTATAGTATATTTATGAAAAGAAAATATTCAGAAGATTGTAAATATTACTTCCCTAAAACACCTTTCCTTAGATAAAAACAACTTAATTGTCATATGTATCAAGGCATTACAGAAATGCTAAAAGAACTATTCTTCAGAGGAAAAATCCTGTTTCAGTTCTAAAATATTCAAACGGTGGGCAACTTAACTCCAAGTAATCATGTATTAGATGAGAAACCTATTCAAAATGTTTAAAGGTTTAAAAAGCTGTACTTCCAGCAAACAAGCACTTTGTCAATTTTGTCTAAATTCAATCATCTCAAAATATATACAGTCGTAATAATGATAATACAAACAATTAAAAATGTTATGGCAAGAACGCAATTTTTATATCCGTATATTTAAACTTAATTTGCAACCATTTTAAAAACACTAACTGCAATAATTATTCTTATTTAAACTTTGATATAAGTGCTCTCTGCAACTTTGAAAACACACACATAGACACACACGCATATATATGAGAATTCCCGGTGATGTATTATTTCAATATGTATTAAGCAACTGAGACGATGTCTATATTTAAACAACAAAAAAGCAACAAACTAAACTACAACCTCGATGGCTCTTGATGACCAATCAACCAATGGCACTATTAGGCTACCAGTTCTATCCAATGTCTGAGGAGGAAAGTAGTTCTAGAAATTAAAGTCTGATAATGAAGTCATCATAAAAATCATACGAAACAGACTTCATGACTGACGACTGGAAACGCTATAGTGGCGTTCTTTCTGTCTCTGCCTGTACATAAGAGCAATAACATTAGGGTGGGATTATTTATTTGTAAGACTTTTTCATGAAATGCATACTGCAATATTGATATATAAAGCCAGCAGACTCTCGCCATGATTACATTCAACTACTACGTCATTATATCGCACATAATTAAAGCTACTATACCAAAAGTGAAATGTCAATCGATTATGGGATGCCAACCTATTTCCGGTTTCTTCAGAGCCGGAAATTGAATATAATATGACTCGTCTTGCAGACATTTATGGAGAAAAGAACATGGCAAAGATCCTTATGCACACATACCTGGCCAATCTATTGTAAAATGTTTGCTAGAAAATTAGATGAAATTATAGTTGGTAACATCCAAATGTCACAATGACGTCTGTTTCCACTGCAACTACATATTGCATCTATGATGGGGAATTAACATTACACAGTGTTATTGCTCTGACATCTAGAACAAAAGAATACGATTAGATTATTCAAATCCTAATGTTTTGTAGGTTCTTTTAAATAGTTTACCGTTAAAAAAAAGAGCAACAGACGGAACATAAAGCAGGCCAAAATGATTAATAAACATTATTTCATCTCAGTCTCAAGTTTATTTCCAAAACTGTTTTGGTGCGATTCTGACTTTACAAGGCAAACTGCAATTAAAACTTCAAAATGAGTATACTTACCGATAGAAGTTTTCTGTCAATTAAGGTCATGCATTTAAAGTTTGATTTGTTCATTAATTAAAATGAAATATATGTATAAAAGGACACTTATTCATAAAAACTAGTTTATCCGAATCCCTGGTTGAAAGTCACAGATAACTCTAATTTTATTTCAACCATATTTTGTAAAGATTCTTTTCTATTTGCAACAAACTTTATTAAATAACTGCCTGCAAAATAAGAAATTTCTAAAATAAATTTAAAATTTAGACCCACCTGTAAACCCTGGCAAAGGGCAACGAATTACTGTTCCGCCTAAAATGATCTGAAGAGAATTTATATAATGACGTACGGCCAAATAAAGTTGGATATCTTCTCGACGTGAAAAAAAATTCAAGTATTTCTCTTCCAGTATTCTAGGACTGCAATACTTGTTATGGCACTCTGAGAAACAAGGCAATCTGCTCTCAAACTAATATAATCCTTCTGTAGATTGCAATTTCCAAAAATACTCATATCAAAGTATAAAGGGATATCGTCAGCAAATACGGTAAAACCATTTTTTCTGGAGGCAAAAGTATTGCTATCTACAAACTACTTGCATATATCTACTTAAACATCAAACAGTGAAATAATGTCCCTTATTAAAAGACAATAATTTGGAGACGTGTTGTTGAATTCTTTGCGTATCGCCTATTTCTCGGAGTTGAAACCAGAGATACGAACACATCACATTTTTTTTTACAATGGAACAGAGTTGGCATCTGCATTCAATTAATGTATAATGCATCAGAAGAATAATCGGGTTTAGAAATATCATAAAATATCTCAGGAAAGACTAGAATTTTATCATTATGCCATATACATTACAAGTGAAGCAAAGACACACTAGAGCAACTGCAACGGTTCGCCATCGCAAATCCCGCTCCAGTACCTCGATCTTAAATGCATATTCTAAAAACTGCACGTAATGATCCCCACACCCGAAGATTCCGCTCCAGTACCTCGATCTTAAATGCATATTCTAAAAACTGCACGTAATGATCCCCACACCCGACGTAAACCACGGTTAGAGGTGCAAAATGCGTCTCTTATAACATGCGCCTACGTGGTATAACTGCATACTTGATGTTTCCCAAGGATCCTATGGATGCATACCACGGAAGACTAAATTCTCGAAGATGATTACCTCAGGGAAAAAGTAACCATGAAGGTTATTGAAATTTCATTAGACCATTTAGGTGGAGATACGGTAACGGGCAGAAAGAATGACATGTCAGTATTTCTCTAGTTTTCTTTTAAAAATGCGTGGTTGTAATTAAGGTGAATAATTAACATACAATGGTTCAAAAAGTACATTTTATAATTAAAACTGTTATTAGCTTAAAAGAAACTGATTCAACTGACTTGCCAAACTAGAACTGGAAGGCTTAATTCCTCGATGCGCTTCAAAGGCAATAATCTTGTAATATCCTTCATAAATAATTAAAGCGGTAATGTACTAATGGGAATTGCAACAAGTAAAATGATCTGGATTGTAAAATAGTTCGATCTACAACGAGCATTAGGTTCAGGTCTTTAAGTCTTATCTATCTGAGATCGTCTCAGTCTCAGGCTTCGACTTCTCATATATTAGAGATTCAGTCTCACGTTCAGGCCTCTAATTCTTATATATTTGAGATCTTTTTTCATGCTCAGGTCTTGAATTTTTATCCAGTGGAGATCCAGTCTGATGTTCAGGCCTTGAGTTCTTCAAATTGGCAAGACATAGACTCTGAATCGATTTGGAAGTTCAAGAATTGTATCATCAAAGTTGCTAGTGCTGTGAGACTAGTGCTTTTATTGTGAGACTAGTGCTTTTAGTGTAGTGCTTTTAGTGTGAGACTAGTGCTTTTAGTGTGAGACTAGTGCTTTTAGTGTATGCTTTTAGTGTGAGACTAGTGCTTTTAGTATGAGACTAGTGCTTTTAGTGTAGTGCTTTTAGTGTGAGACTAGTGCTTTTAGTGTGAGGTGCTTTTCGTGTGAGACTAGTGCTTTTAGTGTGAGACTAGTGCTTTTAGTGTGAGACTAGTGCTTTTAGTGTAGTGCTTTTAGTGTGAGACTAGTGCTTTTAGTGTAAGACTAGTGCTTTTAGTGTGAGGTGCTTCTAGTGTGAGACTAGTGCTTTTAGTGTGAGACTAGTGCTTTTAGTGAGAGACTAGTGCTTTTATTGTGATACTTCCAAGAATAGTTCATCTATACGTATTCCCTATTTTATTTTTGCTTCAATATGTTTCATGCAAAATATTTTCAAATTAAATGTTCATGTTTTTGCTTTATAGAAAGTATGATTTCTAGCAGCCAATCACTTTGGTTTAATAGCATCTTAAAAATCTCTTGCTTGAAATCATCACTGGAATTCCAATTGGCTGGGAGAGAAAGTACAAGTTCCCTCTGACCTAAACTCTGAAAAATTACAAACACTTTGAACCGATAAACGTCTCAAGATGATTTTCCGAAGGTTAGTATCTGTTCGCAGTCTTAGATTTTCAAATCGAGCCCAGCTAAAATAATTAGTTTATGAGGACAGATGATTGACTCGACGCAGTCTTGGCTGATGAAGAGGTGAACTGTATGCTGTAAGACGTTTTGGAACAAAGTAATAACATTGACCAATGAACCTAAACTGACCGTATAACAAACGTAGCTCAGTGATCAGTCAGCGATAAAGTAAAGGTTTATTTTTTCTTAAACATTTAATAGACCATCCTAGCAAAAGAGAAGAGGAAAAGAAAATTCTCAGACTATATACCCTATGTGCATGCTTCATAATTATACAATGTACAATGCAAGCATGACTCCATCTCACCCATACAAACAGTCAAAATAGTTTGCGTTCTTTAACTCATCTGAAACCGAGGGAACTTCTTGATAATGGTTTCATGTCAATGGCAAATTTTACTATATAACTGGACCAAAGAAATATGTAGCAGTGATTAAAAATTTAATGAACTTGGTTGACAATCTACTTCTGATAGCAAGAAGGAACTGACCTGTTTTGGTGATGTAATATTTTGTAACTACTGCCTTGTGCAGAACTCGTGAGGTGTGAAATTTAGCTTAAAGGAAATACTCGAAAAGTTTGAAACTTTGGTTGAAGGAGAAGAAGAAAGCTTAACTGTAATCAATTAATGTTCTCATGTTCAAGAAAAAAATAAATATAATTATGTTATATTTGTGCCGTGAAATCAGTAAGTACTTTACATTTGTGCCATGAAATAAGTAAGTACGTTACATTTGTGACATGAAATCAGTATTCACGTTACATTTTTTGTGCCCTGAAATCAGTACGTACATTACATTTGTGCCAAGCATTAATTACGTACGTTACATTTGTGCCATGCAAGCAATCAGTACCTTATTTTGTGCAATGAATTCATTAGGTACCTTTCATTTGTGCTGTGAAATATGTAAGCACATTGCTTTGTTCCACAAAGCACTTTACATCATAACATTATTTATTGCAATGAAATGTACAACAATGCCTAGAAAATTTCATGCCAATTTTATGCTAAAGTCAGTTTTTCTTTCGCTCTTTTTGGTGAGGGAGGGGTGGGATGGAGCCATGACGGCACTTTTTGGTGAGAGAGCGGTGGGATGGAGCCATAACGGCACTTTTCGGTAAGGGAGGTGTGGGATGGAACCATAACGGCACTTTTTTGGTGGGGGAGAAGTGGAATGGAGCATTAGCAGCACTTGTTGGTGAGGGAGGTGTGGGATGGAGCATTAACAACACGTTTTGGTGTGTGAGGGGTGGAATGGAGCATTAACAGCATTTTGTGGTGAGAGAGAGGGGTGGGGTGGAGCATTAACAGCACTTTTTGGTGAGAGAGGGGTGGGATGGAGCCATAACGGCACTTTTTGGTAAGGGAGAGGTGGGATGGTGCCATAACGGCACTTTTTGGTGAGGGAGGTGTGGTATGGAGCATTAACAGCACTTTTTAGTGAGAGAGGGGTGGGATGGAGCTTTAACAGCACATTTTGGTGAGAGAGGGGTGGGATGGAGCATTAACAGCACTTTTTAGTGAGAGAGGGTGGGATGGAGTATTAACGGTACTTTTAACACCTTATTGGCAATATTAAACCGAAAAAAGGGACTTACGTGCATTTTGCAAGGACATACCATGCAGAAGACCAGGGCTAACCGTGATGGGTATCGAACCCGCGACCCTTGGATCACAATTCTGATGATCTACCAACTGAGTTACAGCGGCTATTGTACTGTCTACTTAGGTGTATTTCTTCTCAATATTTGATATAAAAGTGCTCCGTGAGAGCTGTTCTAAAAGAACGAATATAAGCTTCAAGCATAAAGCATCAATAGTTTGACTGATATTAAGTCTAATTTTTCTACAGTTTCATAATGGATTTGATTATTATGTTATCATAAATTTCTTCAAATTTCAAATTCGGGCCAACAGTCTGTTCTTTCAGTTCATTCTAAACAAAATGAGAAGTTGTCATAAAAGCATTACAATGTTGAGTGCAATAATAATAATAATAATAATAATAATAATAATAATAATAATAATAATAATAATAATAATAATAATAATAATAATAATAATAATAATAATAATAATAATAATAATAATAATAATAATAATAATAATAATAATAATAATGTGTCAAGTTAAACAGCACATATTAAATCTTTTTCAGTTGTTATAATTCAGGAACTATTAAAACTGCGATTTAGCATTTGATTAAGAAAAGTAAACAAGCCAAGCAACATCATTCCCATCACATAGCAATTGAATGTTTCTATGTCCGCCATTTTCTGCTTTGAAGTTTCTGTGCTTGGACGGTAGGCAGACATAACCAAGACTAAAGCCTAAAGACGATTGGTTATTATCCTGCTTGTCAGGTACTAATAAACTGTATAGTTCTTTTCATCTCCAACATTCCTTGCATGCAATCATGCTTTGTGGCACTATTTGGAAAATTGCACAGATTTTATGTAAGATCAACCCATTTAATCAATAATATTGGATGCAATGACTAAGATTTGAAAGTGCGTATGATTTGTTTCTCACCTTCGTGTGCTCCTTATGACACTAATCTTGTTTCGATTCACTTATTCATATGGTTTGCATTCTTTTATATTTTATCCACCGGAGAATTTTACCTCGACTTTAACATCTAAGAACCTTGCAGTTTTCATCAATGAAATCACATGCAGCTGTAGCGAGTTAAGGGAACAATATGTTAAACACAAGAAGAAGAATTATGGTATTTTGTCCTGTGTCAAATCCAGTACAAATTTCTTTGGTTCTTATATATATCAAAAAACAAATTAATTAAACATATTGACTATGAAAATACTGAAATAATAGTTTCCAGGGATTACGTTGAAATATATAATCGCTAATGTCTGAATCTGATTATGTAGTGTTTTAAGATATGGTTTGCATGTTTCTGAATGGATGAACAGTTTATATTCTAGACCACAATGAGCAATCATTCTTGTGCGCACTTGCAACTAATAGTTTTCATCGTTATCTCTCTATTTTCGTGGCGCTGTCATCCTTACTAGATATGACACATTGTTCCATTCTTTGAAGCAAAGAAAACAGAAATGGTTGTTTTCATATCTTTTCTATATAATTTAGTTTTATGTAGAACTTGCTTGTTTTAATAATTGATGGAATAGCAACATATTTATAAAAGATCTTTATGAAGAAAGCAGGGCATATGTTGGAAGCAAATTTACTGCACAATGTTTTGAAACTAAGAAGACAAATTAGACCGTGTCAGAATCTTACATAAACTGACAATGTATAAGAATAGTATTAGAATATCAGGCATGCTTTTGCAAGATGGTTTTCTAATATAACATCAACATTTGCTTTTAATGTGGAGAGCTCTCTGCTTGCATATATTTCAGCATACTCATCTTTGACATACCAAAGACTTGTTCAAACATAGTGAGGCCGTAATTATAACTGTGTTTGAAACATGGAAGCATAGTGATATATCGTTTTAAGGAAATAATCCAAGTGTGTTACATGTAAATCAATGTTGACATCCTCATAGAATCTAAAATACTGACGAGCAAAAAGGCCATATTAATTTGACATTTTGTTGGAGACTACTATCTACAGAATTAAAATAGAGACCAGTTATGTAATTTAAGGGATCTCTACCCAATATTTGACAGAAAGCAAAAAAGTCACAAACACTGGAAATATTAATTTGAGAAAATGAAATATCTTAGGTAATAACAACAAGCAACTATGGCTACGATTTAATATAAGGAAATAACGTCATGATTTGAATAGTCGTTAAGGGTCGGTTATACCTGTGCTCTTCTCTTTAATTCTTTTACATCGTTCAAATAATTTGCATGATATTTGAGGTGTAGAACAGGTGCTAGAGATAAAAGTAGAGGCGTGACGAAAAACCTACTACACACATTTTGTTGTTTTATTATTACAGTCACATACGTATCAATCAGTTAGATCCTAATGGTAATAACAGTGTCATTTTACTCATATAAAGGCAATTGCCGGACGCCTCGTCCTTGAAGACATTTTGCCCTATCACTGAAATTAATTAGCAAATAATTGTTTTAACAAAAATTCCTTGCCTACCCATTGTAAGGAACTGTCTGCTAAATCAATATACAACAGTTTTAGTTTATGTAAAATAATTACCAGCTTCATTAAGACAAATATCAACAACAGCAATAATAATAATAATAATAATAATAATAATAATAATAATAATAATAATAATAATAATAATAATAATAATAATAATAATAATAATAATAATTAATAAATGAAAAAAGTTTTAAAAAAACAAAAACAAAGGTTTCTCACCTGACTTATCCATGATTGTCGTCTATAAAAGAAATTCCTTCAGTAATGTATTTAATGTACAAGATTGTTCCTTCTGTTAAAAACACAACCTGTCACAAACCAATTCTATGTTTTTCCGTGCACCAGAGGAACATTTCAGCGTCTCGGAAATATGCATATTAAACGTGGTAAAATAAAATCCATAGAGCACCTACATAATAAATTTGTCTCTGAATAAAGGAATCGTGAGAGAATGAGTATTGATTGTTTCTGCGATTCTGATACAGCACATTTTCTGCATTATATGACAGATATGTTATACACTGGTTGGCGACAAGTTCAAGTCGCAAATCTACAAGTACGTCACGGAAAGCTTATCCCGGGGAATGTTCCATTCCCTCGTACAGGGGTGTTTATCTGCAATTCCTTGCACGAAATTTAGTCAGATTTGTTCTCTATAATGCTACTAGATTCTACCAGACGAGCTATTAATGTCCACAAAACCACGTAGAATTTGCGGACAGGTAATTGAATTTCCGTTTCTTGCAGTATAACATGGACGACAGACTTTATCTCATCATTGATTAACGCACACTTATTAGAAAAGGAAATCAGTTTTAGATGCAACATTCTAAGCACAATGTCAAGTACTGTACTATCAATTAAAAATACCTAAAATAAAGTTTAAAATGTACATTTATCTCTTTCCGTAAATCTCTAAATGCAGTCATCATTGTCATGCAGACGTTCTGTATTGTATGCAACTTGAACAATTTTTAAACTATTGCAGATACTCCGGCGAGAAGTTTACCAGCCGACGTGAATATTATATGATACATTCTGATGTAATTCTACGTTTGTGGTTATGTTTCAATGATGGAAACTTTACATGTTCAAGGTTATCTGCCGATAATTTAATGATAATGAAGTTTATTATGTTAAGCAATAAAGTATAACATGTTTGAAGATTGATTAAGAATTACGAATATCTTAAAACATTACAGATTAATATCAAAACAGCATGATACGATAAGATAATCAAAAGATAACCAAATAAGCATAAAATTAAAAATTAAAAGTTTCGAATTTTGATAGAATGAGTCGTAAAACAATGTTTCAATTGATTCATAAACGAAATATTTAGTAGTCTGAAATCACTGGCGTAAACCGTTTAGTAACCAGTAAGAAAAAACAAGCGTGTCCCCTTCAGTAGTCAGTAAAAAAACAACACTTGTTTAATTAAGAAGTCAAGCAGACCTCACTTACGTAAACCCTTTGGAAGTCAGTGAGAAATCTCTCGTGTAAACCCTTTAATAACCAGTCAGAAATCATAAGTGTATACTCACTGGTAGTCAATCAGAAATCGCTATAGTGAACCCCTTGGTAGTCAAATTATACCATTCATTTATCAGTCAAAACCCATTACTGTAAACCCTTTGGTAGTCAGTGAGAAATTAAAAGGTATACCATTTGGTAGTCGGCAAGAACTCACAACTGTAAACCCTTTAGTACTCAGTGGGAAATTAAAAGGTAAAAAATTTGGTAGTCAGCAAGAACTCACTAGCGTAAACCCTTTTGATAGTCAGAAATCTCTAGCGTTAACACTTTGATAGTCAGCCAGAAACCACAAGCGTAAAGCCTTTGGTAGTCAGACAGAAATCACAAGCGTAAACCCTTTAGTAGTCAGTCAGAAATCACTAGCGTAAACGCTTTTATAGTCAGTCAAAAACCACTAGAGTAAACCCTTTGGTAGTCAGTCAGAAATCACTAAACACTTTTATAGTCAGTCAGAAATCACTAGCGTAAATCCTTTGGTAGTCAGTCAGAAATCACTAGCGTAAACACTTTTATAGTGAGTCAGAAATCACTAGCGTAAACGCTTTTTTAGTCAGTAAAAAATCACTAGAGTAAACATTTTTATACTCAGTCAGAAATCACTAGAGTAAACACTTTTATAGTCTGTCCGAAATCACTAGAGTAAACACTTTTATAGTCAGACAGAAATCACTAGAGTAAACCCTTTGGTAGTCAGTCAGAAATCACTAGAGTAAACGCTTTTATAGTCAGTCAGAAATCACTAGCGTAAACTCTTTGGTAGTCAGACAGAAATCACTAGAGTAAAACCTTTTATAGTCAGTCAGAAATCACTAGAGTAAACCCTTTGGTAGTCAGTCAGAAATCACTAGCGTAAACGCTTTTATAGTCCTTCAGAAATCACTAGTATAAACCCTTTGGTAGTCAGTCAGAAATCACTATTATAAACTCTTTTATAGTCAGTCAGAAATCACTAGAGTAAACCCTTTTATAGTCAGTCAGAAATTACTAGAGTGAACGTTTTTATAGTCAGTCAGAAATCACTAGAGTAAACGCTTTTATAGTCAGTCAGAAATCACTAGAATAAACCCTTTGGTATTCAGTCAGAAATCACTAGCGTAAACCTTTTGGTAGTTAGTCAGAAGTCACTAGAGTAAACCCTTTGGTAGTCAGACAGAAATCACTAGAGTAAACCCTTTTATAGTCAGTCAGAAATCACTAGAGTAAACACTTTTATAGTCAGTCAGATATCACTAGAGTAAACCCTTTGGTAGTCAGTCAGAAATCACTAGCGTGAACCCTTTGGTAGTCAGTCAGAAATCACTAGAGTAAACCCTTTGGTAGTCAGTCAGAAATCACTAGCGTAAACGCTTTTATAGTCCGTCAAAAATCACTAGTATAAACCCTTTGGTAGTCAGTCAGAAATCACTATTATAAACTCTTTTATAGTCAGTCAGAAATCACTAGAGTAAACCCTTTTATAGTCAGTCAGAAATTACTAGAGTGAACGTTTTTATAGTCAGTCAGAAATCACTAGAGTAAACGCTTTTATAGTCAGTCAGAAATCACTAGAGTAAACCCTTTGGTATTCAGTCAGAAATCACTAGCGTAAACCTTTTGGTAGTTAGTCAGAAGTCACTAGAGTAAACCCTTTGGTAGTCAGACAGAAATCACTAGAGTAAACCCTTTTATAGTCAGTCAGAAATCACTAGAGTAAACACTTTTATAGTCAGTCAGAAATCACTAGAGTAAACCCTTTGGTAGTCAGTCAGAAATCACTAGCGTGAACCCTTTGGTAGTCAGTCAGAAATCACTAGAGTAAACCCTTTGGTAGTCAGTCAGAAATCACTAGAGTAAACACTTTTATAGTCAGTCAGAAATCACTAGCGTAAACCCGTTGGTAGTCAGCCAGAAATCACTAGAGTAAACGCTTTTATAGTCTGTCAGAAATCAGAAGCCTAAACCATGTATTAGAAAATAATCAACATTATATCACGCAATATCATTGATTCCAAGGTTAATTTAATCACATATATATAATATTGATTTTCCATTTTTGTTGGGTTTTTTTTTTCTCCCATCCCTTCCTAAGTTCTCGATAACAGATCAAAATCTAACATCACAAGAATGGCAGTCCTTCCATTGACAAATAACGTCTTTATTGATACTTAGATGTTTGTTACTTAAAATGATTTCCGTAACAACATCGAGGCTATAATTTGAGTGATACTAATTGGCATTTTAAATTTAATAAGTATTGTTTTGCATTTCTCTTCTTATGATGCCCTAAAACATTTGATTTCATAGCAGACGGATGATTCAAAATTGATAACGCGATCATCGAGAGTATGTCTCATTAAATTTGGAAGTATATCGTCAATTTACTTGAAGATTCGATTCCAGTGATTTTAATAACTTTCTGGTATTTATTAGAGTTAAGGTTTAAAAAGCAGTAAGAGAGAAAAAGGCAATAAATCAAATTATAGTAGTCCATAGTGTTTCCTATTAATTTTTTAGGAATACAAATCAACTGTCAGCAAGCCACCGTTATGCACGGAAACCAACGATCTTTTTTTCCCCTGAAAGGCATTGTTTCTTTGGGGGGGTCATTTCTTGGAAATAAATCATTAAATATTTTAAATATAACTTTAATAGAAAACTCCATTATGATGACAAGACAATTATTCAAGAATTATTGAACACATCTTGGTGCAATTTAGAGTAAACATTGTCTCCTTGATAAAATTGTGCCAATATGTTAGTTTTATCCCTTATTACTAATTTTGCAATAGCTTTGGACCTTAATGATCAATTCAATATCTTCATTTTTTTAGTCTGCCTTCAACTAGCATAGTTCACGATCTAATAACGCACCAAAGTGTAATTTGACGTGAACGCTATCTCCCCGATATTGAATGGGCCGTTTTGGTCCATTCAAGTCTATACAGTAGAACTTTGTTTATGCATCAGGGTGCAGGGTGCTGGAGCGAGACTGTAACGGATATAAGAATAGACGGATAATAGAATATGTACATTAAAAGTGTTATTCAATAGACCGGGTCATCAAAAAAATCATAATAATTACATATGTACATGTACCTGTTTTTAATATTTTGGTGTACAATGCCCAGACGGTTAATCGGGTGTCGGATAATCGAAGTTCTACTGTATAATGAAATTTGCGTTTTTAATATCCATTAAAGTAAACGTTTAAATATAGTCTGAAGACCGTTATATATATCATTTATCTAAGATAATTGTTTTTCTACTGTATTCTTGACAGGTATTTTAAACAGGTATTTAAAAAATTAAAGAAAAAATTTCGCTTCAGTGATTGTCGCTTTTTGCAATAATCAGTTACAACTTACTACGATTCATGGACAAAACAACACTTTGCAAAGGTGCATTTTTCCTTGAGATGTGCATACAGCATAATAAAACTGTTTACAATCGGTTTAAAAATTACATTTAGTTTCTGTTTGTTAGCTCATTATCATGTTTCGCTCGGAGGAATGAAATTCGTCATAAGAAGAAAAAGAAGTTATTGTTTTCCTACATGTCTTCTATACATAATAGGCATATTAACAATTTTAAGATACTAACAGAAGGGATGGAATTGTTGTAATTTGTTTCATATGAGTCACAAGTTGCATTTAGTATCACGCGGTCAACGCATAAAGTGATACATACAAAAACATTATTGAAATGAGGTAGGTATGACTACAATGACTAAACTCTGGAGAATATGTGAAGTAATGAAAAAACTATAACGCATAAACTAACAATCTACATTTACCTATAACATTTCTTTTACCAGTTTTCTTTCACATTCCTGTTTCGTTTGATATGAACCTCAAAATATAGGTAATGATTCCAACGGTACGAGAGGTATCTTATTAACCGGAAAAGACGTACAATAAGTAGGATGGAATATATCAATGAAGCGATCAATGAAAAAGGAATGAATTTAAGCCGAATTTCTTGAATTAAAAGTCGGGACTCATCGGATCAGTCAGTGGCATAACATATTCATGACAGAGGTGGAATTAAAAGTCGGGACACATCGGGTCAGTCAGTGGCATAAGAAATTTATGACATGGTTGAACCAGGATAGAAAAATCAGGCGTACCACCACCCGCAATTGTTTTTTTTTTTTCCAACCGCCAATAAAAAGAAAGAGTTCGAAACAAGCAAAACATTTGCTACCGTACATTTTCTTTTCAGTTAAATTGTTTAAATCACGCTCTAGAAACAATTAAATGCAGGCGTTTCTGGGGTCTTCATCCAGTGAGCTACCACCCAGTGGGCTACCAACGGTGTTCCCCTCAACTGTATTTATGTATCGGCTCCTGTAAGACGTAAGAAAAGAGGACATTTCGTAACCTCTTTCAGTAATTAACCTATCTTTTTGAGAGAAATTGTTGTCGAATACAAAATTTAATAACATATGCCTTACGTGTCCTAATATCTCCATATGATCTGTATGTTTCCTTTATTTATATTTATTGTTCATCGTCTATTACCTCTTATGTTAATGTTCGAACTGAATTTCAAATACAATCATTAATGGTCAGTCAGGAATCACAAGCTTACACCCTTCAATAGTCAGTCTGATTTCACAAACGTATACCTTTCAGTAGTTAGTCAGATTTCATAAACATATACCTTTCAGTAGTTAGTCAGATTTCACAAACGTATACCTCTCGGTAGTCAAGTAGTAAGATTTCACAAGCGTATACCCTTTCGGGGTGATTCATTACGTTTATAATACTTTTCAATTATAGACAAAGTTATGGGTCTTTTTGGTCCCTTTAAGTCTTTATATTGAAATTTGCCCTTTAAGAACCCATTCTAGTTTGAAAACGTTTCAATATAGTCTGAAGGCCCTTAGGTATACTATTTTTATCTTATGGTTAGAAATGCATTTTGTAAGGCAATTATTTTCCCCACAGTATTCTAAATAAAAGAATTTCAAATAATCAACACCTAAATATATTTTGTTTCAGTGCAGAGTAGTTTGTGGCTATATCACTCTTTCTAGCAATAATCCTTTACATCTAAATACGATCTATGGACAAAAATAGAGCTTACAGGTACAAAGGTACATTTTTCCTTGAGATGTGCTTACAATTAAACAACATTGTATAGAGCAAGTGCAAACTTACATTTATTTTCTATCTGCAAATATGTTATGCTTCAATCCGAGAAATATGTCATAAATAATAATTTATTTTTTGTATCCATTCAAATTTTTATATTCCCTATTTTCATCCACATTTCTTGTTTTCTTTGATGTGAGGCTAGGAACATAGACAATGATCTCATTCACCGGAATAAATCACATATATACACACTGCACTTTAAGCATTATCTAGCATGCTGATAATGTCCTGGAAAAAATAAATAACTGATTATGTATCTTGACATCAAGCTAAAGATAATTTGCATGATTTAATAAGAATTCAGTTTTTGATTTTATTTTAAATGTTTATTTTTTCAACTGAGCTCTATGTATTATTGAGTAACAAAAGACCTATACAAACTGTATAATCTTAAAAACAGTGATACTTAGAGAAGACTTGTATTCAGTCGGTACTCTAGTTTATTTACGAGCCATCAAAGAAAAGGACCCTAATAAAATAAATAATTGAGGCAGAATTATTATATCAAACGACTGGACACAACGATCTACAAATGGAATAAGACATATTCATGTCAAAAGCTGATTTAGATTAGAAAAATCCAACGCATCATCAAATTCCTTTTCACATCTGCCACTAGAAAGAATGAACGCGAAACAACAACAACGATTCCTACAGTAAATTTTCTATTCAGTTAAACGGTTAAAATCATGCCTTAGAAATACTCAAAATGCAGGAGTTGATTGGGTCTTCACTCAAATGCGTAACGCTATTTCTGTACTGGACACTTTATGACGTAATTATTATGACATTTAGAAGCATCTGAATTCTCTTCTTGGAAAATTGTTCACGAATGCAAAATTTAATAATTAATGTCTCACGTCTCCAAACATTTCAACCCGATACTCATTTTCCTTATTTCAAAATTGTTGGTTATTTCACTCTTACATCACAATGTCAACCATTGACATTGGATTGACTTAGCTATATGAAATACTCTACTTTCCATTCACATTGGAGCATACACGAATAGCAACGTCTGTCTTTTTCAACATTGTGAATATTGTATTGAACTATGATATGCAATAGCTCCAAATGCAATGCTCATCGAATGACGTCGACACCAATGGAATGAAGGATGCTCGTTTAGTATCGGAAGTTTACATAGAAAATAGTTCCATTAGATAATATTTCTGAGTTCGCATTATTATTTGCCTCCTTATAGGGAAACTTAGATAACGTGACTTTAATAATATAAAATCCATTTAACATTTTGGAATTTGTTGGGTAATGATGCTATTGCAAAAGTATGACAAATGATTACAATAATCTGGAGCAACATTGACAAAATGGAAAGCAATGTTCTTGCTGTTTCATATGGAACCTTTTTGTTTCCGGGTTAAAAGTATGATTCAGAATTCCATATGCGAACACAAATTTGTGGAGCAACTTGTTCTTGCAAACATAGAATCTCTTTCTGCCATCCGGATGTTACATTTTCATAGGATCCATAGTATAATCCGCAATGTTGATTTCCAAAGGTTCACATAGTCTCCTACAATATTTATTTTCTCCAGGAACCCATAGTCACCCATACATTTAATCATCCATAGAGTCCCAAACTTGTTAAATTTCCATGAGCCCCATAACGTACCCAAAATTGCTCATTACCGTCTCATCCCTAAACTACCAGAATCTTATGCTGTCCCAAACGTAAGGTTAAATTTCCCAAAACTCCATATCAACCAAGCGTAATGTTTTATACACGTAAGCCTATACTGTCCCAAATTTATTATTAAATTCGCATAGCTTTCAAATTGTCGCCTTATTCCACTGCCCGAGTCAAAATATTAGTTCCATGTTTGAGAAGACTGTCTAGTTTATGGATTGTTTTAAATGTTACAAATAATATAGAAATGGGTTGAACTGGCAATTAGCATATTCTTGATATTTATTGCTCTATAATAAAAAAAAACAATGTTTGTGGTCTTTTGTCTATATCTTTTAAGAATAACAGCCACTGTTTGGAGAATGCATGGGTACATAATAAATCAAAACATTAAATGATGCGGTAATTCCAACGAGTGAAAATTAGCAAAATCTCTAAACCACTTTCAAACTTGAAAATAAAAGTAAAAAAACTGGACGGAAAAGGTTATATAAATAATAATTACAAGACAGTTACAGAATTCTTTAAATTGATGATTATATTTCACAAAACACAGTTTTGTAGCAGTTCTCACTGAAGTAAAGCATCGTTTAAAAAAATTAAAAGAAGTAAAGTGAGGAGTTTAGTCCAGTAAAAGGCACGTAAAATTTTACTGAAATGGGTATTGAACAGAAACAAGATGAACAAAAACTTCAGGTTAGTTTTTTCTATATTATTTATTTGTGTGGTTGAACAGTTTAAAATAAATAAATAAGATACAGTTAAGTTTTCACACAAAAATAGTTGATATGAATTGCAAAATGTTTGAACACAATATAAGTGAATATATCAGTTGGATGTTGAGTGAATTAGAATACTGAAAATGCGTGTAAATAAATACCAACCTCACAAACTTAGTTAATATATAGAAATAATGTTCAAAATGTAACAAACAATACCCTAAAATAAAATAAAAAGCTCTTTTCGTGATATGATTCAAATGGTATAAACTTCTAGTAATCAGAAACTTTGAGCATCAAATTATAACTTTGATTGGTATTAATATTGGTTTGACATATCACAAATTCCCAATAAGGGTGGGAGACAGTTATGCATTTAAAGATGAATGAGATATCTTAGTAAATTAATATTTATGACATAGAAGACGAGCACACCAAGATAAGGAAGTGTATTGATAGCAACCAACGAAGCGAGCAAATGGATGAGGTAATCTTATAAGACTTGTTGAAATTACATTCGAGAAAGAAGTTCTTGTGTTGGTACTGCTATGACTCCATATAATCTTAAACTAAGTAACGAAAAATAGCGAAAACCAACAAGTTTAAGAAAATTTATCCAACAATATATTCCCCAAGAATACAATAAGTGAAAATATAAAAAGAAATTTTGCTAAAGTGAATTAAATCCCAAAAAGTTCTAAAATTCAAATCACAAGTACAAACTTATTGAGGATATATGTTGAATTTCAGTGGTGTTCCAAATAAAATCAATTATTGACAATGCTGCTGTCCAATTAGTCTCGAATGTACGTGTGTGCCAAATGTCTTGATGTATGAAATAAAATTATTTAGGAAATGTTTTGAACATGTTATATTTTTAATGAAATGGGTGATACCGTAAACAAACAGAAAAGTCGTGGTAATTTACTTAGAATGTATTGAGATCTTGCGCATAATAATTGCAATTTTAATTTTAAGTATCCTAAATAGATACCACATTTCGTCTATTTGTTAAATCCACTGATAGGTACGATATCAGTGGCTTTACAGTGTTACAGTAATCAAATTAGTTTATACATGAATTTTGCTGCATTAAATAACATACGGTGAAGGTATTTTCCTACTAATGACTGACACGTGATTGTTATGCACTCATACTAAACAAATATATTTTTGAAGACATGAAAGAGAAACATTCAGTTTTATGAGACAAGTGATTACAGTACGAACAATATATCAAAATCTTATACTATTTGTACTATTAAAAAAACGCTGAACCCATTGAATAATTTGGACTTCTGAGATGTAACCTCCATTATTTTAGAATTGACAAAAGTGAAGAAAAGTATTATTTATATAAAGACAAGTATATGTAAAACATTTTTAATTAGTATATTTTTGTATTTATATGTGCGCTTTTCTATGGGTGAATTGTGATTGTGAATCATGGTCAAAAACGTTTTATAATAATAATAATAATAATAATAATAATAATAATAATAATAATAATAATAATAATAATAATAATAATAATAATAATAATAATAATAATAATAATAATAATAATATAAAAAATATCTCTAAAACTATATTACGATATTTGATGTTTTTGAGCCTTTTGATGGGGTTAAACGTATGGCTCAGAAGCCTGCAAATCGCATGATAATTCTGTTATCGTTTATTAATTTGAGTGATATGTATGATGCGGGCTACAATATTAAAAGACATATTACCAATTTGATTGCAATAAATATGTGTAACATGTAAAAAAAAGAAAAAAATATGATACAACCATTTTCTTCTTTAAAAAATAAAAGTTCACTTAAAATTGACAAAATGCAATATTTTTTACCTTCTATGGAAAGGAAGCGCTGATACAAATAATTTGGAATATTTTTAGATATTGTAGACGATTTAGGTTTTACTTCATTATTGACATTAAAGTCGTAGGAAATTCTCAGTCTGCTCATTAGCACTAAATTTGTTTGTACATGCCGAAGATAGAAGTTTCAAGAATGTAGTTTTCCAACTGTCTTACCTTTGGGTCTCAGTTTCCCTATTAATTATGATGTAGTGGAATAGCCTATCTTGTCAAAAAATATTAGCACCTATCGCTCTCGGTTTATGTTTCCAAACAAAACATCCGTGTTTGTTAATACGCATAAAGTACAATTATTTCACTCACATTTTGATAACAGTCTTCAACATTTACTTTGGGAAGTAAAGAACATTTAGTAAATGGTCGATTTAACTCGACTACAAGGAAAGCCTCACTGGCCGCACATCCCCACCCCCAGAGGAATTTACAAGTAATCTAGTCTATAACTTGAATCAACCTAACCAACTAAAAGTCACACTAAGTCACAGTCTGCAAACCATGCAATTTATTGCATCCTTTTGTAATAACTCTCAGTCCATTATTATGTTTTGCCTGTTATTATCTCGTTCGGTGACAATACACTGATAATTAAAAGTCCCCGCAGTTACTAACAGAGATCTTTCTAAAACAGAAAATCAATCTCAAACTAAACATGGAACTACATGAAAAAATCACCGTAAATGGTAAATTTAACGCATAAGCTGTGGAAAATGTTATTATTTTATACTTGTTTTATGTAATGGCCTCTTTCAATGGTCAGATACCTAATATCTTCTATCCAAAATCAATAAGCGTCTTCCTTGTCTTAAATGCAAACCATCCAGACAATTTCGTCAAGATAAATGAAACACAAAAGCTATTTTGCGAAAACTATTGTTCGCTTTCAATCTCGGTGAACTTAACCTTGGACTTTTTGACAACCAAATCTGAGAAAGTACATTACTTGCTTCAAATACTAGCTATCTATAAAGATTTATCCTGGCATAAGACTTTGGTGATTACGTTGAAACTTCTTGGAGGACCTCTTAACTGGCATTTTTACCACCAAATTAATGTTTGTCTTCTTTTTGATTACGTTGAAACCTCTTGGAGGACCTCTTAACTGGCATTTTTACCACCAAATTAATGGTTGTCTTCTTTGTTATAAATGCCAACAATATAAAGCGTTTAATCAAGACATTTGCACAGAACTTAAGAAATCTTGTGCAAATGTTTCCTCCAGTCACTATGACAATTACCTTTAGCATTTTGAGACCAAAATAAATATTTGCCTTCACATATGCCAATGAATGATCTACAAAGTTTAGTCGTATTAGGTTATAAATACATCAATATTTCGACTTATTTGAAATTTAAGATTTATACTCAGATCTGTTAAGGTAAGTGGTATGCAGGTCAAGTTAGTGAATCGAAACAGTGAACGTAGTATTTAGTCTTTGTGACCTTGACCTTTCATTTTTAGCTTAAAGAATTAAGCTACATTTACAGTTTGAAAACTCGAAACTCGAGTTGTTTGCGCGAAAACGAAATTGATAACTGATGGACCAACGGACATATATGATAACATGATAGTTCCACCTTTTGGATGGTGTATAAAATTTCATTCGTACCTAATCAGTGACGCGAATTGCTGAAAATCTCTTGGAAATGCTGTGTTGGTAAAGAATGCTGTTACGGATATAACCATGATAATATAGTTAGATATTCATTGCGTTATAGTTTGGCGCTGGTAAATATGAACTCACCGCACAGAAAATGTCAAGCGATCTTGGGAACGGTCTCCAGCATAGTTTATGGTGGATGTGTTCTATATCACTATGTTCTCAGGGTGAAAGAGATTACAGTAAAAAAAAATACTAAGTCAGGGTCGATAGAGAAAAGCATCTCCACAGGCGATGGATAAATTGGGAAGTCAACTAGGGAGCACCTTCAAAATTTGTGTGAGAAGTTGGGTGATATCAAGTCTCAAGCCAAAGACAAATTATTAAATCGTCCATAGAAGATCAATGCAAATGTGCTGTTTTTTGTAACATCGACAGATGAAAAGGCAGGTGATATGAATTTGGAATTTGCTATAAATCAACTCGACAAAGGAGCAGGAAGATGATAATAGTACTCTTGATGTGGGTTCCTCAATTAAAGCCTAACTGAATAAAATTGGCGACATGGAGACGTTTATTATGGAGCGGCGATATAGAATCCATTTTCACAACGACTGAAAATAAAACAAAATTGAAAAGATTAATTCCAACAATTATGTTAGTGTCTTCGTTGAGAAGAAAGAGGAATGATTCAGTTTAATCAAGAACAACACATTTATGATGCATGGTATCATACACATCATCCAAATTGTGACTGACAATAACCTGCTCGCTAAGTTAATGAATTACTAAAATCAAAGTCTCCTTCTATGGGAGTTTTTGGCACTACAGTCATAACCTTCACTTCGGAACACAAAAGCCGCCAGAAATACGACAGCATTGGTGCAAAATCAAGATTTCAACATAAATATGTTGGTGCAATGAGAATAAAATGCTTGAAAACTGAAGAATTGATTTGTTACCAATGTTAAAGAATTTGCAATTATTACGGATTCATAGTTTATGTAGGTGTGTATTCTTTTCGTTGTTGTGGAGAAAGGAAATAGTATGCATTTGATAATTTGTTACCATTTGAATTTATGCAAACAAATACAATGTCTCATTCCTTTGTGATCTATCTCTTTTTAAATTGAGTAAATCAGTTCTGCTGTGTTTAAATTATTTGTTCTAAACATTATGCATTTTATTAGTAGTATAGTTGTCGTGCAACTCTTTACATGTTCTATATCAATTTAACCCAGTCTTCCACTGTCAAAATTTGAATAGAAAACTTACTGTATTTTGTTTTTCATGGAAAGGGTTGTGTTGCAACATATCGTACACTTATTGCATATCACGATCTTTATATTTCTAGTACTCCACTGTATAAAGACACAGATTTATAATTAGTGAACGTTTGGTGTCACTCAAATTATATAATAATCAAGAACAAAAATATAACAATAAAAGAACATGACAAACCATTCAAAAAGCGGCTGGGATTGTGAGCAAGACAGGACTTGGTGTTACTTGGACCAATTTACAAACAATACTATCATACAAGTTAGAGAAATTATACTCGTACTTTACCGAGTTTAATACAAACAATACTATCATAAAAGTTAGATAAATAAAATTCGTACTCTATCGAGTTTCGAACCCTGGTCTGCAAGTAATCGGTACCCATCGCCTTGCCTGCACGCACCAGCCCATATACCGTCACGACTAAGCACGCATCACCAAAATGCGATGGCACTAAGTCGGTGTTATACAAGCTTGTGCGTAGCTGACACACTCGCATGACTACCTGGTAAATAATTACCACATATATGCACAGTCGTTCCAGATTCCTATGAAAGAAATTAAGGTATATAGGATTTTTGTATTACAAAGAATTATAAATATATACCAGACAGAACAGACAGTGCTATCCCTGGATTCTGTTGTAGAATCTTGATAATAGTGGGCAGAAATAATAGTTTAATACAAACAATACTATCATACAAGTTAGAGATTATTAAACTATTGTTACTGTTTGCACAATGGTCATGGGAATTTGTTTAACTCCTAATATTCAGACAACATTTCCTCCCCGACATCAAGTGGAGATGAAAGCGTACAATTTTAGCAGGCTAAAACGTTACTGCGAGAATGTTTAATGTTACTGAAATATTCCTAACATGTGGACTTGGAGCTGCTGACTATAAAACTAGGGAATTTGATTCTTTGTCTGTGACGTTTTTTTATTGTCTTAACAATGATGGTTCTAATTTTATGTGGGCAGCTGTCTGCTGTTGTTTACTACCGTCCTAAAGAAAATTACAAATTGTATATCAGATCTACTTATAAGAGCTGTATTCACAATAATTCCGTAGTAGTCTGCACATATGAATTATAGGAGAAACAAAATCATTCAACACAAATATGTCAATCAGAATACCTGAATGATCAAAATGGTATACCAATGCAAGTCTCCTTCGTTCAAACTTAAAGATAGTGAACTAAGTTTTCATAACTACACATTTCAGCTAGAGATCGCTCAAAAAATTTGATTAGGTCACCTTGGGGGACCATAAAAGCAACAATATGGAATATCATGTCATTTGTCATAATTATTTTTTTATGTCAATGGAGTTTGAGTGATATACATTGATGATACAAATTTATCATTTTTACACACACTGGGTAGAAAATCACAATGATTCTTAGTTTCCACATAAATGTAAATGCGACCATCACAATCGCCACCACCAACGTCTCAATAATAATAAAAATGTTATTATCATTAATAATAATAATAATAATAATAATAATAATAATAATAATAATAATAATAATAATAATAATAATAATAATAAATAGCGTATTAACAGAAGAAGAAAGGAGGAGATTTCCACAATGAAAAACTGCTAAGTGGAAATGGTATTGAAGCATCAGTAATTGGAAGAAACCTAGAAATAAAATTCATACTTATGCATAGGAATGTATCCAAACAAAGGAAAACCGTTAATGGCTTAAGGCAGATCATTTACAAAGGACATGCTTAGTTATCATCCCACAACTCTGTAAATGTATATATATATATATATATATATATATATATATATATATATATATATATAGAGAGAGAGAGAGAGAGAGAGAGAGAGAGAGAGAGAGAGAGAGAGAGAGAGAGAGAGAGAGAGAGAGAGGTTGAAAAGGCATCTTATTGAATATGGATGAACCTACATATCTGAAATTTCCCAACACCCCAACACCAAACCTTGTAGGAAAGGAAATCCCATTAGCTTCTGAATGGAGGTTGTCCAGTCAAGTGATTTGATGACCTTAAGGAAATAGTTGACAGACGTTGAAAGAAACTTAAAATAGAAGACAGAATTAAGCGGTTAAGCTATGGCGTTATTTGCTGAGTGGCGGAGAAAGAGCTGAAGCTCTATCTCAAAGCTGAAAAGTTTTCTAACACCAAGCTAACATTAGTTTCTTGCCGTGCATTTATTAATAAAGGTAAATGAGAAAATGTTTGCATCATAATCCAGCAACTACAAAAAGACACCCTTTTTTCCTCCAAAGTTTAAGCACTTATAAGATCATGGTATTAATAGTCAAAATTAACTAACAACAGTGTTGCAACTATAAACAATTAGAGTATACCCCTCCAGCCCTCAAAAGGCCTGTTCGCATTGGCGGGGTAAGAGTTCAATTATAAAGGTGATTGTGCTTATATAGTGGAATGTGATAATTTAAATTGAAAAGGTTATCTTTCAATTAATTCATCTTGTTGTATATATATATATATATATATATATATAAATATATATATATGTATGTATATATATATATATATATATATATATATATATATATATATATATATATATATATATGTATGTATATATATATATATATATATATATATATATATATATATATATATATATATATATATATATATATATATATCAACGGGAATTTTCAACGTAGCTTTAATAATTTTGCAGTCACATCGCTGATATGTGACAGTTGATACTGATGTCTCTGTACTGGGGCATCATGCGTCAGACATGTAGCATCATGTCCCACTCAGTCACATTATCCTGATAACAGGTCGACCAGATCCAACGCTAAGCTCGTAATGCTGAGCGCCAAACTAGGTGGTTGCTAGTACAATTTTTATAAGTCTTTGGAATAACTGCGCCGGGATTCCAATTCGACCTCTCGGATCCGAAACCGGCTTTCAAATCTCTTAACACACCGGGGGCGGTTCGACTAATAAAGTAATAATACCTTAACAACACGACAATACTTTCATGGAACAGGAAACACGCTGAAGGATTATTTACTTTGGACAGCTATGCCCTTAGTCTGAGGAATAACCTTAGGTATGGGCCTGGAGATCTAAGATTATCTGAAGCAATTCAATCCCGACAAAACAGATAAAATTCAGCCAACTACTATCTAAACTATGATCACGACGATAACTCAAACCACAACGACCATCGTGGTAATGGCATCTATGATGATGAGCATGGCCAACGTCCATATTATCATCATCATCATAAAGATGCAAAATCGTCGAAGACATGGCAAATCAGACCGACAATTTTAAATACTGCGCAAGTCATTTAAAATCAAACACTGGCAGTCAAATTTACAAATAATAATAATAATAATAATAATAATAATAATAATAATAATAATAATAATAATAATAATAATAATAATAATAATAATAATAATAATAATAATAACTATTTATCATTGAAAACGTAACTTCACCTTATGAAAATTTTATCTGGTTGCCTGTTATGAAACGAGCATATTAAATCTGGATTATTAAGAAAAAGAACTCGTTCTATCGTATAAAGCTAAGGTTGGAGTATGGTTATATTTTTTTCTTGAACATTTAATATTGGGGATATCAGTGAATACCTTTGCATATGCTAACGGCATCTATTGGAGATTTATTACATTAAGAATATGATTATGTAGCTTAGATCTGCTGACAAGATCGAAAAGTGGATCACTATCAAAACATTTTATTGCTTATGCTGCATGCACAACTATTTCGCCCCAGGATAATCTTGTTGTTGTGGGGCTAAACGCCATTTTTCAGCACACTATAGGCTATACATGGTGGCCAGTGTTAATGGTGGAGAAAGAAACCGGGAAATCACCGGAAATAACCACCAACCCACGAGAAGCTCTGGCAAGCTTTTTCACATATCCACATTCGCCCAATCCTAGAATCGAACCCACGCAGACAGAGGTGAGATCGCAGTGATTCATAACGGTCAGCTTTTTAGACCATTCGGCCACTCAGTCCCCAGGATAACCTTCAAAAAGCAAACATAAGATACTTGGACAACAAAACAGCATTTATATTTTCTATTTATTTTAAACAGCTGAAGATTTGTAATATTTGGAACATGAAAAATAAACAAGTACGGTTAATTGCGTCTATTTTATTTTCATTTTTATTTGAAACAGCTACCTTTTGAATCAACCTTAATACACGCGCAGTGATCTCGCTCTTTATCGTCTAAATCTATAATAGGATCATTTAACTGCTTAGCTAACGATTCATAGCTTGTTTGTATGTTCCTACATGATGCAGAATTTTTACATGCTGAGCCTGTATGGTACACCTCGTTCAAGCACAAGGTCTATGTCATGAAAACATATACTGAACTCCGAAAACAGCCTATTGATTAGTTTTGATTTCTTAGAAGAGTCGGAACACGGCCTATCGATTATTTTGGTTTCTGAAAAGGGACATTACGCTTGTGGTAACTGACTAGCGGAAAATTACTAAGTTACAAATTATAAATAATAAATGAGATTAGGTAACAGACCTGTCAAACAAACAGCTTTTGTAACTGATGTCATAAAGTTTTATGTTAAATCTGAAATTATTTTCGACCTTTACAAGATCATACGCGAGTGTTCACTTGCTATGAAATTTTTAAAAAAGATTATATCCCAAGAACCGCTCGCAGTGCATGGCGTACTGAATAATTCAACAACTTTGACACAATTAGTGTCAAGGAACATTGGTTTCAAACTCTATTTGACTATTTATCTAATAATGCTACGGATATTGCGCAGTATGTGGTGTTGCAATATGTTACACCACACGAACGATTTTTATGATATGCAAGTAAAGTGTGCATGAAAAAGGTTCACAATTGTAAATTTCTAAAGACAAAGAAATTATTCGAGATCACAAGAACGCCACGAGCACACTTGTAAATAGACAAAACAATAAACTTTACTTATCACCTTTAGACAATCACATCCTATATGTTGTATAGGGCAAACATTTGCTCGCCCTATACAAATTAACACAAAGTGACGTCGATAGTAATTTTTCTTTTCCCCCTTCCAAAAAAGGTTCCTTGTTAATTATCTTATCCCAGTTGCAGGTTTAGCATAATGGATACATTCCAAATATGTCCACATGCATAATACGTTCATTACTCATCATTTAATATACACTATTACGCTGAGTTTCCATCTTCATTTGTATCTTGCCTACTTTTGTCGACTTTAAAGCTACCCTACTGGTATGTCACGCGGTAAAATGTTACATTTCATTCTCATTGGTTGTTTGTTTCTGTCCAAATTAAACAATAACCACCGTTCAGAAATTAATGCAGCTCATTCCCTGCGTGACAGACGGGAAGAATCGGTAGAACCTTCACGCAAAAGTCATTAACTGATATGAAAAGTACTTAAACAGAGATGCTGTCATGGTGCGCGATAACGTAGGTCATGCGAATTCACGCACTTAGACCAGTGATGCGTGAGAACACCGCAAATTAGCTTAAAATGGAGACTATTAAAATGCTCTTCACGCAGTAAGCAACGTTTATTTAGCAGTTTTCGTCACGACATCTCTTTTTTAGGTAGGCAACTGTTTACACATCAATGTCTTTTTCATGCTTGCCACGAATTATTGGTGATCTAAATTTGAATGGCCCTGGAATCACTTAGTTTAAATCTTCCTTCAAAGAAGTTTAACAAATGCATATGTATAAATACGGTATAACTAGAAAACCCAAGATGGCTGATTTTTTGGCGTGGTTCGTGTTTAAATGTCGGTTTCGTTTGGCAAATACTGACAGATGATAACGATGACTCCGATAACTTTTTAAGTTTAGAACTATATCGGAATATTGATGCTGGAAAAGTGTTAGTGGGGATGCCAGTCAGAGAATTTGAGTCCGAAAACGGTGTTAAATATGAATCAGTTGTACTTTCTTGATGGAGAAAAATAGATGGCATATCGGTCAATATCCCTTTCATCTGCATTTCAAGAGAAAAACAAAGCTACAGAAACGGCAGAATACAGAGCCAAATTAAAATACAGACAATTGAAAAAGTATACTGTAATTTTCACGTATTTTCTCAATCAATTTCGTCCTGCGGGATCATTTATTACAAGACAATATATAACCTATCTAGGTTAAAATTAACTGAATAAATGAAAATGAAAACATTAAATTAAGAAGAAAAGATATTTATTTAATCAAAACATGTCTGTCTGAATAAGGAGATAGACTTAAAACCATAATACAGATAATAATAAATCTGACAGTAGTAAACCACTCATTCAAGAAAGTAAAATTTGGCAAAGCTTATGTTAGCCAAACAAAATCCTATTTTGCAGCAGATTTTGGAAATTTGTACATAATAACCATAAATATTAGTTTTCCAAATTACTCAAGTTGAATAAACTAGTTATGCATCTACCCCTTCAGAAGGAAGTACAGAATACTATTCATACACATATAAGAAACATAAATCTAAGAAACACTTAACGGAATAATACATGTACAACCAGCGTTGAAATGTTTTAAAGATTTTGTTTTCAGTAGATCTCTCTCCTTTCATCTACTTCCCCATCTTTTTTATTCGGTGACAGTTGTGGAGCTATCCCTTTT
The DNA here is from genome assembly GCA_016746295.1 of Potamilus streckersoni. NCBI lineage: Eukaryota > Metazoa > Mollusca > Bivalvia > Unionida > Unionidae > Potamilus > Potamilus streckersoni. The sequence goes on along the minus strand of JAEAOA010000897.1, from coordinate 1,976,782 downwards.
AGATCAAATCCTGGTAGCATGTCTCCTTAAATTATACATTAGAGACAAAATTCAAATATCTCCTTTTATGCAGAGATATTTAACTAGTGTTTGAAGGTGCCGATGGGATAAATAAAAGTTGCACATAATAGGAAAAGGGACATATTTCAAACCGTATGAGCTTATCACCTTGTGGAAAAATGTTTATAAACTTTTAAGGGATTAGTACAGGGTGTTGTCAACAGTTTTCCTTCTTCACTAACGACAACAACAAGTACCTGTGACAGCATCAGCTTTTTTATCTGCTTTACGTACAATGTGATAGACATTGTTATTATCCATCTCTAATTCCATGCCCGGACTTGTTCTTGATGTGATTTTCTTTGCACGGGGAAATTACATTTCTTCTGTTTTGAAGATATCTTCTAGGTTTAAGTGACACATGCAACTGTCCTTAAGATGTTTTAAAGAATTTCTGCTTGCAAAACAAAAGGCCTGATCGCTAAGGTTAGTTAAATGGCCTAAAACGTCGAATAACTAACAGGTAATTTGCTTGAAGGTATTTTTGATATCTTGTCATCGATGACAATTGCATATAAATATATGCTAACTATATATCTGCCAGCAATCTGAATACTAGAAATACAACCAATATGTCAACACACATTAAAGAAGGGAAGTCTATGAAGCTCATATGTGTATCGATATGTATAATATCATAGGATGTGTGTCATCAACTGCATCGAAATGCGGCACATGTGTATTGTTGTAACCCAGCAAACAAGGTCAGATTTAGGCGTAAGATGAAGCTTTCGTGCACATTAAGTTACATTTTCTGTTTATATTTTAAACATCAAAAATTAAACAACATTGTTCTGCTAAATGACTGATTTTTGGACAAGCAAAACTGCTACACCAATACCAATCATAACTAACCAATACATAGTCTTACTGACCAACACTCATACCTAGAACCAATACAGGATGCTACTGAAAAGAAACCATCCGTAACCAACACCAACTCCTATATACAATACTCAGTTTTAATGACCACATTCTACACCAAATAACAAGGACTAACGATTACTACTCAGCACATATGCTTGCTGAGACAAAGCAGCAACAATACTGACCAATACACAATTTTATGAACCAGTATCTACATTTACTGCCTAGCATAGTGTTACTAACCATCATCTACAACTACGTGCCAAACATTAACTCATAATAATCCAATACTATAAGCTCAGGATGGATACACATAAGAAATGATATCGTGATAAGCTTACAATAAATAAAAGAATTTTAATTCACTGAAGGTATGTTTAATTACAATCTTGACTAAGAAGGCATATGCAAACATTTAAAACAAAAGGGCACAAAAATTGTGCACCTTGGCATGTTTCTCTGACTTAAAAGCTTAAGCTTTGAGTTTATAGTATCAATAATGTGATACTGAAATTTCTACAGCCTTCTAAATATAAATCGTAAAGGCAACTTAAAAACACACAAATCTAGGAATATTGACATATTTTACATACAATTGTTGTTTCCAAATTTAAATTTTCAAAAGAACAATCTCATGAAACAAAATGATTTGCTATCTCGATAAATGGTCAGGTAGCATGACGATGTTGTTTATTATGTTAAAAATAAAGTGAAACAAATCATTAATCTCTGACATTAAATTTACCCTTGAGCTCCGTCAGTAAGAATGTCTGTTGGTCAATAAAGGTTAGTGTTGGTCAGTAAGACGGTGTTTTGGTCAGCAGATCTTTAAAGCGGTGTACTTGCCATAGTTGTAAGTGATGGTCGACAAGACTGTTCTGATCATTGGATTTGCTTGCTCAGTAATACTGTATTGATCATTGGGTCTTGATCAATAAGACTATTCTGGTCAGTAGGTGTATGTGCTTTTCAATAACAATGTATTTGTCAGTAGGAACGATTTCTGGTGAGTTTGTGTGTGTGTGTGCTGGTTAGTAAATTGAGTGTTGGTCAGTAAATGTGAGTGCATTTAGTACGATGATGTGCAGGTAAATATGTATGAACATTTGTCAGTAAGACGATGTTTTGGTCAGTAGATTTGGGTGCTTATCATTTAAAACCGTGTATTTGGTCAGTAAGAATGTATACGTTGGTTAGGATGAGCAATTGTCAATCAAGTGAAATGTTGTGATTTCTTGATAAATCAGTCCAGTATCAGAACAAATATGCTGTTTGCTACTTTCAAATACAACAAATCATCTAACATTTCTAAACAATATTCAAACCTTATTCTAAAGTCTGGCCTTGTTTGACAGTTAAGCAATACATGATGTATATTTCAAAAGGTAATATATCAATGATCAATATAGGCAGAAATAATGAAAACTATCAAAGTGAAGAACTATGCTTGCTCCATACAACATCTACACTGAATATCTTGCAGCATACTTGCTGACAACCTTTATCAAATGTTAATATGTATTAGTTTAGAAAGAGTATCAAATCTAAGGTAGCATAATCTAACACATTATATTTGTAAATAAGTAAGAAAGCAAACTGGAGCATACAATCCGATATTTCGTAACACTTGACAATTAAAAACTTCCTTTCAATCCTGGGTTGAATAATATAAAATAGTGTGTTGCTTACCAAGGGATCACTCACCATTACATATCCTCGACGTCTTTGAAATGAGTTTCTATTAAATAACCCTTGCCTACATAGGACAGGTCTTACGTTACTCAAGTTTACTAATTCTTACTTTTTTGCAAACACACAGTTGTCAGACGCCAAAGATACTTAAATATTAGGTAAAACTAGCCAACTATGCTTGCTCGTTCCCAGAGTATAGATCAAATTCTACAACTGCGATGCACATTGATATAAAACCACAAATCAAGCTGAAAAGACTCCAGTTCTGCATCTAGAAACTTCTAGGCGTGTCTGTGCGACAGGACACATGCATACACACGCAGACATTGCACGTACGTATGCAGTCCAAACGGGCAGTAAAATTAAAACTCTGCCTCTACTTACAGGGTTAATAAACTTGGCTGTTACTACTTTATGCGTGAATGTCAGCGAAGAAGCTGCTAATATATTTCTTGTCATAATATATGAACAGATTTATAAATACCTTTTCGATTAAAGTAGCATGAAACAACCCTCCAGAGGCAACCATGTCAGTCCAAGTTTATTTTGTACACCAATGCTAATTGGATGGGAGAATCCATATTCAAATTTAATTCAATGAACCTGTCATTTCCGTGCCGAGACCTTCAATTTCAATCGAGCATAACTGTTTTTATCATGTCATATTCAAATAAACTTTTGAAATAGCTACAGGCGGTATCTGTATTGAAGTGGTTTGGGAACAGAAACCAAATTAGAGCTGGGCGCCATTGAATTTAACGTCGGTTAATTGCCATTGCCGATGGGTTATGTGTCTGCACAACTTGCCTGACAATTACTGTTCCCAGAAGCTATCTTGCATTGTCATAAATTACCACGACTCAAGTCGAACGTATGATAATGGTTCCAGATATATTGCCTTCCAATTAAAAATCAATCTGGCCTTCAAAAGTAGCAAACAAAGTGCATTATGTAGTCAGGCTATCTTGTCTCTAAACGACGAATGTTGAGATCATCTGCACCACGGGGGATATATAGTGTAGCAAACACAATATCATTCAGAAAATCACTTCATATGTACATGTCTCTGTAAACAATGTGATCTTTAAACAAAGACATTTTTGCATCTTTAGAAGTGGTATCACGCCCCACAAAATTCAATACTGCATATGTACAAAATTGCAAGGCAACCATGTATACAGATCATAAAAAGGTACATAATTTTGAAAACATTTATTTATTTCATCATGTGAACAAAGTAAAAATCTCATATTGACTCTTCTCATTAAGAATGGAAATTATGATCAATCAAAATTAAAATCTTTCAAAATCATGAAGCACGAAGTAATAGTTTAAAAGATGAACTTATGACGACAGAAAATCGTAATAAACTAAAATCTAATGTTCTTCCTATCTTTCTCCAACCGCCAAGATTTGCAGGAGTTGCGGGGGTGGGGTGGGCTGCATAATATTATATTTCAACTGATAATATTTTATTGTTGCTCTCTATTCATCCAATTTGCAGATATTATGTGAACACTGTTAATTACATCTGCAATAAATCTTTTTCTAAATTTTTGTACTGAATTAATGTGTGTTTAATTATAAACTCACTTAGGAGAAAGTAAAGAAAAATAATCAACAAATACCCGTCACTTACCTATAATGCCTTATCCCACAATCGTGCTATCTGAAATCATCTTGCTATGTTTGAATATTTAAAATTCAGTATTCGAACGGTACACAAAAATACGAGATCCCAAAGATGTAAATGCTGCGCATTTTAAAGCGGCTTTACTGAGAAAAAAGCTTGTTACCTTATTGTCGAATAATTTAATGACAAAAGCATGCAGTGTTGAACTTTAATTGAACCACCTCAATAAACGGAACAATCATGACTGACACAATGTGTACCTTAGGTATAATCAGTTTTCAAATATTACAAATGCAATAAAGACGAACAGATTCGAAAATGGTAAAACAAGCTACAAAATACCAAAAAATGCAAAGAGGGTGTAATATAAAACGGGATTAAAATGGCTTTACATTAAATAAAATCATAAGATTATATAGACAAATCAATAAGCAATTGCAATGCAGAACAAATAGTTAATGTGTGTTCCGTGTATTTGTACTAGAGGTAAAATTCAATACTATTTTTTTTTTAATTTATACAATAGGCACTGATTATAATCATGAAATCATTGAGAGAATCAGTGCTTGACCCTGCTTCTAAAGTTCTTCTGTTCCTTAGATAATGGACTCTACTTCTTGACTAATGGAAAGGAATAGATATATATCGTAGATAATGTACCCTAGCTCGAAAGTAACAGACCCTATTTTTAAATATAACAAGTGCAACACCTCACGCTTGTACAGCAGGTGCGTGTAATTCTCCACTTAACCAGGAAATTGCTTAAAATATTTAACGAGATAAAAATTGGCTACACTGAAAATTATTCTTTTTCTCATACAAGCTATTTAATATTTATTAATTACCACACATTACAATTCCACAACAATGATAATATGTATGGATCCAAAGAATAGTGTGACATGAATTTTTTTAGCAAAGCTGGTCAACAAGAATAAAAATAGCAGATTCTGGGATCTTCTACTAATCACCTATCCCTGAGTTTACAAAATCACTGCACATTTGCTACCTCCACACTTAGATGTGAACAATGTTATACGATTGTTCAGGACTTTGATCTAATAAACAAGCATTAAATTGTAAAATTTATAGCAATGTGTTTTTTAATCTGCATCAGTTTTAATAATCCATTACTTCATGTTTATTGAAAAATCATGGTACAATGTGAATGTTTGTTCTATAACGGGTAAACTAAAATATAACTCTCAAATGAGATTTCGGGGAGCCTGCACCATTTCATGTGTTACAAGATTACAAACGTGATTATAAGTATAGAACAGGCGTGGCTCAACAGTGAAGAACACTGTCAGATAGTGAAATTATTGACAAATTAGAATGGGTTTTGTTTCTTTTGCAAGATAGCTACCGACTAAAAGTTTTGGAATGACAGAACTTTATGTTGTGTTATTGTTCTATGTGTACAAGTTCAGAATCGAACAAAATGTATACATTCATCTTGAACTACAACAGCTAACACTAAACACTTATTAAGTCAACTAATACTCATTGACAAGGTCTGGATAGTAATGAAAATATTATAGTAAAATTTCATTATATCCATCATAAGAGTGACTTTGTAGTACAGGGGAATACATATTCCTATCGTTGAACGGCATTGTTAGGACAATTGAAGTATTGTTTAAAAATCGGTTGAATCGCTTAAACTTTTAATAAACTCTACCATCAATACGACGGTAGTAAAGAACAGTAGCTCAAAAGCTGATAAACAATCTGTATTGTACGCAAGGCCAATCTAAGTTATGAAGACAAAAAGTCAACATGATTTAAACACTTATATAAAGAATAAAGGATAGTCATGCGTTCAGATCTGCTGTCAAATGTCTCCCGGAAATCAAATCTTGTGGACAATGTTTAATGCATTTACAAATGTTCAAAGCATTTATATTTTTACTAATGGTTACATAAGTTGCTATATTCTCATTTTTAAATTAACTAATTCTTCTAGATGCTGCATCTAAAGATCCTATGAAATATCAAAATAACACGGAAGCTAATGATACACTAAAGTAAAATTAAAGACCTAAATCAGCCAACACTATTATATAACTAGCCAAATCATTGAGTAAACATAATGCTGTGTATCTGGGAATAAAATCGAATAAATAGCAGTCGATTTTGCTTATCAAGGAAAGCATAATATATTCCCCCTGATAGGAGGTAGGTCTCACTATTTGTTGCCGCAACTATGAAGGGCTAGCAGTAGACAGAGCGACTGTTGATATGTTAGTACATATCATTGTTATAAGTGGGTATAGTAGCAATTGCTATTCCTTTGTGTTTGTTTTAGCTTTTCATTTAATGGTTATTTTCAATAAATGTTCTTTCCCGCTGAACTAAGTATCCAATCACTTGTGATGTTTTACTTTTTGAAGTTTCAAGTTGTTCTAGCATTTAATCTTTCCTGCTGCATCTGTTTCCCTGTGTCATTGTTTCATCATGATATCTATTTTTCATAACTTACAACATGTAGCCCTAAAAATATTATTTTAATTGACAATGCCCAATTCTTTTGCTTAATAACTCAATAATTGTCTTGCTTTCTTCTTTCAATTGGATATATCTCTTCTTTTCTCAGTCTCTTACTTGTTTCCTCAATATATATATATATATATATATATATATATATATATATATATATATATATATATATATATATATATATTGTAGGTAATTATCCGAATGATATTTAGATTGTGTCGTTAGACTGTGATTTCTAAACATGTTTATTCTCTGAATTCATCTGTTGATTTTGAAAAAAGAACAGTCCGTCTACTTTGATAAAATATCAGCATTCGATTTTTCTTAAATTAGATAATCTGACATGTTAGACAGGATACGGAACCTGCCATAATGTATGGTCTTTTGTACATTGACAATTTTCATTTCATCTATCCTCAGATAGATAGATAGATAGATAGATAGATAGATAGATAGATAGATAGATAGATAGATAGATAGATAGATAGATAGATAGATAGATAGATAGATAGATAGATAGATAGATAGATAGATAGATAGATAGATACTAACAGCTGCCTCTCTTGACGCTTAGCATTAAGAGGTTAGTATTAGGACTGGTCGGTCTGGTGTCAGAAAAATGTGACTGGGTGGGACATCATGCTTCATGTCTGCAGTATGATGCCCCAGTGAATGACATCACTATAAACTGTCACAATGCAGAGATCGTAGCGATATGACTGAAACAATTGTTAAAGCTACGTTAAAAATCATAATCACATCACATCACATCACATCACATCAAATCACATCGCATCACATCATATTACATACATATGGTAAAATTACCCTTAAATAGTATAAAAATTTCGTTCATAATTCACTGATAATTGCTAAGGTTAAGTTAACAACTATTTTGATCAGGTTCGCCGCGAATTAGTTTGAATGGAAGTCACGAAAACATCACATATTCCTAGGGTTACGTGTGTCCTGTAAAGATATCATGCTCGCACTAGTCGTGCGTAGCCTCAATAATTTGAAAATAGACTTAAATTATTCTGCAATTTTATGATTTAAATGTTCGAAAGTCTTTCATAAGATTCATATTTTGTGGATTTGGTGTGCACATAAAGACTATATAAAATATTTTAAGCATCACTTTCTGATTCATCAGTTTATAGCAAACTTGTAAGAGAAAGAGGAAATTGTAGCTTATTTATAAGGTGTTTGTTGTTTGTTGAACTAGATGAGTGGAACACATTTATTTTTAAACAGTCAGTACCTTTTGGATTATATGCAATTATTCAAGGACATCTGTCGGATTATGTGAAACAGTCAATGATATTTTTTTACGTTCGGCTTTTGTGGAATTTACCTTGACGTAAAAGCGTCTGGATTTAGAATTGGTATTTATCAGTGGTGCTAATACGTTAACACAAAAGCGCATAAGAACCCTCATCCGAAATACTCTGGAATAGTTTCCCGATTATTGTGAAATTAAAAGTACAATTTAGAATAATATTCTATGAATTCATATAGCGTAAGTTATAAAAAAATGTAATGCTTGTTTGGTTTTACCTTTTGATGTTACATATTTTAAGCTCCTATATGTCACTATATAGATATATATTTATATTGTGTGTATTTGTATTTCTGCCTTATTCAATTAAAATTCCCTCACTTATGTTATAGCCAACTTGTATTGATAGTTAGAGAGTTTGCTTCGTTTTGTGTATTGCGTGATGTGCGGTATCAAAGCGTTATAGACCATGATCAACAAAATCAATAGCAAGTTTTACAGGATCCTCAACTTGCATTTCTGTCTGTAATGTGTTGACTCCGGTACTAATCAAAGGAAAGAATGGGAACCAGTCTCGAAATAGGTGAAAATAAAAAAATATTATATACGAGTCTGGTTGGACGTCATTGTCTAATAATGTTAATTCAACTTTTAGTCAAACAGAATATTTTTAGAGATTATACTATTTGTAGTTGAACATAAAACATGCAGTTTTTGGCATGGAATTTGAGTCCCTTTAGAGACTAGACTTTGGAATTCTCATTAGCAAAATTAGAACCTGATACAATAGGTGCCGAATAGCAAACACACGTTTAAGACGTGTGTCATTAAAAAAAAAATGCTGCGGATGATATAGATTTATCCACACAATAACTTCCATCAACAATAGGTCTATACCGAAAATAAATGTCTGATCATGAATTTTTAGAAAGATCCAAGCATTTCCTATGGGAGTTGAACTAGCGGTAGAAGTCCAGTCCTATCATCGTTAGATTTCAGTGCCTTCCATTCATTTTTTTAAATTAAAAACAGTGGATGGAATGGAGTCAAAATGGATACAATAACATATGTATTAGAAGTGAGTTAATTGAACGTATACAGACTACTATGTGAACGGTGGAAGTAAAAAAGAATAATGGAGAAATTATCAGAAAAGGATTACTTGCGATTTCGGAAAAATATAACCAAATGTTTAATGGCATAACACAGAAAATGTAACTTCCATGCTAATGTTATCCTAAATAAATGAATAAATGAATAATCCATAACGGACATTAAAAATGGACTACGGTTTCTGTCATTAATGCTTATATACCAAAGAATGCAGATGGAAAACTCAGTAGACTCTTAATGTGTTTCAAGTCTGAAATAAACTTAAAATAAAATAATAACGAGATTTGAAACGAGTACAGATATTATGGAGAGAACAGCCATAATTAATGAAAATCAAAGTTAACAAACCTAACGTTGCCATTCTCTGTAACGGTCAGGTTATATTCATCGGTTACATTTGTGAAGAAGTCAATTATCAAATTACATTTACGACTTGGTAACATAGAATTGAAATCACAACAATCATGTATTGAAACCATATTGTCAATAATATGAGTGTATGTAATGTTCTTCATACAATACATAATGAATTACTAAAAGCTATGAACCACGAGTGGCCGAGTGGTTTCAATCGCTCACCGTTACGGATCACTGCCATCTCAACTGTCTGCATTGGTTTGAGTCTCAGGTTCAGCCAATGTGAGTATGTGAGAAAGCTTGCTAGCTGCTTCTCATGGGTCCATGGGGTTTTCCAGGATTCTTCCTGCAACATTTATAAAGCCGTTATTTATAGCCTATCTTGTATTGAAAAATGTTGCTAAACCATACAACAACTAAATAGTATTTTTTCAGAATAATGCTGTGGAATTAGTTAATAATAGTCAATAATTATCACACACACAATCAAAACGCAATTCAAATAAGTTCAAAAATTGGCTGGACGGACGCCTGTATACGTCTTATACAATTATATAATGTAGACAATTTTGAGCGTGAAATTAAAATCTATACAAATAAAATAATAAAACATGTTAGAGTGTCTCAAACGGAAAAGACTATTAATGTTGGTATATATTTGTGATTTGGAATTTTATCAGTTTTTTTCAGTCATATCGCTACGATGTCTGCATTGTGGAAGTTTATAGTGAAGTCTAGCACTAGGTTATAATGTCGTAGACACGTAGTAACATATCCCACCCATTTACATTATCCTGACACCAGGCCGACCAGTCCTAAAAGTAATATATTAATGATGAGCACCAAGCCAAGCTGCTGTTGGTATAATTTTTTAAAACGGCTTTGGTATAACTCGGCCGGCGTTCGAACCCGCGACCCAGGCATTCGAGAAGGACGTCGGATGTTCTAACCACATGTTTTTGGATTAATCGATATATATATATATATATATATATATATATATATATATATATATATATATATATGTATATATATATTTGTGTGTCTGTGTGTGTGTGTTGGCTTCCGTTAATCTCGAGACACGATGGAAATGCGCCCATGAAAGGTGTCCAGTTTGTAGTTGTGCAGCGTCTTCTGTGGCTATAATCCCCACACGGGAGTGGCAATCCTTGCTGCAGTTGCTGCACTTGAAGATTGAGTCAGGTCTTTGTTGGAACTGCATACTCTTCCTCTGAGATCTTTTCTCATCGGCGAGCTGTCACAACTTTTCCTCGCTGGCTTTCAGACATGTGAACAGAGCATGTCGCCAGCTGGACTTGTCGAGGGCAAGCTCTTCCCAGGTGTTGACCTCGATCCCAAGAGTTTTCATATCGTGCTTGCAGACATCCTTGAAGCGAAGATGTGGCCGTCAGATTGATCTCCTGCCTGAGGGAAGCTTAGAGTAGAGAAGGTCTTTAGGGATCCGTCCATCATTTATACGACGCACATGGCCCAACCATCTGATGCGACGTTGGCGGAGGAGTGTGACCATGCTCGGAATTTTGGCCTGTTGAAGCACCTCGTTGTTTGTCACACGATCGCTCCAGATGATCACGAGTATGCGACCTAGACAACGCATGTGAAAGGAACTCAGTCGTTTCTACTGAGAGGCATATAGGGTCCAAGTTTCGCTGGCGTACAGGAGAATGCAAAACTCACAGACACGGTACACGGAGATCTTAGTGTTCAATGTCAGCTTGCTGTTGTTCCACATTCTCTGCGACAATCTAGAGAGTTGTTGACGCCTTTCCAATCCGCTTGTTGATCTCGACATCGAGTGAGAGGTTGTTGGTGATGGTAGAGCCAAGGTAAGTGAACTCATTGACTACTTCTAGTTTGTAGTTGTCGATGATTATGTTGGGAGGGTCTGCGTCCTGAGCCATCACGTTGGTTTTATTTAGGCTGATGGTCAACCCGAATTTATCACATGCTTTAGCAAAGCGGTTTATCAGGCGTTGTAGTTCAGCTTCTGTGTGAGGGACTATAGCAGCATCATATGCAAAGAGCATGTCCCTAATGGTTGCTTTCCTTACTTTGCTCATTACCTTCAGTCGTACCAGGTTGAACAGTCTGCCGTTTGAACGCGTGTGCAAATAGATCCCTTTTGTGGACGACCCAAAGGTGTACTTAAGTAGGACAGCGAAGAAGATGCCGAAGAGCTTGGGGACAAGGACACAGCCTTGTTTCACTCCGCTGTGGATGTTGAATGGTTCGGACGATGAGCAATCATACTGCACTGTGCCTTTCATGTGTTCATGGAAGGACTAGACCATGCTTAACAGCTTTGGAGGGCATCCACTCTTCGTCAGGATTTTGAAGAGTCCGTCTCTGCTGACCAGATCGAATGCTTTGGTGATGTCTATAAAAGCCAGGAAGAGGGGTCTGTGTTGTTCCCTGCACTTCTCCTGCAGTTGCCTGATGGAAAAGATCATGTCGATTGTGGACCTCTCTACGAGGTACCCACAATGAGACTCTGGATACACTCTGTCGGAAAGCGTCTGCAGTCTGTTCAATATGACTCTAGCGAAGATTTTACCCACGATGCTGAGAAGTGATATGCCCCTGTAGTTGTTGCAGTCACTTCTGTCGCCCTTGTTCTTATACAGAGTTATGATGTTGGCGTCTGTCATGTCCTGAGGCACCGCACCTTCATCCCAGCATTGGCAGAGAGGATCATAAAGGTGTGTGAACAGCACACAGCCGCCACACTTGATGAATTCTGCTGGGATGCCATCCTTTCCTGAGGCTTTACCTGTGGTCAGTTTCTCTAAGGCCAACTTTAGTTCTGCCTCAGTAGGTTTCTCATCCAGTTTGGTCAAACAAGGGAGGTTTTCAATGGCGTTGAAGGCATCGTTGGTCATGTTATTCTCTCTGGGACACAGTTCGGAGTAATACTCCACCAAGCGCTCCATCTGTTTGCTCTTGTCGTGAATGATATCCCCTGCAGAAAAATTCAGTGGAGCTATCGCTTTCTTCGTTGGACCCATTGCTTTCTTTATGCCTTTATACATGCCTCTGATGTTTCCGTTGTCTACTGCTGACTGGATGCTCTGACAAAGTAGAAGCCAGTATTCATTGGCGCATTGCCGTGCTAACCTCTGCACTTTGTTTCTGGTAGACCTATATGCATATAGTGTCCTCTCGCAGGGAGAATACTTGTATTCCAGGTGGGAACTGAAACGCTTTTCTATTGCTGGCATGAGTGTAGCGGAATTGGCGTCAAACCAGTCATTGTTCTTTGTCTGCTCCTTACCAAAGATTCTTGTGGCTGCGCTGTACACAGTATCTATGATGTTCTCCCATCTCTTTGGCACTGCCGTAGGGAGGTTCTGAACTGAACGCCTTGGAGAGGGCGTAAGTGAATTCTTCAGCCTTGTCTGAATATGACGTCTTGCTCACATCAATGTGTGGTTTACGGACTTGCCTAGAGTGGTGGATCGTTTTCGGTTGAAGCTTAAATTTACAGAAAACTAGAGAGCGATCGGTTTCGCAGTCAGCGCTGTGGAATGTTTGAGTAAGCTGCACACCCTTCATGGCTGAACGTCTTGTGATGATCAAGTCTAGCTGATGCAAGTGTTTGGATCAGGGATGCCTCCAAGACACTTTGTGCTGTGGTTTTGTCTGAAAAAATGAATCGGTGATGCTGAGATTGTGGTACGAGCACATTTTTAGTAGACGTTTCCCGTTTTCATTCATCTTCCCAATGCCAAACTTGCCGAGAAACAAAGGACAGGAGTCGTGATTGGCACCCACCCTAGCGTTGAAGTCGCCCAGTAATATTAATTAGATTAATTAGTCCGGTTGTGGTGTGGAGGCGAAGAGATAACAGTCTTTCGTTTCCCTGTTGGCAGGGTTCTATGATAGCCAGCAGAGAATTTCTGACAGCAAAACCAACACCATACTCCCAAACTTCGTCTGAGCTCTTTCCTTGCCAGAAGAACGTGTAGTTCTTTTCTCTGAGAGACCCAGAATCTCGTAGCCGTGTCTCTTGAAGTGAGGCGATATTTGCATGGAGTCTTGCGAGTTTGTCGTATCTTAAGCCCTGCGCACCCAGCAAGGCGGATGTGGGAGATAAGCACCCACTTCCCCTAGAAATCCCCCAATGGCTTGCGTCTAAGATAGCCTCTGACAACCAAATCCAGCTCCAGGCCTTCACGGGTGGCTTAACTATTAAGCCCGGCGGAACCTGTTTAAACTGGAGAAGGGATAGGAGGCGAGTTTCTGGCGCCTCAAAGCCAGATACTTCGGGCAGATGGGGCCTGTTAACCTTGGGTGGTAGCTCGTCTAGGAGAAGGTAAACTCTGACTTCAGACCTTCGCTGCCGTGTGACTATTCCCATACATGGGAAAGGCTAAGGGAGTAAACCTCAACAGAAAATCCGGAGACGGAGTCCCTAAGGCAACTTGTCACTGCTTTTAGTGACATTTCGGCAACTCCTGCGACGTCGCTGGTGCCATGACGTATCGCCTTGTCCTTTCCCTTGGATCCATCAGCTGCGTGGAGAGGGGTAGTCAGTTGCATGGGTAACAGCTGATTCTCCATATAACCTTACCCAGGCTTGCGCCCTGGAGAGGACACTCCAGCTTCGCTTCATAGCGTTGACACAACACGGGAAGCAACAATTACCGGTTATAAGTCACCACTCGATTGGCGTAGAGTTAGACGCCAGGGGTTGTTTCCGACGGTGGGAGAGACCAACAGGTCTCATTGGACTGCTATCGCCCGTCTTAAGCTGGGCAGCCCCTAGCCAATAAGGTGCCGTCCCGCCACAGCATATATAATCTAATTACTGTGAGATAAAGAATTGATCTCATAAATATATCACACGGCCATATTATGTCAGTAAAACGTGTTCAGAGCGTGTTAGTAATGAATTAATCTTATTCATGCTTAAGATATTATACAGCAGAAAGGCTTATGAAATCACAGAAGATAAAAATGTTGATATAATGCCTTGAGAAGGCTCAATTGTAAAATTTTAAAACATTATCCGGAACAGTTTCCTTAGGTTCTGTATTGTAGTCAGATAGTATCATAAAATTCATAGACATATTCCTTCCGAGATGTAAATCTGTACATAAACTCAGCCATAGTATTAAAATATTTTATGAATGTTTAAATGAAATAACACAGTGAGTCTACAATGATGGGTAATACCTTTAAAGTACCTTTAAACGTGCCAACATATTTTCTAGACTATTTTAAAGACATTCCGTTTTCACCATAAAAAATTATTCTGCCATAATCGGATTTATCATCTTTACAAAAGACATTAATAGCTGATGGGAAAGGACCAAAACCATTAGTATGTTAAGTCTTAAGAACATTAAGAAATACAAATTATACAAGTAATGCACAATAGTAATTTAAAGTCATATAATATGTTAGTATTAAACTAAAGAAGATACATTGAGTTACATTATTTAATCAAGAACCATGGATAATCTATTATAAAAAGTAAAATGCTTCTTTAAGACACAAAGCAAAAACACTACTTCGAAAAAAATTAAGAAAAAATAGTGTTGAATAAGCATTCAATTACATTATTCGTGTCATCAATGTTCGTTATGTTTGTCTTTTTCAATGGAAAACTCTACCTTCTCTTTTCTCTTATATGGCTTCTTTATTCATCTGGCCACTAAGTCTTTTTGTACTTTAACAAAACCAAATTGTCTATTAAATATAATTACAGTTTAACTATGATATTTACACAATTTTTCGTTGTTATTGCTATGAATCCTGTATTGATTAAAAGTTCTTTTAAATGAATCGTGAAGTAAGTTGGTTAAGATTCTTTTCATATTTTATGTTTCGTCTAAAATTGTCTTGGTGAAGCTTTCAAATTGTTCCCACTTGCTTTGAAATCGTTTAACTTAAGTTGTCTTCCTCTTTTATTGATTTAAATCGCAACAATGTCAGTATAATTGTACAACTAATTGTTTATGATATTTTTGTATTTGACAGCAAGAATGACAAGTATGCTTGCTGTCAATTCGATACAAGATATAAACATAGCGATCACGTGGTTAAATTTACACCAATGATGTTTCTATTCATATTTATATTTACTGTAATCAGACATTCGCTCTAAAGAGGTGACCATTGTTCATTCAGACATGGCTTAAAATAATACGTACTTCTGAAATTTAAATAAATATGGTGCATGCTCTTATATTTCTTTCAAGCACTGTTAAATCGTATTTGTTAAAAGAAAATTCTGCCTTCACAAGCTTTGGATTTTGTGCACAAATTGTAATTACACTTCAGCTGTCGTATAATTTGCTTAAGGCTCTATGGTAAGGTTTAAGATTAAATATTTTTCTTACTTCACACCAAAAGCTTTGTCTTTCCTTGCTCACGGTCCTATAGAATTTTCCATGAACAGGTATTACGTTTATAACACACTTAGTTGGCTTTTAACTGAACAAGAGCGTAAGTTTGAATCAATACTAACAACATTGTAGAATAGGCTTAGGGTAGGGTTAACATCATGTAAAAGACACACATAAATTGTTAAAGAAAATTAATTGCCACCGTTGTTACAGCTAAGGACATGTCACAATTTTTGTTCTGTGTATGAAACATTTGGTAAAATGTTTGGCAGGAACAGTAGCAGAAGGGTACAATGGACATCGTAGAACAATTGTTGGTGAAGAAAAAATGGTAGTGAAAAAGGATATCACTAAGTCTTTCTTAGACACAGTGAACGAAGGCATTAAAAGCATTCCTGATAATTTATTTGAGATAGCTAAATATTCAACAGCCGCTTTCTTCCATTCATTGTGTACTAAGCTGACTTTTAAAAACAGCTAGAATGGTAGCTGCTGTCTTAGCGTATGATGTCGTTTTGCTTATTCCAACATTAGCTGGCTTGTAGTTGACAGTTTTCATAAGTTTGGGACAGAAGGGTTTGTGACCCATAACTTATTTCTCCGCAAATAATTTAAGATAACTCCTTCAACCATTAGCAAGTTCTTTTTATGTGTTTGTTTTGTTTCAGTCTGTTGCTTTGTTTTATTAGTTTGTGTCCTTTAAATTATGTGCTGACGCGATTGTGATATCGTTGTCCTTATCTAAATAGTTCCTGCTCATCTTTTCCTCTCTAACTTCATTGCAATTTGTTTGTTTGCTTTATTGCTTCAGACTGTATATTAGTTGTTAGGATTGTAATTTTTGACAACATTTGCATTTACAGCTGAGTTGCTATAAATTGATTCAAACCATTGTTGTATCCATTTACACTACCCAATTTCATAAGCATAACACCAGGTAAGAAAATGTCATTGCGACCACAGTCGAGTTAGCATATGAATTTAAAATAAATTCTTGAAATATTGCTGTAATATGTTCATCTGAGTCATAACCTTCTTATTCTAAAATTAGTTGGCTCTTCTTGAACATTTTAAAGACCCAGGTATATATGTTCTGTTTTGAACTTTACTACTAAATGTACAGTCTATGTAAGGCCGTATACTCTGATTTAATCTTGCAATATCTTTATTTGCCAGTTCGTTGCTATCTTGCTAAAAGACAAACTGTAAGACAAGCAAATAGATTCAACAGTATTATTGTAAAACAAAACAAATAAATTCAAAACCCAATACCGCCGTCGCATGGAAAAAAGTCGTCTATGCCAAATCATTTGAATAAAACTGAATCTTGAAAGATACTGGTCCTAAACTTCGTTAGGTTTCATAAAAAATTATAATGTTCACGTTATGAGCCTCGTCTCCCTCGAACTATGATACCCTGCCATTTTCTGCAAATATTCAAATTAATCCGATGTTGATCGGGAACATCCATGGGTAAAACGATTTTAGTCGACAGTTAGTGCAGAAGATTTGATGCATTCACCGTTGTAAATATAATAAATTAACACCTTACTATATCGGATTGTCTCCAGCCCAAGTTCGCCATTAAACGTATATTCCAGCACATCAGATGATAGCTAATATTCAACAGTCTTATTTTTATCACAAGAACATCATTTCTTCGCAGATCAGCTTAACAAGGCTGGTCTGCCTATTTGCATTCCCATTCCCCTTTGAATCAATTTATGCGACACTTGCGAATGTCACTAACAGAATTTGTCGTATGTATCACATCGCTACTTTATGAGCAGCCCGAAAATGATCGGAATTACGAGCTATTTCGTTGTCTGAATTAGTGGTAACACTTAATTCTAAAATGAATATTTTAAAGTCGTTTGTACCTAAAATCTTCATAATGTCAAAAACGGTTTATGTCAGGTACTTTTTTTACAACTCATATCCTTTCTTCCAAATTTTTGTTAGATTGGAATAATAGTGAAATTTATGATAAACTGCGAATTCGAGAGTTTTAACTTTCTTTAAAATTTTCTATTCTTAAATCACCAGTCATGAATTTGATCATGGAATATGTGTTTTTTTTTCTTTACGGGTTACACACATTTAACTTCAACTGAAATCTGTTCTTATTAATAGTTACTTCCTTTAGATATATCAAGTGATGACGATAACGATTGTTCGAGTTATTATAAATTCTGCTAAATTGTTAAATTCTTTCAGATCTATGTCAATATAATTTCTGTGTGTATATGTGTGTGTGTGTGATTTAGTTTTACGTAGCTTTAACAATTTTTCTGTCATATCGCTACGATTTCTGTAGTGTGGCAGTTTATATCAATGTCTAGCACTGGAGCATCATGCCGTAGACATATAATATGATGTTCCACCCAGTCACATTATCCTGACACCAGGCCAACTAGTCCTAACACTAACCTCTTAATGCTGAGCGCCAAGCAATATAATTTAAATTCAATTCTTGTTTCATCATGAGGTAAAGATAGCATACTTTCAGACAATAATGGTCACGTTTTAAAGCAAATCTGAAACTGGTATGTTGAATTTACTAATCCTGATAAAGTTTATAATTTGTATGTCTTAAATGCTAATAGGATATTCTACAACCCGCCATTGCTATCCTAAATGACTCCACCAGTTCATCAGTCTCCCAAATTGTCACGTTACATTGAGGAATGTCTTTATTAAAAGATTAATCGCTATTATAATATTTAAATGTAGCTATAAGAAATTCTTCAAGGTTTGTGAGTGTGAATGAAACATCATATTTACCTTTAACTGGAATGTTAAACTAAGTCGTGAGACATGTATAAGGCGTATGTATGCTATACAGGTAAATATCTAACACTCGAGATGGATGAAGGGTGATGAGAAGTATGATAATTTGTTATAGTAAGAGTGACCTTCAATCATGCATGAGGCGCATACTTATAATGTCATGAAGGTCAAACGTTTTTTCCAGAACATTCTATGTTGTTAAAAGATAAGGTATACTACTAAATCTATAATAAAGAGCATGGGAAAAATCATCTGCACTAGGTATTTCAATGGGGGAATACCAATGTCCTAGAATAAGATTATGATGAACAGGGTTACCTCCATTGATAATGATCCTCATATATAATCTAGAAATATATAGAAATATTAGCTATGTATTATGTTGTTTGAAAAATAAATGTCCCTGCTCAGGTACAAAGTGAAGTTGATTTTCGACAAAGTCAAGTTTTAAAAAAAATGCACGTAATCATTAAGAAAAATAAACAAATAATACAAATTAAATATACACAGCTTGTATTAACCTTGCTTAATCGTCCAAAGCGAGATTTTGAGACACCTTTACCCTGGAACTGCTTCATTGTCGTCTACACCTTACTGAATTAGATGTATATATATGATAATAAAATATATACCGCTACATCAACTTAAATTAATTCTTTAAATTTTAATTGATTCATAAAATATGTCAGGGTTTGTATTATCATATGAAGAGTAGGCAAGATTAGATATCGACAAGTATTGAATTAAATATTGTGTATCATGGCCTATTGGTTTTAGTTTATTACAAGCATAATTCCATTGCCATAATTTTGTTGCTGTATATTGTCCCATTTGTTCAGTCCGTTAAGACGTTTACCATGAAAGTTCAATGCACTTTGCAGGCTCCTCCGTGTAGTGGCCAATTTCTGCAACGCCGTGTTGTTTAGTTGTCGCGGTGACAAAGCAAAATAAAAATGCCAACGAGACAAATGATAATCATCAACAAAATGCAGCAATAACTTGAGAAAAGCTAGGGCGAGACAACGTCGCCCGACTTTCGTTGGGTTGTCGCGTTGTTGCTTTCTCTTCTTGCTGACATACGTAATGTAATTAGATGCCACTTTCAAATCTGTATTGCTTCTTTCGTACTCGAATTTGACCGGAACGTATACTGAAGCTCAGTCTAGTCACCTAATAATATGTAATTACTCTTTCATTTTGTTTTCAGATAAACAATTTCTTCCTATTTCTATAGATAAAATGTTACCATGAAGTTTTCTTTAACTATTAATAATACTCGAGAACATTGTCCGTGGTTATAATGGAGAACTACAACATGATATTGAATTTTTTAACCATCAGCGATAGCTTAAAATGGGCATGGTAACAATAAAAACCACAGGGACAAAGCGCCAACTCAACAAAACGAAAGAATTAGAGACGGCAAGCAACATCGCCTCTTCAACTCGATTAAGTTATATGCGAAAGCCACAAGGTAATAAAGTGCCAGCACAAGAACGTACAAAGTGACAAGCCATGCAAATTAAGGCTTCAAGGGTACAAAATGATGTTATCACTTTCTCGCCCTAGTTTCACCAGGTCTTCACTATAGACCATACTATGAACGTATTCTTACATTCATGTGATTCAAGGGTACAAAATGATGTTATCACTTTCTCGCCCTAGTTTCACCAGGTCTTCACTATAGACCATACTATGAACGTATTCTTACATTCATGTGACTCGGGGTCAATGAAACCAAAACCCAGGCTAAGCTAAGCACCAGCCTCAACAAAATCTGGTGACTAGTTCTTCTTTTGTTGTCTAAACCCCGTCCATTCACAAGGAATTCAATTCCATCTTCATAAACTGAAAATTAAAGAGAAAATTATTTTAATAACAAATTAACAGAATATCACATTCATAAAATGATAAAATTTTATATTGTTTAGACACGAATTTTCCCTTTTATGGTTACTTTATCTAATGTCTGCATTTGCATATTGGGTGTTAAAATTAATCCATCTACCAACACCACAAAATATTAATTATATTCAATTAAGAAGTTCACATAAATAAGTGGCCAATTTGTGAGTTTGGGAGGCAGAGTGCTTTGATTATATATATATATATATATATATATATATATATATATATATATATATATATATATATATATATATATATATATATATATATATATATATATATATATATATATATATTTTTTGTGTGGCTTATCTAGTGTTTAAGAACACTATATATATATATATATATATATATATATATATATATATATATATATATATATATATATATATATATATATATATAATGTGTGTGTGTGTCTTTCAAACAGCTTTGAACAAATAATCCTGCTGTTTTGTAGGTAAATATATAACTGCCATTCTGTTATTGAAACAAAAATGTGTGTTTGGATGAATAAATTTGTATATCCATATTGTCAGTTGACAAATGATTCAGAAAATAAAACAATACGTCATTTAAATCGAAAATCCCTCCCACCCCCAGGCACTAAAAGCAGCAGCAAGCACCATAACAACAATTGTTGTGAACTTCTGCAAATTAAAATGCAATCATACTGACATGTACCCAAAACTATTTAAAGCACACTACAAAGTCTCTAATGGTTGGGGGTGCATGGTTAGTTAAAAGTGCAGTTTGTGTCACTATGCACATTTTGTAAATGTTTTGTTATAACTGCATGTTTTGACCACAGTCCTGATTGATCATAGCTGTACATTTATATCATACCTAATTAGAAATAAAAATTATGCTTTAAATAGTTTCTTTTCTCCATCGATAACTTGTATTTTGTGTGCTGTAGAGAAAAGAGACACTGAACTTAAATAAACTTACTTTTAAGAGAATGGACACTGTAATACTTGAATGCTTTTGTCATCTGTTCCTTTCCTGAACTGCTGGAGACACCCGCTGACGAAATTCTCAACGAATGCAAAAGATATACATATGGAAAACAGCTCAATTCGTTACTCGCTGTTCAGTAGGACGCCATATTATTCATGATCTCGCTAGCTTAGCCTCGTTTTCGTAATACATTAATATTCACGAGGATCTCATTAAGAATGGTCTATTTCGTCGCGTTGTCAGGTTAACACAATAACGCGGCATGTCAGATATAAACTACCATTCTCTGGTGGTTCAAAGGTCGAGTACTGCCTACAGATCACAGCTCGCGCCTCGCTACTAAGTCACAGCCCTCTATCAGCGTTGATCGGAAACCAACCAATGGCATGACTGAAGGATCATCATTAATCATATCATTCTTTTTCAATGTCTCTCGACTCAAGTGACCCTTGATATTAACAGGATGCACATCACCATCACCACTCCCAGATCGCAGACTTCTGGTACTGAGTGTGGATTCGATCGCAGTGTCTTAAGAAACCAATGCTATTATTTCATTACATTCGGAGCCTCTCTATTAAAAACAAAACACCATTTAATGAGTCACTCAGTCAGTTATTCAATGTATATTGAACTCACGCTTCTAGATTTTGAGCAAACTGTTTATAGTACATTTATACCAATACATATATACAATCAATAACACATTTAAAGGTAAACATATAACGATGCTCGTTTATTTTATATATTGCTTAATTTTATGGGTTAAATATAAAAAAATTATTGCAATTTTAAGAAATATCATACTACTTACATGGAGGAACTCAAACCTTTCGTGCTTAATTTTTGTCTTTTACCATATAAAGAAAAGATGTTATAGTTTTTGCATTCTTAGTACTGAATGGTCAAAATACCATCAGTGATCTTTTGTAACCAATACAAGTCGAATATGTTTTATTCTGTGGACGGTGTTTCCATATCAACTATAGATAATTATTTTCAATGAATAAAAGCTTTAATATCTTCTATTAAATTGGAGACATTTCTAATCCAATCTGAAACACCTGCTGAACTACCAATAATGCAGGGATTAAACCACTGTTGAAATCAATAGAAAGTACTAGCGTTATTAATGTATAAACCTGAAGAGTTCTATACAAGAATTGTAGAATTCTTAATCATATCGAGAGCTTAAAATTCCAGTTGCACAGAGTATGAGGAGCATTCAAAAATGCGTGCATTTTACAACAACCTTCGATACCAACAATGAAGTAAAGGAAACCTATTAGTAATACAATCGCACGTGTCACTATTTGATCGTCTCATGAATAATTCGATACTAGCAAGAAAGGTTTAGAAAAGTCCGCATTATTGCGCAATAAGTTATAAATATACGGATCGATTTCTTCGAGATCTTCAACCCCATTAATGTTATAATGGACCTCTTTGCACATTGCAACAAATACAGTGTCATTGCAGCCTCTGAATGACGATTGCAGAATGGCCTCACCTTGGTAGTTATCCACATGTGCCGCATCTGAGGTGGTTTCCGACACAAATTTCCGGTATTTACCAGGGCAATAATATCAAATACCAAAAGCATAGTAAGACTGGTGTTTATATATATATATATATATATATATATATATATATATATATATATATATATATATATATATATATATATTAGGCTCGTGATGTTCGTGGAAGTTTTAAATGTGCATATGTGCATGCAGGTATCCAAGACTAAACTATTTGCACTTAGAGAAGCATAAGTGCGATAGGCTAAACTGGTTTTTCTGATGTTTCCTGACGCTAAAGTGGTTGGACTCTTGTTTCATGAATATTTGCGTAAGCCATTTTTTTCGACCTAAGTAACCCAGGTCTCCTGATTAACATCTCCTATTCACTAACATATGTACTTAGTGACCACACTTATATTGTTTCAAATACTTTATTGTTTATTTGTTTTATTTTATTTCAACAATAAAATGTTATGACTGGACACCAAACAACAAGGAGCTGCCTATTTCGAAAAACAGGTACCATAGACCTAGACATGATATCTTTCTTTTGAAAATTACACAGGTTTGTCTGTTATAATTTTTCAATTTTATTCGAGACATCCATGATTTGTCTGTTATTGTTGTCCACTGGTTTGTAAGAGGAAAATTTAAATAGTTCTGAATAACAGTGTGTTGTGCAAACTTTGTTCATATTTTATTGAACAGTACGCCAATACATCCCTTCCGAATACCGTCCATGGTCTATATACACTTTCTCAGTCTGATTATTCAATTGTTAAATACTATTTCAATTCACATTTGGCATGCTGTTCATAAACTGAAAACTTCATTTCCAGCTATATGGAGGCGATTAAATCATCCACCCCTCCTGGAATCATTGTTGTACTCTTTCGGGAAGTCTGTCACATGCAGATGCGTTATTATGGAGCATGGTATCTCGGGTGCCAGTACACGAATGGATGGTTTGATAGTGTTTCACAACATTTGGCAATGCTTTGGATGCATACAAGTGATTAATGACACACTTGAGTCAGGCAGTTACCTGAACGATCGGATCATTGCATCGAGCGATTTGTAGTCTCTGCTAGTTTTCTCTGAGACAAACTTTAATTTTTTTCTCTCGAGTCGAGTTTAGAATGGTAATCCATGTTTCATTACCCGTGATCACCATATTCAAACGTCTCTAGTTACTTTTTTCATATCTGGTGAGCAGCTGTTTTGGCGATATCCACCCAAGCCCCATTTTGTACAAGGCTTTATGGGCTTCAAATTATTATTTAATATATTTGAGGCAGTTGACTAATTAATTCCGCTGATAACAAATATATTGCAATGTGTATCGAGTATCTTTATCAATTGCTACCTTCTCATTTGCTTTTCTGCTCCCCAATTGCAACCATCTCTAAATGGATGAAACCACGTCAAAATTATTTGACATGACGGAGAATTATATCCAATAACTATGTCAAAATCGGCCTTGATACCAGTTGGAGAGTGTCTTAAGAGCATCTGAATTTTACAGTATGATCATTGTGCAGAAGTAGATTTTTTTTTCTTTCTCCGATGTGATTTACGCCACTGTCATTTAAAAGTTTAATATTGGTTTGTTTTTTGAGGGTTTTTTGTTGTTTTTTTTTTAAGTTTATCGTCAGATAAACTATAGTTGTCGCCTCACACAGCAAATAACGCCCGAATAATAAGAACGTGTTAGAAACAATACAACTGTGGCCAATAAGTACATATGTCAGTGAATAAGAGTTATTTATTACCAGAACCTGGGTTACAGAGGTCGAAAATATGGCTTTCTCGAGTGTGGTTAAAATAAAAGAATACCCATATTGTAAACGTGGCATACACTGGCAAAACCAATTATGTTACTTTCAGTTGCAGACTCGCAGAGCAAATAATGCCCAAAGAGTGTTAGGTTATCTGTTTAAGTCGGCAAGTGAAAGTTTATAACACAAAAAACTCAGTAAAAGCAACATTAAACTCTTATAATTGATATTCTCTATTGTCTTCATATTTTTATTTTGCTTTTTGAACCATATTTTGCATCATTTTGTATTTTTATTTAGGGCTTCTGCTACGTGGCTATTTATAGCAAAGGGAATTATCCTATATTGTAATAGCTTCGTCAATATCAAATAAATAATTCCACCAATGGTAGGCGATAAGCATCCTACAGCAGTGTCTTGATATTTTATCTAAATTGTGATATGTCTTCTGATTCCAAGTTCAGTATTCAATGATAAAGATTATTTTACTGGACATACAAACTTACCCAAGGATTTGGTGCTTTCATGAGTGTGTTGTGCTTTGGTCGATTCAGTATTGTCCAAACTCGAGATAGCAATTTTCATTTCAATTCTTTAAGTCTATTTTTTGTGCTCATGAACAGGTTAGGCTGCATACAGGAGCTACTTACAACTGAAATAGTTCTAGTGGTGATACCAAACGACAAACAATCCAAGACATTGACCCTGACAGTTACGATGTAGGAGACGTGGGGTCTATCTCAAACACAATCCACCCCTGCATCGTGACTATTATAGTCGGCGTCTTACATTGTAGGGCCTCTCCTCCTAATTACTATATCAATTTACCTATTGTTTTAATTAATTCGTAATGAACCGCAGTAAAATTATATAGCCCAAATGTTCACCAAGGTAGGTTTTGAGTCTCCAAGCTTTCCATTTTTAAATCTTGTTAAAAAAAATAATTATTTATTTTCAGAACAAAAGGCAATGATTTATTGGCTATGTCAAAATCGATTCATTCAATTTTTAAAATAAAATATAAACTCACCATTTGTATTTCGTTTTAATAGCATACAAGCTGCATACATTTTGTTTCAGTACTTATATTACTTACTTTGCATTGACTTTTTTTGTAGAATTTGGTAAAAAGTAATTCCCCGTATAGTTTTTATAAAAAATAAAGCTCGGCCAGATCTCGTGGTTACGTCTTTACCAATGGAAATATTCGCTACATTTACCAACTTCAGCAGTTGCAATTATTTACCTATGTTACGTCACCGCATATATATATATATATATATATATATATATATATATATATATATATATATATATATATATATATATATATATATATATATATATATATATATATATATATATATATGCAAGGGTCCGGCATGATTCACAAGCACCTGCCGAATATTGAAGAATGGTATTTTGTCAATCGATCGGCATTAAATTTATCAACAGGTTCAAAGAAACGAAAATGTTATAATTCTTAACCTTTCATAGACACCTCGTAAAATATTGTATTAACCGTATCCATAAGCATATAATCTATGTCAGCATATCCTGTTGGTTGGACGTGTGTACTGTAGTTTATAATATCTCGCTGATTGGCGGTTTTTGAAGGCAAATGTCCACAGATTTACTCCCAGTTTATATATTTTTGTCCTCTTTATTGTTAAGTTTAGTTTTTCCTTTCTTCCGTTTTGATTCAGTTTTAGCCGCTTTTCTTTCGTAAACCTTGTCATTACCAACACTCTCGTAAACCTTCAGTGTTATCATTACCAATGCTCTCGTAAACCTTCATTGTTATCATAAGCAACACTTTCGTAAACCTTCATTGTTATCATTACCAACACTATCATAAACTTTCATTGTTATCATCGGGAGCCCCGAGTGGCCGAGTGGTCTAAAGTGCTCTCCGTTACGGATCACTGCCATCTCACCTCTGCGTGGATTCGAGTCTAAATTTCGGCGAATGTGGATTAGTGAAAAAGCTTGACAGTAGCTTCTCGTGGGTCTGTGGTCCTTTCCGTTGATTCCCTGTTTCTTCCTCCACCAATAATACTGACCGCCATGTATAGCCTATCGTGTGTTGAAAAATGGCATTAAGCCCCGGAACAACAACATTGTTATCATCAGTAATACTCTTGTTAACGTTCATTCTGTTATCATTACCAGTACACTTATAAACATTTATTGTTATAATTACCAGTACTCTTGTGAACTTTAATTGTCATCATTATCGGTACTCTGATGAACTTTAATTGTTAGCATTACCAGTACTCTTGTAAACTTTGATTGTTATCATTACGAGCACTTCTGTAAACTTTCAGACTATTATCATTACCAGAATTCATATAATATTTCAGCCTGTTATTATTACCAGCACTCTTTTTCAGTCTGTTATCATTACCAGCACACTTTCCCAGCCTGTTATTATAACCAGCACTCTAGAAAACTTTCATTTTTATCATCACCAGCACCTTGTAATATTTCAGACTGTTATCATGACCAACAATCTTCAGCTTGTTATCACTACCAATACCAAAACTGGATGAGAAACCTAATGCGGCAGAACTAAAGATGGCCTTAGAGAAACTTACTACAGGTAAAGCCCCAAGGAAAGATGGCATCACATCAGAAGTCATCAAGTGCGGAGGCAGTGTGCTGTTCACACACCTTTATGAACTTCTCTGCCAGTGCTGGGATGAAGGTGCGGTGCCTCAGGACTTGAGAGACGCCAACATCATAACCCTGTACAAGAACAAGAGCGACAGAAGTGACTGCAACAACTACAGGGGCATATCACTTCTCAGCATCGTGGGTAAAGTCTTCGCTAGAGTCATCATGAACAGACTTCAGACACTTGCTGACAGAGTGTATCCAGAGTCTCAGTGAGGGTTCCATGCAGAGAGGTCCACAATCGACATGATCTTCTCCATCAGGCAACTGCAGGAGAATTGCAGAGAACAACACAGACCCCTCTTCCTGGCTTTTATAGACATCACCAAATCATTCGATCTGGTCAGCAGAGACGAACTCTTCAAAATCCTGACGAAGAATGGATGCCCTACAAAGCTGTTAAGCATGGTCTAGTCCTTCCAAAACGACATTAAAGGCACAGTGCAGTTTGATGGATCATCGTCTGAGCTATTCAGAATCCAAAGCGGAGTGAAACAAGGCTGTGTCCTTGCCCCCCCCCATCTCTTCGGCATCTTCTTCGCTGTCCTGCTTAAGTACGCCTTTGGGACTTCCACAGAAAGGAACTACCTGCACACGCGTTCAGACGGCAGACTGCTCAACCTGACACGACTGAAGGCAATGAGCAAAGTAAGGAAAGCAACCATTAGGGAGATGCTCTTTACAGATGCTCTTGCTCTAGTCCCTCACACAGAAGCTGAAATACAACGCCTGATGGACCGCTTTGCTAAAGCATGCGATGAATTCGGGTTGACCATCAGCCTAAAGAAAACCAACGTGATGGCTCAGGATGCGGACCCTCCCAGAATCATCATCAACAACTACAAACTAGAAGTAGTCAGTGAGTTCACATACCTCTGCTCTACCATCACCAATAACTGCTCACTCGACGTCGAGCTCAACAAGCGGATTGGAAAGGCAAAGGCATCAACAACTCTCTATATATTGTCGCAGAGAGTGTGGAACAACAGCATGCTGACATTGAACACTAAGATATCCGTGTACTGTGCCTGCGTGCTAAGCACTCTCCTGTTCGCCAGTGAAACTTGGACCCTGTATGCCTCTTAGGAGAAAAGAATTAGCGCCTTTCACATACGTTGTTTCCGACGCATACTCGGGATCATCTGGAGCGATCGTGTGACAAACAACGAGGTACTTGAACATGCCAAAATTCTCAGCATGTTTACACTTCTCCGCCAACATCGCATCAGATGGTTGGACATGTACGTCGAATGCATGACGGAATGATCCACAAAGACATTCTCTTCTCTAAGCTTGTATCTGGCAGAAGATCACATCACCGTTTCAAGGATGTATGCAAGCACGACATGAAAGCTCTTGGAATCGATGTCAACACCTGGGAAGAGTTTGTCTTAGACAAATCCAGCTGGCGACATGCTCTGTTCACTGGTCTAAAAGCCAGCGAGGAAAAGTTACGAAAGCTCGCTGATAAGAAAAGATCTCAGAGGAAGAGGATGCAATTCCAACCCAGACCTTACTCAACCTTCAAGTGCAGCAACTGCAGCAAGGATTGTCACTCCCGTGTGGGGTTCAAAAGCCACAGAAGACGCTGCACAACTACAAACTGGGACACCTCTCAATGACCCATTTATATCGTCTCTCGAGACTAACGGATGCCAACATACAACACACTTTTGTAAACTTTCATTGTTGTTATTTCTACTACTATTGCAAACTTTCGTTATGTTGATAATGTCAACACTCTTGTAGACTTTCATTCTGTTATCATTACCCAGTAATCTTGTAAATTTTCAGTCCTTTTATCGTTGACAGCACTCTTGTAAACTTTTCATTCCGTTATAATTGCCAACATTATTGTAAACTTTCAATCTATTACCATTAGCAAACACTCTTGAAAACATTGTTTGTTGCCATTACCAAACACTCTTGTAAATTTTCAATGTGTTATTATTAACAACGCTCTTGCAAATTTTCATTATTATCGTTACCAGTACTCTTGTAAACTTTTAGACTGTGATCAATACCAGAACTCTTGCATTCCAGTGAAGGGTAATATTTTTCAGCACTTCTTCGACAAGATACAACCCAGTCCATTAGACATTGAGGTGTCATCTTTTTCGGGTTTGGGGGTTTGTTGTAATAGTACACCACCTTCTTTGAAAGCATTTTCTTTCACTTGGATATCACGGTCAAACTTTTTTCTATCCAAGACATATATTCTTTGCAGCCCCTCTTTTGCGTGACAGAGACAAATTCGGAAACTAATCCAGCTTCGCTTCCATTTCATTCAGTGTATGTAAGGGCACAGTCTTCTAACAATGGAATTTCGGGCTCGACTTTTAACATCGACTTTATTCCATGAACTGAAAAAAATGGGTATTTCTTTCTAGATTTCTGTTCCTACGATGAAGAATGAATAGCAAGCAATTTAAATTGTAAGTTTTGATATTGTCGTTATTCAAAAGTTAGGAAGGCTGGTGTAGGTCTTGAGAACTCGTTTATCAATATATAAAATATGTAAAAGTACAATGTACATCAATTGTCTTCTAATTAAAAAACATAATTTGCATGTTCTATATCATTATATGTACATTACCTTACATTGTCAGATACCGAACAACTAGTTATCTTCATGTTAAGCAGTAGGTAAGAGGAATGCAATGAGAAGCCTAAGATCACCATTTAAAAATTCCTGTTTAAGCATGATGTTAGAATGTTATATTACAAATTATCAAAGCTCTCACCTTCATACTTTCAGAGTAAAAGAATTCTTAAAGTTTCATATATAGAACACTACAAGAATTATGTGCAGTGGCGTTTTCTCAGAGCATATGTATTGTTTGGGCAAATTTGGCAAAGTATGATGCGTGCAAAATATTTAAACTCTAAAAGCACAGTTTCAGCAAATTTGTGTTTAAAAACTGTTTTTGTATAATTCTTGGAAATATTGTTCCCTGTGTCGAAGTCAAGTAAGAAAATATGCGCTTCTCTTTAACTGTATGGAAAATATAAAATTTCTTGAATTCTTAGGTTCAGAAGAAAAAAAGAGTTTTAAAGTGCTATTTATGTAGCACTATGGGAAATACATAGCGCAAAGGACGATAAATTTTTGATCCAGTGGGTACCATTTCTAAATTAAATCTGGTCAGCAGTTTATGATGCAGTGCTATTCAATGATTTGTATATTTGTAGCCATGGCGACATTTTTGATGGTCGGTCAAGATCATTTGAACAAACTTGTGAAAGATTAATTTACAATCTGCCAAGCAGTTACAGAGACAATTATCATTGGAAGAATTTGCTGACGGACGGACAGATCACGGACAAAACGTGATCACAATAGTTCACGTTAGACTTCTGCTAACGTGAGCTAATGATACATTCCAGGAAGGTGATATAAAAACATGTAAGACGATATCTGGAAAAATTAATGGAAGAACCACATTTTCTTGCAGCAAAATTAAACTGAAATCAAGTTGGTTACTTGCTCTTTATTCCCGATTAAAAATGGAATAAGTAACTAGCTTTAAATTCAATAAGGAATAAGTTACCATTTACTTATTCCCGATTAAAACATTTTGACATCGAGTTGGTTATTTATTCCACATCCCCGATTCAATAAGGAATAAGTTGCAACACTTATTGCCGATTCAAAAATGCTAATAACACGAGCGCTGGAAATGTTGGCGTCATTGAAAATTCTTATATAATCGGCGTATACAGATTTATGCAGCCAGTACCAGATATAAGGCTATTATTTCTCCACTTGATGTAGAATAATAGCTTTTAATGACTTCTAAGATTTTCAAATTTGATGTCGATTTTTTTTTAATCGGCAATAAGCGGTAACCAATTGCTTATTAAATCAGAAAGAAGGAATAAGTAAGTAGTCATATGGATGTAAAAATTTATAAATCCGGAATACTTATTCCTTATTGAAGCGGTGACTATTAATCCTTATTCAATCTATAAAAAGGAATAAGGAACAAGTAATCACATTGATGTAAAAGACTCAGTAATGTCCATCCCTATCTGTGAAGGTGCTGATTTTAGCAATGGTGCGAGATGTTTCTTAGCTTTTTGCTGTGCTACTTTTCTAAGGAATTTGTTACGTTTCGTCATGTATTTTCTCACTTCTCAAATGATCCCTTCTAGTATTTTCTTCCACCTTAAGCAAAGTCAGGCATGTAACATGCAACATGTTTTACGTTTCCGTAGCAGCTATATTTTGTTAAATATGACAAGCTCTAATGGAATTTCCGAAAGCTTCTATTCGTTCCGTGCAAATCAGACGAAAGCAGTATGCTACCACTTTGCATGTCAAGGATTTTAAAAAAAATATCCATCTTTCTAAGATTTTCTATAATGTTCAGCGCCAAGCGAGTCAGCAAGCCACAGGAGCGGTTTGTTTATGTTATAAATTAGTTCCTGCTTATGGCTCTTTTATGCGCACATAAACGAATCTATGGGCCAATCTTTCTGTGTAACAAAGTGAATTATAAATGCTCCATAGGATAGCACTAACGGTATATTTTAATTGTATTTAATGATGATAATTGCGTAGCATGTATTTGTAGGAAAATTAAGAAAAGCACGTTTCCTCATATCCGTTATTGACAACAGAAACATAATAATAATAATAATAATAATAATAATAATAATAATAATAATAATAATAATAATAATAATAATAATAATAATAATAATAATAATAATAATAATAATAATAAAAGAAGAAGAAAATAATAAAAGAAGAAGTAAAAAAAAATAGTGAAAAGTAAGGTCTCTTTGAAGAGTCTACATTTAGCACAGCCTTAACTGTAAATAAATAAATAAATAAATAAATAAGTAAATAAATAAATAAATAAATAAATAAATAAATAAATAAATAAATAAATAAATAAATAAACGAATTTGAAAGAATTTGCATGCCTGAAATCTTCTTCACATACCATTAAGTGCTTTATGAAGAGGTAAGACACAAGGGAAAATAGTTTCCAGGTTGTGACCCCTGGGTCATATCCAAATAAATCTTATTAAGGATAGGGAAGACCCCGTGTCAAAGGTGGCTATGTAGATGTATTCGTCTTTTGATGACCAGTGGGTGTATATATCGTTATAGTATAGGGATCTCAATTATTCCAAATTTGTAACCCACAGGCCACACAGGTAGGCCCCTGGGAATTAGCCATATCCGGGAATTAGCCATGTCCGGGATAGTTGCCTGTGCTAATGCTCAGCACTCTTCATGACCATTAAGTATGTAAATCATTGTAAGGTGGGCATTTTAATAGTTTCCAAGATGATGACCAGAAGCTAAATTCCCACACCAGGGTTATTGCCCCATGGCAAACACCGTATTTTATGCATAATTATGAATTATTATAAACGTTTATGTAAGAATCATGATAATATGATTATCTTTATTTTACTCAAACAGGTGAGCGATGTGGGGCCATGATAAGATAATTGTCTTTATTTTACTCAAACAGGTGAGCGATGTGGGGCCATGATAAGATAATTGTCTTTATTTTACTCAAACAGGTGAGCGATGTGGGGCCATGATAAGATAATTATCTTTATTTTACTCGGTGAGCGATGTGTGGCGAATACATAATACATAATGAGTAGCTGATTACTGGTAATTTGCTATAGAGACTTTTAGAAACGTTGATTATTTCCCCTAATTTTTAAAGGAAAAATGTTACATGCATCCAAAAACAGTTACATATAATTGGCCATCATAAAGTGGCAGCTGTACTATGGGTATATTGTGAATAGTCTACAACAACAACAACAACAATAATAATAATAATAATAATAATAATAATAATAATAATAATAATAATAATAATAATAATAATAATAATAATAATGATGATGATGATGATGATGATGATGATGATGATGATGATGATGATGATGATGACTTTTTATAGACCACTCTGAAGTTCAAACACCAGGGGCAATAAAGAAAATTAGATGTGACATTAACTGAATCGCGTCCCTTTATATGCTGTAAAACATATCTGCCATATGTATGCATAAATTAGGTAGTTTATGGATAAGATGAATTTCGTTGTGCCTTCATCTAATACATAAATATTTTCACAGCAATGATCCCTTTTACTTTACACAAAGATGACATCCATTTTAGTGACAATGTACAATATGTTCCTTTTCTCTGACACAGAACAACTGTAAGTTCACCAGCGTTTGATTTTAAAAAAAAAAAAAGAACCATTGTTATTCACTCAGCATTTTTATATTTGCACAATCTCCGAAACTTCACTGGTTAAAAATGACTTATTACTGGGGGTGTAATTCATCATTTCAATAACCGCTCTGTCATTGTTCCCCCCCACCCAAACACCCACCCACCCAAGATCTTCGGACAAATTCTGACGTATTGCTAAAATGGACTAAATGCAATTTCATCGGAAAATAAAGAAAAAATCACTACTACCCAAGATGCGATTAGAGATGAGTATTGGGTTTTTTCTGCTTTCTCATCGAAGGACTACAAAAATTTCCAATAATTGAAGACAAGGAAACCAGAAACCATTGTCAAACCTCAAAGATACCATATTTTAATGAAATACGAACCATGTACATTTGACTAGAACAGTACACATTAAGGCATTGTTCTGATTTTGATTTAAAAATATGCGCCATTAGTTCAAATCCCATTTCAACTTACCATAACTACATATTAGAGATAGCCAACGCCTTGCAAAAAAAAAAAAAAAAAAAGTCTCATATCCAGTGAAACGCCGGCTGCAATTGGCTGAATGCTTTATTTCGACCAACCGCATTTTATTTAAGTTCAGCTTCCATGCATTGTCGCTTGGTACCCATTTTCTAAATATTTACACGTTACAGCAATAATAGTCTGTACAAGTCGGATATCAGCCTTAAAAGATCGCTTGCTTAATCGAATGGGAAAAGGTAACTAACCACACGGTCTCGCTTCTAGAAACTTCTGCTTGCCTGGGCCAAAATTCACAGGCTGCGGGCAGAGGACCATCGGTTAATAGATAACAGCATAATTATATTGAGACCTGGACGATCGACTAATTTGATCTTTCTGAGCGAAATATATAACAAAAGAGTCGCCTTAATTATAATCTTGCGCCCATATGCACTCTGTTACTTGTTTAGAGCCAAAAGCTATAATTGGTGGTAACATAAAAGCTTCTCCCATGAACAATCATGAAAATAATTACAAAAATTACAAAAGGAAAATCGATCGACCGCCTGGCATATCGTCGCGCCGGGCGTTTGTAAAAAGTAAAAAGCTGGAGATGATTTGTCTGAACTTCACTCCTCTAGATCATTAAGTGCATGCATGGTTTTATGGTGAAAATATTAATTAGTTTCCTGGTTAGGATCCAGGGGCAACTGGACTCAGTCTGGTGAAATTAAGCTACTGTCATGAGTCTGATCTGAGATGCAAAGGGTGTGACTAATTAACTATTTATAAATAACTAAATTCGTATACGTACATTCTCAGCAATTTTTATGAGAACAACGACGCATGTAAAACAGAATCGAATATACAAAATGTCCCCATGTTATTGAACGTAACTAAGCGCCTGCGGTCTGAGAAATAGTGGAAATAATAGCAGGATGACCCAAGTGTTAAGTCCTATAAAGCCTAATGTTAGACAGCATGAAATCGAGATTCAGAATACGTAGTAGTATTAAAATATGTTTTTAGACAGGTCTTATATATTTGTGTAAGCTTTTTGTGACTTTACTTTTTTGCACACGTGAATGTAGCGCGAATGTATTTCCGAGGGTGATGAACTTAATCATCATGTTTTATACAAATTAAACCAAGAAAATGGCCGCTCAATCGAAAAACAACAGAATCATAAAGGATTTTTGATGATGCGTCAATAGACAAACATACCATTTGTGCGAAATGGCTAATCACATCAGCACGAGTTTGTGGGGTTTGAGTTTATCTCTGGTGAGTCTCGGACGAAAGAAATTCCTTCTTACCCACCCCACCCCGTCGCCACTGGATGGATGCTATTTAGTTATTAATCACAAAGGAATATCAGTCAAAAAATCTTTAGTTTTGTGTGCCTGATTTTCAAAGAAAAATCGAGGCTTTTTTTAATTAAATTCCCTGGCAGCTAAACATATTCACAATGATGTGAAAATGAGTAAAATGAGGAACCGACCATTTAATAATCTTCCGATACAGACTTGTCATATTGAGTCGTGATTTTTCAGCGCACTTATGTGCGCGCAAATATGATCTTATTAATTATTTCGGAGAAAGAAGATACCCTCAAAGTACCATTGCATTAGAAAATAATTGTTGATCAATGGGTGGGGGACTGACAAATAAATGATACTTCAGACATAGGCAGAACATTTCAACAGCATTCACAATCAACAGTCTTCTATCAGCGATAAGTTAATTGCTTGATCACCCTAAGTAGAAATCGCTTTAAATTTTGCTGATCCTCCAACACTGACTGAAACTGAAAGTTATTGACGAGGTCACAATTAGCAGAACACCTGGATCAGATGCTATACCTGCAGAGGTCTACAAAGTTTGAAGCTCGCATGTAGTACAGAAACTTACTGAATGTCTCCAATCCAATCCAGGTGGACGTAAGGGAACTATACTTCAACCAAAAGGCAACAAACAATCATACGACAAAAATCCGAGCATCTCCTTTTTGTCAATAATCAGGAAAATATTTGTCGGAATGATGAATCATCTTAAGAATTACATTGATCAAGTGTTTCCGCCAGAAAGGAAATGTGGCCAGTTATCACATGCATAATGATTGCAACTTGTCAACTTCATGAGGAATGCTAGGATCAAACTCCAATATGTACACAACATTCGTTGACCTGACAAAAGTCTTTGACACAGTTACTCGATAAGGCCCATGGCAAAATATGGTTGTCCAGAAACATTCATCATGCTTTTTCAGCAATTCCATGAGAGCATGCTTGCTCGTGGAAGACAGTGAGCCACCTAAACCGTTTCCAGTCACCAGTGGAACCAAGCTTGGCTGTGTGCACATTACCAACCGTCTTCAATATGATGGTGTTTGATATACTTATTGATGACATCCGAGACTGTGAACCTGGGATTGACATTAGATATCAGACTGCCGGCACGTTCTTCAATCTAAGATGACTACAGAAAGTGACTGTTCGTGATCCATTTGCTGACAACTGTCCCCTGAATGCCAAATCTGAGCCTCACTCACATACAACACAGTATTGACCAATAGTCTTCAGCTTGTGAAGATTTCGGTCTCACAAAAACTACCAGGGATACAGAAGTGATGCACCAATCTTACGTACAGCCTACCTTCAGAGTAAATGGTCATCTTCGAACTCGAAGAACAAACAACAGAACCACAATGAACCCATTTTTCTGAATTCAAGTTCCGCAACAGTTGATCTAGTGAATGAAGCCTAATTTTTATATAGTTTTCCCAACAATCCCTCACACTCAAAATCACACAAACTCAATTTTATCAACTCAAGGTGACGGAGTAAATATTGGTAACAATAAAATTGTTGCACTCTGAGGTGATATTTTCGGGGACGTAAAGCGTATTGAAGAAAGTGAAAGGTTCGCGATTACACAGGGCGTTTCTCAAAATATACTCCGACCAAGGTTGTCGGTTGTGTCCTCACCTTTTATGGTCAAGTCGGTCAATCAATTTTGATATACTCAAAGTAAGTCATGCATTTCTGATGTCTATTCATGTGGAATGACCTTGAGTAGGAACCGGAATCTCAAGTCGGATCTGCTATGACACCTGAAGATCTTTTGGATTTTGACTCGTACGGATTTACACTGCCATGTTAAGTTGTTGAATATTTACACAGACGTTTTGTACCTGCTCGTTCTGAAAGTAGAGCTTCTGGATGACAGATTCGTCTACCACTGTTTCATTCAAAGCTCACTTGAGTGTTGAGTGTACTTGCAAAAGCAAGCTCATTCACAAACACCACACGCGCTAGTTTTTTTGAGTTGTCACTTAGAAGCTACACTTGAAACGCATACGAAATGACTATTGACATTTAAGAACGCTCGAGCGCCTCAACAGATGTAGAACTTAAAGGTTTTGCTAACAAAATGAATTTGACTAAGTTTACTAGCTTGATTTTGTTGACGTTGACCCAGACCAACTTACGATTTTTCAAGATCAAATTGAAAACCTACAAACTCCAACCTCGACATAAAAAACATAATTCTGAATCCGCGAGTAGCTGTGGCAATAACCCTGGCTGAGATTAACAGAAACAAGCGAGCCAATGACTGTGTCGGTGTAATTTATCACAAATTAGGTGCATGAAAATGTCACCGATGTGCGATCAGTCCTACACTCACCAGCACATGTAATTAATTCGTGTTCATTTTAGAAATAGGAACCAACAGAGGAGAGAAGTAAAGGATGAAATATCAATAGCAATGGCCGACTTAGTTTAATTGGTGTCAGAAAAGGTTGATAAATCTGAATCTCACATCATACAATTTTTCGATTCTGGGTCGTATTTGTTACATAATTGCATGTCACTTTTACCATTAAAGAATAATTCTTGGTTAAAAGTGCGCAGTGCGTGCTGAAAACGGCTTCTTTACATCTTTACATCTGGCTGTCGAGCAACTATACTTCGCGGTAAATTTATTGATAGAATAACTGTGATGGCTCTACACATTACTGAAGTTAAAGAAAAAACATACAGCTACAAGATGAAGTTATAATGAAAATGCAGATTAATTAGACAAATATATCTTATGAATATATAAATAAATTGCTTGTGTGTTAGTTTTTTTAAAAACATCATTTTAATTTTGTTTCATTAGATTTTGTTGTAATGATAATTTTCATCGGATTTGAATCTCTTTTCTGGAATTTAATTTGACCTAATTAGAACGTAGCAGTTACTTTATCACTATTTTTTAGCCGACCTTGGTTCGCAAATTCGTAAACACTAAGTGAAAATGATTATCTATTTCTAAGGTTATGTTCGGCTCACGTGTTACCCAAATTGTAAACAATTTTTTATTATTCATTTCATGACTGAGAATCTGATCTTTAAAGCTACGTCACAAATGGCATTTTTTGCGATTTTCAAGTTAGAAATCACGTAGCCTGTCAAGTGAACTACCATGTGATCTAAAATCGAGGCTTAAAACAGAATTGGTATTAAATGTATTCAGCCGTAAAATAATACATTTAGGAGCTCAGATGTATTTTGCATTGTTGTCGTCTGAGTTATTTGTTATTTAAAAATAATTTATATTGTCTGGTAAATAAGTGCTTACTCGTCAAAGTCTTGGACAAAGCAATTCAGCGAAAATTTTTTGAAATTCTTAAGCCAAAATATATTATTCTTGGTTCACAAAATTTAAGGAGGAACTGTTGACATCAGTACAACCACTTCATCTGACCTTCAATATTGGAATTTCATAAAGATTCAAACCTGGATTCAATTAGAACTCATTAGTGATAGGATTTATATTTTTCAATTATAGGATTAATTTTTGGATTTCTTTCACAAACTGTAAGTCCTAATAAATTATTTTTGTTAAAATTTACAAAGCTTTTTGACTTCAATCTTTTGTTTTGCTATATTTGTACGAGCCCACAAGTAACACACTACTGACTGAATAAAAAGGATTAAAGTCGTCTATACTAATTAAGACCTTTTACGACTCATTAATGCTCAAATGTTGAGCTTTTCAATAGGTTGATGTTTCAGGAATGATGCCGCGAAAACACCGCTTTTATGTACAATATTCGTACTTTTTAATTGTATATAATGAGGTGGAAAAAAGAAAGAGGACCCGGAAGGGGACGTTAAACGCTGATATCGTGTACGCTTCAAAGGGCTCGGACCGACGTGACTCTATGTCAAAATTCTATCCAGTTATGCTAGTGGACGTACCTTGTCCCCAATATTATGCGTGCCACCTGTGCAGTTGATCTAAGTTTCTGAGTTGAAGATTGTCTATTTTATCTTTGTACAGTTGGAATTTTGAGTACTAATTGTACTTTTAATGACGAAATTACACCAATCAGCTGGGTGTCAGCAAACCCGGCGGGGTTGGGGTGGGGAGGGGAAACGCAATGTTAGTATTAATTGCTTTTGATGGCGGAGGGACTAAAGGATCAGGGTAGATTTGCATGGTGGTGTTATCGAATGCGGCCTTCTTTTGCCAATGGAAGTGCCTCTCTTGCACATAAAAGTAGGAGATGAGAGTAGAGACGGGAGTGGGGTGGGATGGGTGGGGTCCTGTGGGTGGGGGAAGGGGGTACTTGGTGGAAAATCTGTAGGCAACATAGGCTTTTTCTTTCCAGGATTCCATCCATCAACTACTACCCCCTCACTAACAAATAGGGTTCCTGGTTCTCTCGTCGTTGCCAATGGATTTCGATTCCTTATGCCTCATAGGTTGGTTTGTGGACTTCTTTTTTAGCTGGCGTTTTGCCATGGTCAATGCGTTTCTAGTATTGTTGTAAGTAGTTCCGCTGTACATTTTAGGTGGCACATGTGATGAAAACAGTTGGTTGCTTGGTTCTCTTGTTCTTTGAGGTACCTTCTGAAGCTCACTTTCAATAGTGTTTTTCCAGTCATGATTCTGTTGATAATCCTTAAGTCATTAACTTCCATGTTTTTGTGGTAAGGAATTTCCTGGATACTTGTTTTTGTAGTTGATGGAGATGCCTCCCCTTGTTGGAGATATTCCAAATGGTTGCTATTTTGTGTTTATTTTCTATCTAACCTGACTGTAGAGTTTTTGGACGCTGTAGGTGATGGAGAGTGTTTCGTTGTTGTGGAGGTTATTGTTTGCCACTGTGTCCGCTTTGTCCTTCCCGGGGATGTTTATGTATGATGGCACCCAGATGAATTCAATGGTGTATTGATTTTCTCGAGTTCTTGAGTTCTTGAATATGTTGCAAGACTTCCTCGAGAATATTTGTTCTGCTTCGTGTTGCACCTGTTTCTAAAGTTTTGAGGACACTGAGAGAATATGTGATGATAACATGACGCAGCTGGGTTTGAGTTTTGATTGCCCAAAATTCGGTTGCCTAGATGGAGCAGTCATCTGGAAGTCGATCTCCAATTTGTATTTGTTGTTCTGGTACCACAATTCCTGCTGTCGTTCTGTTATGTTCCTTGGATTTGGATCAGTCCTTGTATACTTTGGTGTTTTCCGTATATTGGTACAGGACTAGTTTTTGAAAGTCAAGTTGCATCTTGCAGTTATTTTGTCGTTTAGCTCCAAATGCTTGTGCTATGAGTTTGATGTTTGGGTGTTATTGGATTTGCCATTGATCCGCTTGCATGTCAGTTAATTGGTGTTCTGTGCAGAGGATATGGACTTTCTTGCTTGCTTGGAGATTTGGTACAAGTGTTTGGTTTAATGATCTTTCGCGTAGCTTAGCGCCTTAGTTGGGTTTGCGTCGCCGTGTATTATTGAGTTCCTGGTGGTATGTGTTAGGATTTGTTCTTCTCTGCGTAGTTGTAGGGGTAGTTATGTTAGTATTTGTAATTCTACAAGGGATGTGTGTTGGGTTCCATTATATAGACATAGAATTGTTGTATTGAAGAGAGTCCAGATGGGATAGCAATTTTTTGTTGGCTGATGCGTACACCTGGCAACCGTAGTCCCATCTTGATCTAATTAATGATCGGTATAACATAGTGTGGGTTGATCAGCTCCCCATGTAGTGTTGCAGCAAACTGATGTTTTGTTGTGATTTTGTGACGAGATGTTCGATGTATATTTCCCATGTGAGTTGTGCATCTAGTAATAGTCCTAGATAGTGGGTTTGTTTTACGAACTGGATGGGTGAACCTTGTCGGTAGGGTTGCGGGTATTTGGGTTTTCGGTTGTTGGAGAGGGAGAAGAGCATCCCGACAGTTTTGGTACTTAAGATTTTAAAGCCCAAATTATTTGAGCATATTGTGATGTTGCCCAGTCCTTGTTGCATCTGTGTCAAGTGGTGTCTGCTGCTAGGGTTTCATCGTCTCCAGATTTCTCTATCTTCCGGGATTAAGATAGATTGATGGTGATATATAGGTATTATCTTAGGTAGTTGACCATAAGGTTGAAAAGATTGTGGCTTATCACACTTCCTTGTGGGGGTCCGCTGTTCAGTGTGTATGTTTCGTAGCTTGCATCTCCTACACGGGTCTCAATTCGTCTTCATGTGAGGATGTTGAAGACACAGCGGGACATTTGTCCTGTTATTCTATATTAGTTGATTATGGTAATTAGCCCGTTAGCCCAAACTAAGTCGAATGCCTTTTCTAGATCCAGGAAAATGGTTATGAGATGGCGGAGTTTTATTCCTTGGTGACTTGAAAGAGAGTTTGATGTCGGCTTCAAGCCTGGTGAGTTGGTCTTAGATATGTCGTTTGGGCTTAAATCAGCTTTGATTTTCCGAGAGCAGATAGTTTCGTTTGAGATGGTGTAGGAGTCTATTTTTGATCATCGTCTCCATAACTTTTAGGATAGAACGGTGAATGAAATCAGGCGATAGGATGAGATAAGTTTGGGATCTTTTCCTGGTTTTGGAATCGTTATTACAATGGCTTGCTTTCATGTGGTGGGCATGTTGCCAGTGTTCCAGATGAGGTTGATTAAATCGAGAATAATCCACTGCATGTTGTCAGGTAGGTGTTTGCAGATTTCATAGCCAATATCATCCTCTCCCTGTGAAGTGGATTTCTTGTGGCAGAGAGCTTTGTGCTATTTTTGCAGTTGCAAGTTGTCGTTGAGCGGTGATTTCTCGTTGGTTATCTCCGCAATCTGTTCCGTAAAGAGATGTGGGTATTTTTGTTCCACCTCTTAGCGTTGTAGCATAAAGGTCTGAGTGTGATTAATGTTGCCTCTCAAAAGTGCAAAGTATTGTGCTAATTGTTCGGCTTTTTCTTTGCTCTCTGGATTGTTATTTTGGTAGTCTTACCTTTCATGGCTTTGAATTTTTCCAGGCTTCTTTCGTGATAATGTATAGCAGTAATCTTGCCAAGAGGCTTTTCTGGTTTGTTTAATTGTGTTTCTTGCTTTGGCTTCCATTTGCTTGTAGGTGATGAAGTCGGTGGAGAGTTTGGTATATAGGAAGCTTTTTTTTTTTTTTGCTTTTAGGGCTGATTTGCAATCTTCATTCCACCATAGGATGGTCATGTTTCCTGTTTTTCCACTTAATTTAGGTATAATTTATGTGCTTGTGTGATGTTGTTGTTGTAAAGGATTGTGTCAGAACTTTGTAAGTCTTCTATATGTTTTGTCCTTAGGAAGGTCTGGAAGGTGTTCCAGTCTGCCTTATTAGTTTCCCATTTTCGTATGCTGGTTTGTTGCTCCTTAGGGTTGTGTAGAAAAACTGTTGTTCGAATAGGGAAATGGTCGCTAACAAGTGTATTTTGTTGCATGACCTCCCATTCAGTGATCTTAACAATGACTGATGTTGCTATGGTCAGGTCTACGGATGAACATTTTTCATTGGACTGGTTTATCCTAGTGGGGTGCTTGTGTTGAGTATTATCATCTGGGTGGTTCTGACGTATTTTTCGATGTTTATCCATCTGGTGTCGGTATGGTTGCTTCCCCAGTCTATGTTGTGAGCGTTGAAATTTTCGAAGATGAGGCTGTTGTTACTTTTGTCTTTGAGCATTTAGGCAAGTTCCTGAGAGACGCTGGTGTTGGTGGTCCCTGTGAAGCATATGTTGCAGATGGTGATCTTTTACCAACCGATTGTGAGCATAATTCCTCGATTTTTGATTGTGTTGGTGGTACGGTTTCGTGGTGTTATTGATTTCTTTGATGTTGAGAGTATTGTGTATGTAAATGGTGATACCTCCTATTTTTTACCCGTCCGTCCTGTATTTGTGGAAGCTGAGGTCGTATCCTTTAATTTTTGGTGTTGTTTTGTTCTGATTTAGGCGGATTTCTTGTAGACAAAAGATATCCGGTTTGATGTTTTCTGCGTTGATGGATGATTGAAGTTCT
Source organism: Potamilus streckersoni (assembly GCA_016746295.1). NCBI lineage: Eukaryota > Metazoa > Mollusca > Bivalvia > Unionida > Unionidae > Potamilus > Potamilus streckersoni. Next base: position 1,933,267 of record JAEAOA010000897.1, on the reverse strand, counting down.
CCCTGGTTTGCAATTAGTCTTCTGCAGTTCCACTGCCATATAATGACTTGTGAACCGTTGTTAGTATAGTTGGTATTTCTCTGTCTGTTGTGGTCGTGTTCCATAACTGGTATTTACGTGTTTTTTGCTACTTGTGCAACTATTAATTGGCTGGGGGTTACTTGTCTCCAGTAGATCTTAAAGGGACCGGCAGAAGTCCTCCTTCCTGATTGGTGCGTTTTTTGTTATAGTTCGTTCTTTTTTTGTCAATATTGAGTTATGAGGGTTGAGGTAACTGTATCAGTTGGGTTTTTGTTTGGTTTCTCCTTCTTTTTTAATTGTTCAGTGTCATAATTTTGTGCAGTCCTTCTCCTTCTTTGTTGGTCGAGTAAGTTGCCGGAAGTTTTGGCGTTGGGTAGTGTGGTGTTGTAACACTTCTTGTTTTCAGTGTTGAAGTTTTTGTTGTCGTTGATGGTCAGGGTTTTGTCGCATGTCGTGTGTCCGGTGTCTAATTGGGTTTACCTTGGTTGGTGGTATTGGTGCTAATTTGATTGCCAGTGTTGGGAGTCGTGCTGATCTATTGTTGTTTTTATACTGAGGTTTTTTTCTACCTTGTTAGCATAGCTGATTTTGAGTAGGTTGGTGTCGTTTTGGTTAATGTTTCTGCTTTATGATGCTGGATTTCGAATGGTTGTTCGCGTGTTGCTTTTAGGTTTCGTGTTGTGATGGATCTTTTGCAGCTTGGTTAAAGATGATTTCTTGATGATGTCTTTTTTTGTATGCTGTAGGGGCAGTCATCGAAGTATGAGGCATACTTTCCCCTGAAATTGGCACATTTAAAGGTTTGTGCCTTGCATGCGTCCTAGTGATTCCTGCTGCATTTGTAGCACCTCTGGTATCGTCTACAGCCTTTTGTGAAATGCACCCATCTCTGACTGTTCCTATAGTAACGAGGCTTGTTGAGGTATTTTTGAAGCATTACTGTCCTTCCATTTAATTCAAGTTTGATCGAGTGTATGGTGGGCACGAGCATTCGAGCAATATTGTTGATGTTTCCGTGCCATGCTGATTTGGAAGTTTGAAAGCTCTATAACGTTCAAAGTTTATTTTTAGCTCGGTTTGGATTTCTGTTGTTGCTGTGGCTGAGAATGACCCAGGTAGCTTGAAGATGGCCTTAAATCCTGGTTTTGGTCTTTCGACATTGTGTGTTTGTTTGGTGGGGTCAATTCGGATGTCCGTATGAATTTGGTTCTCCGTCTTGATGTGGGTTGTGTTGCTCTTTCCACTTTAACCCTTATGCCTGCGATGCTATTGAGTTCTATGTATTTGGCTAGTTGATTGGTGATGCTACCCTAGATAATTATGTAATTCGAACGCGGTCTAATAATCCTGAAGTGTCCACTGTGATGTCGGTTTAATGTGCTGAGCTGTCCCACGCTTTAGAGCTTTTACGTGTCCAGGAGAGGGTGTATCCTGGACTGTCCCTTACCTTTGTTACGATACCAAACACCTGTATGCAGGGGTCATGGTAGGGAATCTTTGCTCAGCATTACTAGTATATATACATAGCGACTGTTTTGATGTTCCCAGGTAAGGCGTTTGTGTGTAGGCGTGTGCGAGGGTGGGGATTTGTGGGACAGCATGTAGAGTTTCCTGGACTGTCCCTTTCTTTGATGCTTGACTGGCAATTTGTTGTTGGCTAATTAATCTTTTCGAAAGAGAATTGTAGTTGTTAAATCTTTTCATTATGGTAATTGATGTTAGCGTCGTTGTTTCTCCATGCTGCGATTCTTTTAATATTGGCAATTGTTTTCTGCGTTGACTGGGTCCTCTTATGACTCACGTCCTCTCCTTATTCTTTCTGATGTATGGCCCCTGGTCTTCTGAGCCTATGGTCCGAGTGGTCATTTTGTCATTTTGTCCATGTTGTTATTGTGGTGAGATATCGTTACTATTGAAGTTAAAACTTTATTATTATTATTATTATTATTATTATTATTATTATTATTATTATTATTATTATTATTATTATTATTATTATTATTATTATTATTATTATTATTATTATTATTATTATTATTATTATTATTATTATTATTGTTATTATTATTAGATGTCATAGTATAGTTTTATGATATTATTAGTTTCATTTGGTAATAGTAGTAGTTGTAGTAGTAGTTTTATGACATTAATATTAATATTAATGGGTTATTATTATTATTATTATTATTATTATTATTATTATTATTATTATTATTATATTAATATGGATATAGTATTGTGATATTCATTATCATGGTTTTATTAATATAGGTATAATATTATGATATCACAATATGATGTTAAAGTTAATTAGTTTACTATTTATATCTGTATTTAATATTATTCAATTGTTTACTAGTATTCATTATTATTATTATTATTATTATTATTATTATTATTATTATTATTATTATTATTATTATTATTATTATTATTATTATTATTATTATTGGTGTCGTCCAATATTGATATGTATGGTGGGTTCGTGCTGCTTTTTGTCCGCCCTTATATTTATGAAAACTTTGCAACACTATTAGTGGCTTGTGCTACAAAACACACAAAACCTCTTAAATTTCGACAATAAATATCACACAACTTTTTTTTTATAAAATTGATTAATAAATAAAAAACAAGAAACATTTCTCACATAGAATGTGTCGTTGTCTTAATTACCTATGTCCTATAATACCGCAAAAAAAATAACAGTCCCCAAAAATGGTATCCTACGTTTTGGTCTGTTTTTAACATTCTTTCTTTCTTTTTTTCTTGGTTATTGATCAAGAAATTTCCATTTCTTTTTTAAACAGTACATATTAATACACTCGCTCTCAACAAAATCGACATTTTATAATTTCTGCAATTAGTAAATCTGCCTATATAATAGCAGACGACAGAATCAGCAGTTTATACTTCCATAACTCTACCTTCAGTAGCAGACGACAATGTCAATACGTAAAAAATTAGTATCATACCATCTATATTGATTTTTGGTTATTTTGATTTTAAGAACCAAGTACTTTAACGAATAAATGACGTAATATTTAAATATTCAGATGTTTAAAATAGTTCTCTACCTTGCTCAATGCGTGCAATGCACATTCCGTCCAATTTTGTATATTATCCATTGTTTCATTGTTCAAGGAATTTCAATTTCAGCGATATCCCATTAGAAATCCAGCGAGTGTGTCCAATTTATTGTTGATTTCCATGCATATTTGTTAGTTAATAAGCAAATGAGAGAACAACGAGAAAAACGAAGTCGTCGTTTTTTTTTTCAGGAGCTGCCGGATGTACTTATACGAATTCCCACCGCGGTTACTAATAATATCATTACTTTTGCTTATCAAAGTAAATTACAGGATTCCGGTAAATCGGTTAACGACTGTCTTAAGAAAACCGGCTACGTATTTACTGTTAACATAATAATGGCAGGAAACAAAATTACATATCTTAGAAACCCAACCGCAGATACAGTTGCAACAACAAAAAATACGTCGACGATAGCAATATCAAGATTGCTAGCGATCAGGTGACAGCAATAACAAGGTCGACGATGAAATGTAATTAACGGATTCACAACTGATTATAATAATCACATAGAAACGTTTCTAAATTTGCGTAGAAACTTAAACAGATCCATAAATGAATTTTTGAGATCTCCACCAACTGTTGACATAAAACTCGTTGACATTAACACGAAACTAAACGATATTATTAGTGGAATTCCTTATATCGTTGAACAAAAGACGAATCTTATTAAAATTGCTCACAAGCAGATCATCAACATTGTCTACTTTGTTTTATCAGAATCAGCTACAACGAATTAAAACCATCAAAAAGACTGCGGAAGTCGCTGGTGTGTTTAGGCTGTCTGTGTTTAGCGGTGTAGAATTTAGAATAATTACCACATCTCCATTAACTAATAATTTGTCTACAACTGTATCTGTAATGTTAGATAAAGATTCTCAAGAAACATTTACTCTGGTATCATCGGATAGAAGTATGGTCTCGGCTAATTACTGGTGTTTTTTTGGAATTTGAAAATAATGCTCCTCAATTAATTATCTAACGTCATTAAGTTTAATGAATCAAATGACATGGTCACTGATTGACGTTCAACGCCACAGATACAATCAGGCGTGTGTCAGACTGGACTTAAAATATCATTGACGATTACAGTGTGAAAATAAAAAAAAAATATCGCAGACTCATAGTTGTCGTTTACTGCTGTTGTTGCTGGAACCGGATTATTATTTATTATCAACATTATCCATGCCGGCTCCTGCAGTTTTAACAATTATAGTTTCTAGGGCAACAACATGTGCAGGTATTCTCAGTATTATCGCTAAGAAAATATCTACATGCGCAAATGATAAATTACGCGAGCACATGATGAAATTACACACAGCAAAAACCGCTTACTCTAAATTATGCTCGTATCTTTCGGAGTACTCAAGCTATGGCAAAATATCTGATGAGGAGTTTGTAACGAAAATGAAAACCTACGATGAAGCATTCATAATTGCTAGTGACAATAACCAAAGTGGAAAAATGGAGAATTAAATAAAAAAGATAATATCAATGTCAGAGTCCTTGACAGCGTCAAGAGAACTATTGCAACAGATCGTCACTAATACGACGCCATCAAAAACTACTAATGTATCAGAAAGTTTGAGCAATCCTGAATTTAGCGTTAATTTTCCAACTGCAATTTCAGCAAGTGAAATTGCATTAGCGCAATAACGCTTTTATTATAGCTGGCCAAATATAAGGTCAACAACATTCGGTGGATTATCTTCAAATAATTCACTGGTATTTGCGAATAATAATAAACCTGATGGAACACCTGTATGGCAAGTTTTTGTAATTTCAACAGGTAGTTATGAAATAGAACAGATTAATGACGAGCTCCAACGCAGAATTAAATCTTTTACAGGAAAAGAATCTGAAACAGCGATTACTGTTTACTAACCAACGTTATCAGCGTTCTCCTGGTTACCTCGTAGACATGTGTCAAAGTTCAATCAGATCAGTGTTAGGATGGCTTAAAGTTGCACCGGTTTATAATGGAGTTTCAGAACCAACTAAAAATGAATTTAAAACAAGTGATTAAAAATTCATTAAAATTCCAGAATATCGAGAAAAACATCCATGGAGTTATATATTTTTTTTAATTTGATCCAAACGACAATAGATATTACTTTACCGATTTTGACGGTAAAAAGATCCCCCATATAGCTAGATCAACATTTACTGTTAATCATATGCCATAGTTGCGGGATCGAGATTGTCTTGATGAAAGACTTTTTAAAAGATTTTTAGGTGTTCTTAAACCTGAATTTTAGGTGTTCTTAAACCTGAATACGATAAAACACTTAATGATTTAAGAAGTTTATTTATCTCATTATTACAACATCATGATTATAGTTTAAATCAGCAAATAATCGAGTCAATAAAACATTTAAATAGCATATTGTTTGATTTAAACATCAATATTAGAAGTATTATAAACGTTGCGACAAAATAACAGAAAAAACTTACAAACATTTATTATGCCAGATTTAAATAACGCTGAATTGAAGAAATCATTAACTGCTCTTTTTTAAGAATATTATCCGGGAGTAACTGAATCGTGAATAAAAATAGCCACATCACTGGTTACACTAAAACATGATAACGACCCACTTGGTACCGGCCGTCACATATCGCCGGGCATTGTAAATATAACAACAACAATCGCAGTCAATCTCGTATGCGATATTGTAGACGTTCAGATAGATCTTTCAAAGTCTAGCCAGGCCCAGCAAGGGTACATGTTATATACATTTTCTACGCGGTATCCACCCAGGTAGTTGATTGTGTAAGAGCCAATAAACCCGTGTACTTGCATGTACATAATCCGTTATCAAGAATACACTTCAAACTTACAGACCAAAGCAATCGCATCTTGGACTTAAGGAGAAAACTCTTAGTATAAATCTGTATGTGATATCAAAATGTTTTTATGTGAAACAAAAAAATATCCAAATCTATGATAACAAATTAATGGTTGGTCCCTTTTCTTTGATACAATATATAAGTATAAGATATACTTATAAATAGTTTGAGGTTTCCAGGTGTTAATATTTTGATTGCATTATATTTCAGAATATATATATATATATATATATATATATATATATATATATATATATATATATATATATATATATATGCTTACTAGGCAGAATATATAAGTTTTCCCAAGGATTTTGTTTAGCCATTACCACAGTAACTGCTTCAGAACTCATCGCTGTCTTTTTCGCAATGCTTTCTTAACTGTCTTATACTAAAGTTCATAATCTTTTCCTGTTCGTATTCAGGAGATAATTCTAACTTGATTTTGTCAATAGCTTTGAGAGAGGCACAAACAATTTTACCTGATTATACGTGGCTGTTGCCAACGACTTTAATATTCCCTGCTGGATAAATTTCATGAATTTATAACCTACTGATAGCGTGAACCTGTTCTCGGTTTTGCGTTGTTGTAATGTTGTAATGAAAGAAAATCACATAGAATGTTTCATCATTAAGATTGTCAGATACATTTATACCGTTATGTTGTAATTTTTAATCATATTATTGATGATATTGATATTCTCAATATTCATTATATAATAAATGTATATTTAATTTAAAAATAAACAAAAATAAGCAGCGCGGTTGATATTCGATGTACCATTCCACGAGTTATATTAGATAAACTTAATGAGGTTCCGAATTTTTGTTTAGACATTTACCCCTAAGAGAACCTCTAAATATCTTAAACCGAAACTATATACTCTCAGAAGACTGTCTGCACATGTGTAGGTCTTATTTTAGTGACCAACCAGATTATGTTTATTACCCTTATGCGAATTCCTAGATATCCGTAACCGAAACTCTAGAAACTCAGAAGGTTGATGATCTTTTTGACATGGAATATCATTAAGTTTATTTTTAGTTTTGCGATTGTGTCTTTTGGAATGGCCCTTGCGTGTGGTACCGCTTTAGTGAAATCACAAGGTCACAACCTTACATCACCTCTTGCTTCTTATTTTTGAACGGCACAAGACAGCACAAGACATAACATTATCACAATACAACACAACTTATCCTAACTTATCCTATGAAGGCGGAGGAATCTTACAAACATCCAGCAAACACACACACTTACCACTATAGCAACACCTGGGAGTGCCAAAATAGCACCATTATGTGTTTGCATAGTGGGAAGTGTGTTTTGTTTGCTGAATCTTGATGTCATAGCTTTAAAGGATGCGGATATAACTAAACGTATCCGTGAAGCCAAGAAAGAATTTCGCGACGATGGTGCGGCTCATATATGGTCGACGATCAGAATTACGGTCGAAGTTCAGAATTGGAAATACCGTCTGTGAGATGAGTGACAAACGAGGAAGAGATATTATGGACTACCTTGATGTTAGTAAATATATTATTTTAGTAAAAATTATTGTAAAGACCGACGATGATGTTTGAATCATCCGGGACAAGCGCGAATCCGTCCAAAAGTCAGGGAATACTATTGTCTTTGGTGAAAATTACAAGGAATATTGACTGAAATAGACAAGCCGTATTATGAGTGATCTGATCCAGTAACTGCTGTTGTGTAAGCGCTTTATCCGTTAAATGATAAACCTGACGTTGGGGAACTCAAACCTATGAAATTGACAAGGATAAATTATGTAGCTGACCGAGTCATAGAACACTTCACAAACTCGATACGGTAGAAACAGTTTAACGGATTTATGACGTAAAAAATAAAGACATGGGCTGAAAAAGTTATAGTCACTGGAGCGTCTATCAGCGACGTTGCTGAACTAGACAAGTTCTTAAGATTTCCAGTAACAGTGACGACATTAACCGGAGAGATTTTGTACAAACCAAAATATATTTTAAAAAATGATAACCCTATAACAATCATTGATCATAACGAACATGCATAGACTAATGTTGTAACAGAATTTCCAGGAGATAGAATGGTTAAATTTTACTACGGTGATGTATTCGATACTATCGGTGATATCACTAAAAGTGACCCTGCTTCTGTTTGGCTGTTCCAGAGTTCGGAATATGATTATCATGATCAGTTTGTTCGGTCTAACGCCGATATTTATCGTACATAATCTGAAATAAACTTCTGACGATGTCAAAGTTAGTCAATTAAAAGTAATTGTTTTACCGTACCATCGGTTGCTGATCATTTCGCTCAGGAGAAAACTAGTGGAAACCGACACGATTGGAATTTCTTGAAGATGTCGTGAGGAGTTGTATCGAATACGGGCACGGTGGATTATGGAATTCTAAATATGATTACAAGGACGTTATCTCAGTTGATATGGTATCCTGTTATCTTGGAAGTTTTCTAGGATATGGAGATTGTTTTAAATACTTTAAAAGCTTTGGACATCCTGCACATGACATGACCCAGGTTGAGATAAATGGATCCATACCAGATTTTGACTTAACCGGATTCGCCCGCATAGAGTCGTTTGAGTTATACTCGGATCTCCATAAGATTGTTTATGTGTGGTTTGGAAGACATTTTTCAGAACAATGTTGGGATCCAATAGTACTATTGCGGTATATGCTTGATGCTGAAATTTTAATATCGTTGAAAGTAACTGAAACAATTATATCATATAGTTCACAGAAGCAAGTTTGGTTATTAGAACCTGATGCATTTGATGCTAATCCTGATCTTGTTAAATACGATGAGAAACTTGCGAAAGATCTCGGCAGAAAAATAATCGGTAAATTTACACAAGGAGGATCACATGATCATAAACGAATGTGTTCAAGATTGATTATGGACGATGCTGACCTGGATTTTATAATCGCTGATACGATTGAAAAAAAGAAAACATTTATAAGCCAATGTAATGCTTATTTATCAGACGAAACAAAACTAGACACTATTGTGAGCTATACTGATGGCGATTCACCTCAGTTTACTTATTTAAGAACTTCGATGCTAGCGTACGTTTCGATAAATCTATTATCGATGATAAACAGATTTCCTCGTTACGCTGTCAGAGTCGCGACAGATTCATTTTATGTACGCAAAGATTATAAAGATTTATTAAAACCGCTACTCGGTAATGGTGAGTGGGGAAGATGGATGATGATATACTTAGTTATTCTAAATCTGCCGATGTTTAAATTGCTGAGACATACTACAAAAATAATCAAGTATCAAAATCATCTGCACCGTCCGTGTATGATCCTGTAGCTAGACATAAAAATGTTATCTTAATGGATGAGGAGGTTCAGGTAAAACAACACACGCGATTAACTTATTTATGAATAATAGCTCAGATATAATTGTTTTAATACCGACGCACAAACTCGCCCGGGAAATAAAATAACGACGTGTAAAATCGTGTACATATAGATTATTTAGATGGTCGGAGATGTATGGACTCCATCACGAATGGGTGAAAATATATTCCTAAAAATATTATCTGGTATGAGATATGTATGTTGTCGCTAAAGGCAATAAAACTATTTCTTGATTGGCTGTTAGTAATGAATAATTCTGTGATTATGTGTGGCGATAATGGTCAACCGCAAGGCGGTTATTGGGAACTTTCCACATGAGTGGCTGATAACATTTTTAGATTATTGCGAAGAAGTATCTGATGATCATAGAGCTATTGATAAATCGCTGAAAGAGTTTGAACAGCTAATAAGACTAAAGCCAGATAAAATACAATGTGAAGTAAAGTGTGAAGTAATTCCGGAAACGTCCATGAATGAATTTTTTGGACCTTATGGAAACCTGCTGATTTGATAGTTGCGAGTAGAAAAATAGTTCGTGATGAACTGCAGAAGGAATTATTCACGTTACATAAGGAAAAATTCCCAACGTTACTTGTGCCGCTGTGTTATCGCCCAGCAGATACTAGGCTACAAAATATTGATGTTGATATTCCTGGTGAAGATTCTGTCCGAATACAAAATCTTGTGTTAAATGATATTCTTTTAGTCGCTGTTGATGTTGTTGAGAGCGCGTTAATCATGGATAAATCGCTATGGACGTTAAGTTACGCTTTAACGATTCATTCGTCGCAGGGATTAACTATTGCTGATGCAAGCATTTGGATCGTTGATGATCGTATTGAGTGGTCGAATTTAGTTTATATCGCAGTGTCTCGAGTTAGAAGAATCTCTCAACTGAAATGGGTTATCATGGATTGCGTAATAACTGAAGAAATCATAAACAACGTCTATATTAATAAAAAAATAGCCAGCTATAAACAGTGTGCCAATAAAATAATCGCGATAATGATATAGATACTGAATTTATAATGATGTTAAAACAGCGAGAAAATAATCATTGCGCAAATTGCAACTCAATAATGTTGCAGCAGTATTAGAGAAATAACTCAAGACAATTTACCGTTGATAATTAATAGCAGTCTTGGTCACACACACAAAAATGTGATGCTGACCTGTTTGGAGTGTAATCGACGTCGGGTAGTTGCAAGTTTATAATAGTTTATAAAAGTGCGATTGGTAGTAATTTCGTAGACGCAGAAATCATTTGCAATTGTTCGCGTACAAATTCACGCTGAGGAGTAGTTGAATCGAATGTGTAGATTCCAAGTATATTTGTGGACCTCACCACGCTGATAATTTTGTATGTAGTCACACTGCAAATAGGATTAGTTGCTCTTTTTCTGCCTCCTTTACGTTCGCCAGGCTCATATAAATATCTAACAGTAACATTACCAAGTACTGGTTGAGAAAAAGATTCCCGTTTTATCGGCATATATTTTTGTAATCGTATTAGATGGTTTCATAAAAGTTGCACGAGTTATTTTCTTATTCAACTTAGCTATCACACTTGGCATCCTCGCAACCCATTCACGAGATCTTGTATCTATGGATATTTCCTTTGCAATTTGATACCCGAATAACCGCTCAGCAAGTGTTCGATTAAATCGTTTAACGATTGTCTGATCACAATGAATTTCTGTGTGTCCTCGTCTGATTTTAATGTTGTGCTTGTTCATTAACGATGATAATGCACCAAGAAATTCTTTGCAAGGATCAACCTGTACAAACTGTGGCCATCGTAGACCACTATGTGGTCCGGATCCTCGCTGATAAATTCGTTCAAATGCATATGCAACTTCAGATACTTTTTTTTTGTTGATAGTAGCTCTGCTTCTTTATATCTACTCGCAACGTCAACGACAGTTAACACGTATCTGTATGTGTTTCGATGTCTACCAATTTTAATGGTATCATGTGGTAAAAACAGGATATCCGCTTGATGAACTTCATTTGGAACACTGACATCGAAGTGTGCGTGTTGAATTGTTTTCAGGTGAATTTAACAAGATTTGCCATATTGCCTGTCGTACTAACCACGCTTCAGCAACATCACGTGAAACTTTTGCTGAAACGGCAAGTTTGCTTATCGTTGATTTATCTATCCACTACCCTCTCGGGGAATAATAAACATATTCCATTATAATAATCATCTGATTAATTACCAGTCCCTAATATTGTTTTACCTTTCATAGCAGATTTTACTAGGAAGATAGCGATTTCTGCTCTGAGAGATTTATTAGGTATATAATTTAACGCATGAATCAACTTTACATCTGCGAGATGCCGCTGATAAAAATCTGGACTTTTATACACGACATCATGAATGTGACACGCTTGATCAATTTTATTTACTGTAATCTCTCTAGGTTTTGGTTGATCTTGGTTATCGAGTCTGATATCGAGACGAGTTCCAGGACCACAATAATCATATCCCGGAAAGTGTTTCTCGCCGGTGCATTTAGTCCATGGAGCTCCTGGCAATTTCCTTAATGAAGCAGCAATATCATCACCACGCGCTATTTACGACGCGTAAATAAATTTATATTTGCTTGTACCACATTTTACACACTTGTCTTTAAGTGCGTGTCTCTTATGTTTTTGTTGTTATCGTTGCCAATCCAACGGTATGGGCTGATGATCTACATCGAGCACAATATAAACTCATATCATTATTATATTTTTAAAATTTATTTTTCTGCGACACGAACACAAGAGCCAGTAAAGCACCATCCTGCGTTACCAAATTCTGTCAGAATGATTATAATAGGTCCATCTGGATCTGGTAAGACACAATAATTAGTCAATCTGATAATGAGATGGCTGAAGTGGGATAAATTGTATTTAGTAGCGCCATCTGTAGATGATCAATGATTTTACTAAGTACTTAACGATTTTAATGAAAATGCAAAATTGTTAAATGAAGACAGTGATGTTATTGATTTTATTACTGATATTGAAGCGCCATCTGTAAGTGATCTGGATGGAAGTATTAATAACCTCGTAGTATACGATAATGTCATGCTGGACAAACAATCCATTCCAGCTAGGATATTTTCCAGAGGCAGGCATAAAAATACAGAGGTGATTTATGTTTCACAGCGTTATATACAAATTCCAAAAGTGATCAGGGATAACTGTAACATTTTAGTTGTATTCAGCGGAGTTGATAATCATTCGCTGCAAAATATTTATTATACTTGGTTGTTCTGGGGATATAGATATGAACAAATAAAAAAATTCTTTTGCAAAGCAGAAGCTGTCCCCTTTTGTTTTGTAAAATAAATTTACATGATCCTATGTCAAAATATCAAAACGGACTTGATACAATTTTTGTATAAAAACCATAGCAGCAGAGGCTGAACGACATACGCGTAAAAACCAGCACGTGAAAATGAAAAGGTCGAGAAATAAAATCTGGTCAATTAGAGAAAGTTTTAGTGTTAAGCCAAAAACTTCGTTTTTCAGCCTTCGTATGAACCTTTTGTTTTCAAAAATAAGATCTCTACAACCTACTGCGCAAGTTTAGTATTTGTGCTACCACTGTAAAATCCAAAGCGATCGATAATTTTCGTCTTGAAATTTTTTAATGACAGTTAAGGTGCAGAGCATACAATAAAGAGGATTGAATAAACTTTAGTTAGTGTTAAATTTTAGAAAGAACAATTTATATTACGAAAATAAATGAATACACATGCATGACCCATGACTGTTACTATATAAGATACAACAACATCAACTAAGCTTTAAATACAGTATGTGCCCGTAACAAATTTACCATAATGTGACGACGGGCAATTGCAACCTTTTATCATTGATTATATAATCACTTTAGATGAGTTCCAAAGGAAGTGTACACATACCGTTTTGACAAACGATATTTTTATGGTTTCTTGGTGCAATTTTAGATTTTGTCTGGCTTAGGTGGCGCTCTATAGTTTCGTATTAAGATAAGATAAGATAATAATTCTTTATTTCAGACTGCATATTCCATGCATCTAAATTAAAATACGGATATAGAGTAAAACATTGTAAACATAAAAGTCCAAATATATCATATGTACAAGTATTCAGATACATTTACAACAATTATAGGCGCCCTATTTAGCATAGGATTAGAATTTTAAAGAAAAAGAATTTCCCCGGGTTTCCTCACTAGTTATACTGGCTATGTATATCTTAGGTAGTGTTCAAGGAACCTTTAATTCTCTTTTTTTCGGTGCATGATTAATAGGTGTAATATGGGTTATAGAGTAAACAGCTTAGCCTTAGTCCAGATGTGCATCATTCAAAAATGTGTTAGCTTCACTTGCTTATTTTCACTTCCCGAACTTAAGATGTTAATTGTAAAAAATTAATGAAAAGAGACGATAACTTTTTTCACATTTTATATATTTGGCAATTCATTTATTGCACTTTCAGAAGTTGGTATTGTCTAGTCTGGCAAAAATTATTTTCCCTATTTTAATAGCTGCCAAGGATAGTATACCAAAAGTCAAATAGCCAAAGAAATATCAACGACATTATATAAACTTAGTATAGAGGAATACTAATATTCTCTCCACTTTCCATGTTTTAAATGCAAACAACTTCACCTTACATACATCACTCTCTCAAAAGTATATAATAACTGGTGAGCGCCCCATTTTCAGCATTTAGTAGGACCCTAAGGGGAGGTCACTTGTACAAGAATTCAATCGACTATGCAGCATGGCACAAAATTCAAGTTATCGAGGTATGTATTCCTATGTTCATTGAGGTCTAATATGATTGTAGAGTGCCAGTATATACATTTTCGATATAAGGAAATTCCTGCAACTAATTTTGGGAAAACAAACAGTACAATCCAAAATAACCGGGTTACCAGAAACACCGGAATACTCATATTTTTACCGTTATACCACTGGAGTCTGCAGTTTTATCAATAAAGCACGACGAAATTTCTGACAAAATGAAATCACCTTAACGGTATTATAAAATAACACAAGGAATGCAAGAAATTCTCATGGGTTAATCATTACCAACATGAATTTAATGGGTCTACAAATATAAAATGTAAATTAAAACTAATACTTAATCACTTCACATTTTGAAAAAGAAATGTTAAATTTTTTGTGTTATCTATAATTTCTCTGCCACCAAGCATAATCCCTCTAAATTCTTAACTGCATGATCTTTACATAGTGAAAATTTTGGGTCTAATGACAATGTATAGCATTATATAACGATTTGATTGCTTCCTGTGCAGAGGTGGTGGTGCAACATCTGTGTCTGCCTCACTTTCAACACTTGTGGTACTCCAGTTGGAATCGTCTTTTGCTGCAAAATTGTTTCTTGTAGAATTATTAATTTGTTTATCTGACATGTATTCGGCTGTGAGAGTCATTGTCAGCACAAATCCACTCTTCCATATGATCAAGAGAAACACCCATCTCAGGTCCATGAATTTGTACAAATTTTTCCCAAATAGCCCCCGCAATAATGACATCAGTTTCACTGAATCCTTCAAAGTCACTATCATCATCACTGTCTCTGTTATAGACTTGCTTTATGTCAAAGGTAGTTCCAAAACCCTAAATCCAGCACCTCTCTGTGATCTTAGGAGTGACTGCTTTCCAAGCCTGACTACCCATGAATACCTTCTCCACTGTTCAGCATTTACTGTATTAACAGCCGACAGTAATTCTGTTAAAAATGTGCTGATAATTCCTTGATCCAGTGGCTGGATTATAGATGTATTTTCGGAGATATATTCCACCCGGATTTTTCCATCACTTGTTATAATTGTATAAACATGGGGGTGGGCCAAACAATTATCCATTAAAAGCAGAGTTTTTTTTCTCTAAGCCCCTGGATTCCTAATGGTTTCTGACTGCTGGGACAAACGACAAACATCTTGTAAACCCACTCCATAAAAATGGTTGCAGTCGTCTACGTTTCCACTGTTTCTGTATACAAATGGTAACAAGAGTTTTGTCTGGCATCATTGGCTAGCAAAGACAAGCCTCATCACAGTTGTAAATTTTGTTTTTTGTGTATCATTCATAGATGATTATCATCACTGAGCTGCTTTTGATAATTTCATGTGGCTTCCTGATTCACTAAGCTTATCTCTCCTGACAACAAATTTTGTTTAATTTCATGTCTACACTGGAGTCTCTAAAGCCATCCATGGCTTGCTTTAAAATGAGATTCATCCTCCATACTTTTTGCCATTTTCCATTAGGCCTTGAGAATTGTTTCAGAGATGCTGTGTGAACCATGTGTACACAGCATCATCTAATTTTCTGTCTGTGCTCATTTTCATTTGATCTCATTATGAAGCCAATCTTTAAGTGTTGACTCAGCAACTTTTAGTTCATTGCAAACTTTGGAGCTTGCTTTGCCATTATCAACCATATATATGATGCACAGCTTTTCAGTCACTGAGTATGCTTTTTGCTTTATTCCTTTTCTCCATAGTCACATTTACAAATGATTAGGATACATTACTGATTAGTATATACTTTAATGATGTTAAGTACATAAAAATGTCAAACCATTTTCTATCGGTCATATAAAATGAATTTTGAGAATGGTAGTGACCACAAGAACTTATGCTCCTATTTGCATGCCATTTAATTTTTTTATTTTAGATCCCTTGCTTGATTTGATACAAAAGACATTCAAAATGATAAAACATTACAGATCTCTTTTAATTGATTTTTTAATACAACAAACACTTCCCCAAGTTGTTGATTAAAACAAAGTCAGCATGTAATTAGGTTCTCACAGAAGTATTTATGGGTTTTGATGTGACAGTCAATTAACTCATTTTCGTGTTTTTGTAGAATAGAATATTTTGTGATTATAATGTTTACATTGAAGTGAAATTAATTTCACATAGCAAGACATTTAATAGGTGTTTATTTAATTCTCTATTGCCACCTGTTAACATTTACCAGAAGTTTTCACTGATCACTATTTCATCAGACTGTTTATTTACAGTGTATTGATAACTATTTCTCAGCAAAAACAACTAACATAATATGTGATATCATATTATAACATGTAAATTTGACAGTATGGATTCTATCTTTATGGGCATTAATTAACATTTTTGATGATAAAATTAGCAATGTATCAAGGTTTAATTTACCAATTCTTATTGTAATTTTTTTCACATTCAGCACATTTTAAAATATATTTTCTTTGGAAAAAATCCATGCCAGACATGGCTTTATAAGCAGTTTCATGAGTTATCATGGCATGAGTTATCAGAGGTTTGGTGTATTAATATTGATCAAAGCAATTAGCTTCATTTCATTTGAGATATTTATCATCCCTTTAACAGATTTCAGATTCCACTAACATGCAAAACATGCTGAGGTACAATACACAGAACTTTCATCATGCATGCAAAAAAAACCTGGTCTTAAGTCCATTTTATAACTGTGCCACTGATCCCACTGTACTGCTGCCATTAAAACTATCTTTTTGACAAAGAAAACGGAGCAATGCAAGATTTTACTGGCTATCCATAAGTAAAATGACATGAATCAATCATTAAAAATAGATGAATGCTTGTTTAGAAAAATTGTGAACTCCCAAGACAAAGGATAATTCTAATTGTTATTTATTTGCACAGCAGTTTTAATTATTACGGGATAATTTGTCCATTGAATGTTTTTATTCTTTGTCAGACTAGACTGTGATTTTTAATAGTGTGATAATCCAACTGGTACTCTTGCAGGATTGTATCAACAAGTCAAGAACAGGTCAACATCACTTGTAGACAAACTTAAGCTGGTGACCTTTGCATGGAAGTCAGATCAGGTGTATATTCCAAACAAAGAGCAGTTTGTGATAGATCTTCTGTGTGGTTATCTTATCAACAAGAAAAAGTAAGTTTCTCCCCACTTTAATTTCAAAATCTCCTTTCTTGTTTGTTCTACTGCATCATGCTAATTAGTTGAAAGATCTGCAACAGACTACACAGTGCTTGTCTCTGTTAATTGATTTATTTTTACTTCATTCATTTGTAGCTTTGGGTTTTTTTAGTAGAGGGGAGTTTATGGGCTGGTCTGTTGTCTGGCATCCATTTGACCATTAGTACAAGTTTGTTATCACTACTCCAGACCTACTTGAGGAGTGGCACGAAATATGCACACATTCCTTACATTGTCTAGTTGGTCCGAAATAAAAAGGTACTGCTCAGACGTCCAGTATAGTTATCACAGTGGCCATCTTAAAAATCTGTTTTCACTATTCCTTCACAACAGATTGTTGTCTTCACATGAGGTTTTACCAAAGACTTGTAATGATGTATATCTGGTTCTATATGAAATTATAATGATATTGCATCTAATGTGGTTGCCAAAGCAATCAATTTGTTACTGCTTTAAAATATCAGACCTTGCTCCAGTACTTGTTATTTATAAAGAAGAAATGTCTGTATCTTAAATTCCTGGACATTATTTTCTTATACTATAGTCATTTCAACATGGGGTTTTCACCAGAAGACTTCTTATAATGTCTAGTTGATCCAAAAGAAAATGGTATTAAACTGATATTCAATATGGCTTTTTTGGCAGCCATATTGAAAATCTTGTCACTATTTATGAACGAAAAGTCATATTGACCTGGGATTTCACTATATGTACAAGCTAGGGGTCCAATGATAATTTGCCGATACATGTACACATATCAATATTTGAGGTAGAGAATCAATACAAAATGATATTTACCCAATACAAGTTACTTTAATATTGAGCAGTTATGAATAATTATTAGTTGTTTACCTTTTCATTCTTTAAATTCAGGATTCATTTGAGTCAGATGATCTTACTCACAAGCACTTGTTTTTGTCATTTAAAAAGAAAAACTAAATGACAACACCCACTCTAAAAAGGTGGCATGGTTTATAATGTCACCTACCAACCTGGTATATTTCATGGTAATTATCTTATCCCAGCAGCATGTTCAGCATAAAGGAGACGTTCCAAATGATTTAATAATTAGCACTTATTCAGTGATAGTGCAGATTTAACTGCAAGAGTTTGTCACCTGCAATAAACTTTGTATTTTCTTTAACAGAAGTGGAGTGGGTGTTGTTAATAGTTTTCTTTTTTCACATCACTATAACCATGTTAGTTGGTTTGCATTATTTTGAAGTATAGTGTGATAGATTTTGCTGGTATTCGTCCCCACTCCCAGACCTGTTCTTGATGAGATTTTCCTTCTACATGCAAATAAAACTTTTTCTTCTATTTGAAGATAATTTCTTCTAAATGTAAGTGAAGCATGTGTTTTAAAGCATTTATTGAATTCAAAAACAAATGGCCAAGATGAGTCAAACATTGGATAAAATGGTGCTGCCTGAAAGGTCTAATAAAAATCACTGACAGCTAACAGGTAGTCTCTCTCTGTAAGTACTTTTGTTATTTTGTCATCAGTGAAAATGGCATGTAAATAGCCAATATGGATATGTCTGCATACTGGAAATACCACAAGTCTGTCAATGGACATAAACAGGCATCAGCTAAATCTGAAAGACCTTCTAATGGTAGCAAGACCATTTAATTGATAGTATGTTGACAGTGTATTTTATCATAGGCTGTGTATCAGGAATCTAATTGACACTTGTTTTTCACATCACACCTAACAGACTTTCTGTAATCTTTAGTTATCCTAAATAAAAATACTGCTTCTTGGATATCAAAAATTTGGGAAACATGAAAATCTTGTTATGGCTACTGGCTGCATTGTCATTTCAACATGGGGTTTTAACTGAAAACCATCTTATCATATCTTGTTGACCATAATTGAAAAATGGCTTTGACCTGACATTTAATATTGCAGGTATCTTGAAAATCTTGTAATTTTGCTACCATGCAGGAAATTGTATCACCATTGGGATTTCACAAGAATTCTTACTGTATCTATTTCCTCCTAAACAGACTACAGTCAATCTGAATCCAATATGGCCACAATGGCAACCATCTGATACATAGTAATACTGTGTCTTTTAGATCAACAATAGACTTCTACATGTACCAGAGGGCTCCTTGCATCAATGATTTTGAGAATCTTGTTAATGATACTCCTAGATAGCTGGATATATTGCTTCTGGTGTTTTCACAGAGGCTTTTTATGATAATTACTTGGTTTCTAATGAAACTGATCCTCTGACATCCATTATGGCCACCATGACAGCCATCTTGAAAAATCTTGTTACCACTCCTGTTGAATGGATTGTCATGGAGATTCACCAAAAGACTTATAATGATGTCTAGCTGGTTGTAAACAAAAATGGTTCTGATCTTGTATAGCAGCAATATTTGTTATTTTAAAAATCGTGTTACTGTTGAAAAATATCAGACGTGGTTTCAGTACTCAGTGATTCAAAAGGATAAATAGTTTTATTGTGAATTCTTGGAAATTCTTTTGATCCTTAAAAGTGTCATTCATTTGATGGACTTTTGGTTAGTTTGGAATGTATGCTTGATATATGTAACGGCTTTCTGTATTGATGCTTCCCTACTTTTGCAGACACCAGCTGACAGAAGAGGATGTAGAGCAGGTTTGGTGTTGCTTGTGTAAATTGCTTGGAACAAGTAAAGCTCACATATCAAACAAGTATGGCCCCTCTCTTGATATTAAACCCTCTCTTGCACAGGTAATTCATCTCTGATTTTTCTTCTCTTTTTAAATGAATAGCAAAATTAATATTTTGTAATTGAGGTTTCCATTCATCAGAAGCCAAGCTAGACTTGAATTAGTGACTTCTTTTGTACAAAATAGGGAGAAGTGAGAACTCTACATGGAGAAGTAGATGCAAAACAAGAAATTATGTGTTTTGTGTTTGTGTGTTAGTTCTTTTATTTGAATTATGCCCTCTATTTCCTAGTATTCATATTTGCTTTTAGCATTGGATTTAAGCAATACTTTATTTTTAAGTAGAAACTTTTCTGAGTAAGTTTGGCCATGGCTTGACTTAAGACATAGAAACAACATTGTAAGAGATTTTAACTTAGTAACCAGAAGATTACATTATTTTAAATCCAAGTTGGTAAAAATGTTTAATCATCTATCCTTAATCACTTTTTAAAAAATACTTTAGTAAAGTTCACAATAATGGCACTTTGGAAGATTTCAAAAATCATTTGAAACAACCCCTGAACCATGTACATGAGGGCAAATGCATATGTGTGTGTTCAGATCATACTGTTTGCAATAATGTTTTTGTTGTGAATAAAATATTACTAAAACTATTCATGCATAACACTAAAATGAATACAATTACAGACATTGCCCATTTATAGTCTGTATATGAATTACACCCATTTTTCCAACTGAATTCAACACAGACATATGAGTTCATCTATTTTTAGAAAGAGCAATTTTCGTAATGTTACCAATCACTTTATATAGCTTAATTTCAATTTAATTAATTTTTTAATTTTGAGAGGATTGCAAAGTTTTGAGTTTTTTATTTGTCTATATACTTGTAGTAGTTTTAGGCACTGGCAGGATAGGAAAAAAACTGCACTTCTTTTTTGCATATTTTCACAAATGCGAGTTGTCAACTTTGACCTTACAGCGCTTCTCACATAGCATTGTCTCAAATGTTTCTGACCTACATAATTTTAAAGTTAAATCACAAATAACATAATAAATATGCTTTGCTTTCTATGAATCTTATCTTTTCTGAATATATTTGCAGAATGATTTATGAAAACAATCGAATAAACTTTAAACTGGTACTTCCATACACAGTGATGTATTTCCCTGTTACAGGTTCACTTACAGTTTGAAACTAATTTTAGGACAAAATAGTCTATAAGAGACCATCAAAATAGCCAGATCACTGATTATGTTCTTAAAACACAAAATTGTTATTTACATACTATTGTTAAGTTTCGAAAATCAAGTGTGTATGTTTTTATCATTAAGGTTAATGTGCAGAAATCAAGCAGTTATAATAGACATAGGGTTAATGGTCAGTCAGCTATCAAGGCATTTCTGGGAACGTGCAAAAATTTGTCAACATAATTTACAACAAAACTAGGTCTAGCTACTGATGGCTTGATGCACATTTCACTGAAACTAACCTGGTTAAGGCGACGGGGCATCTCAAAAAGATATGGTCAGTCAATTTATTTAAAAAATATAAGGCGAAGTTGTTTTCTTTCACTTTTCTAACAGAAGAAGGTGAAGTTTACATATTTTAGGTAACTTTGATGCCCACTTTGCCTGGTAGCATGACCACAGATCCATTCATCCATTAATCTAACACACTTATGTTTTCACTTGCAGACTTAAAGCCATTTGAGACAAATGGATGAAACTATATATGTTGGTATCTGTATGGATTAATCTGGGAACAAGAAATTCTAATGGCTCTTGTTGGCTACCACTTCTTTACAAAAATTAACATGAAGGTCATATATTTGTAAAATTTAACAAAAAAGATTTCAAAAGAGTTATAAAATGTTGTAATAAATTAAAAACTTCTGATATTCTCTATTATTACCAGAATAGTTCTCAATACTGTTGTTGTTGTTGGGCTTTACACCATTTTTCAGCACACAATTGGCTATACATGGCAGCCAGTATTAATGGTGGAGGAACAAACCAGGAAATCTCCTGAAAAAAACCACCGACTCACGAGAAGCTACTGGCAAGCTTTCTCACATATCCACATTCGCCGAATCCTAGACTCGAACCCACACAGACAGAGGTGAGATGGCAGTGATCCGTAACACAGCGCTTTTGACCACTTGGCCACTCGGTGCCCCTTTCTCAGTACTTGTTCAGAATTTACTTTTGGCTGTTTTAAAATATATGAAAACAAAATTAATTTTATATGGCTTGTTTTTCATATCACTAAAAAGCAGTTTGAGGTAAAAATGTAAGAACCTAACCTTATTGCAGATTTTCACCTGACGTTTTACTGGTTTTATAGTATTTGATTTTGTTAGTCCAGGAAACTTTTTCTTTAAACAGTTAATGATTTTTTTGAAACAAAGGTGCTAAAAAAAAAAACCATACCCAAATCCAACTGATTTCAGTCCCTGACTCTGTTCCTGCCCAAAGTGACTGGCAAGAGATTCAGTTTTGTATGTGGGCTTAAAAACTTAACAGTATAAGTGTTACAATGACAGAATTTGTGTTCAAGTTCAAATGGTTGTTTGCTTATAGAATCACCAAGATCTCTGAGTTACTAAATCATGAGTGACTTTGAGTACATTAACCAAAGCTTTTAATTTTGTTTATCACCCTCAAAACAAACTGTAAAGATAGAAATTCCAGATAGAAATATCCAGCAAAAGGCAAATTAGATCAGGGTAATTGTCTTCACACATGAAAAGGTAAGCAATTGTTGGCCTAAAGTCAGTATATGCAAAGAATATTGTGAATAATGGCTAATGAACTTTGGAAACATGATTTTGTATTAATTTGAAAGCTAGTAAAATGTTATGAAATTACATGCAAATGAGCCATTCATTGACTTATTGACTGCTTTTTTCTCAGTACCATGCCAATGCCTTTTATCCCTAAATGGAGTTTTTGTTAAGATCAGATAGTATCAATAAGGTTAAAAGATAAGATTGCTTTTATATATGGTTTATGCTAAAAGAATAAAGGGTATGACTAGTTAGTAAAAATTTGTTTGGCAAACAACATCATGCCCACATGGATGGAATGCTTGTGAAGAAAAAAAATGCTTAGATGTTATAGTTGACTTTATCTGTGTCTTAATCAAGTAAACCTAACTTTTAATTTCAGGTACTGGTGGAATCCATACTTGCTGCAGCAAATGCATACCCAAAGGTTAAAAATCTTAAGGATTTGATTGGGTGTTGCTATAGTATCATCACCTCTCCAGCCCTTTCCCACATTTTTGCTTTGAAGGTTGACTCAATGGTATGATGAGATATTTGATGCATTGGATTTTTATTGTGAATGATGTTTTATACAGAGACAGGGCTGTACAGTATTTCTCATGTCCATCCATCCATCCTTCTGTGTTTTACACTTGTCTGTGCAAATAGTCCCAGTGTTTTAGCTCACTTGTCTGTCAGTCATTGCTTGGTAATACCCTTGAATCCACATTTCTTCAATTTCAGTCAGACTTGGAAGATGGGCTTATTCCATAAAACAATTTTGGGCATGTCCGATAATGATCTAGATCCACACATAGTTATGCTTGGCTAACCTTGATATCACTCTGCAGGTTTAATTTATGATCTGATTTTGATCAGACTTTTAATTGGACAGTTTTGATGAGAAAGATCCAGACATTCTTGTGATTTCATCTTGCATATGTTTGGCTGAACTTGTAACTTCGGATGCCATATTTCAGATCCAGTTTGATCCATCTTGAAATATGGATGTTTAACATCAGGACCGTTTTCTTAATATGTGAGATCCACATATATTAATTAGATATTTTTCTATATGATTGGCTGAGCTATTACCCGTCTAGACATTATTTCTGATTTTTTTTATCAGACTTGGTAAATAGACTTTAATCATCAAAATCAATATATATTAATGAGGTAATTTGATTGATTGAGCTTGTGAGCACAATAATGACCATTTCTGATCATATTTCTTGTAAATGGGCTGACTTATAAATAGGCTGACTTAAAGATAGGCTGACTTAAAAATAGACTGACTTGTAAATAGGCTAAAGTTATTGGGTTACATAATATGCTTCATTTTGAGCAAGATTTACACACAAGGTGATCCAGCACTTGACAGAGTATTTTTTGACACAATTGAAGCAATTTTTGTGAATAGACCAACGCCATGAGTATGTTGCTAGATTTGTATTATGAGAGAGATTTACAAGGAGTTATTGCATCTGATTGACTGAGGGTTTCTTTAACCACTCTAGAGACCAGTTTTGATAGGAAATTTGACAAATGTAAGATATTTTCAAGATATCTGCTGAGTATGATTATGAGTGAAATTCATGCTGATAATAATGTAACCTTGCATCTGATTGGCTGAAATATATTTCTTAAATATGTTCAGAGATGGCGCTGGATTTTAAAAAATTAGTGCCAAAAGAATTTGCCAACCTCAGTATTTTGTTACCAATTTTTTTTAAAAAAATGTCACCATTTTCTTAATAAAGTACTATTCATTTATCTCATCATCCTCGGGACCAAAGTAATATTTTCGACAAAAGTAGGTTTTTAGATGGGGGTGGGGCTGAAAAAAAAATTGAAATTTCGCTTGTAAGTGACTTTTAAGAGAGGACACATAAAAATAATAAAATGCAAGTTGCAATAAGCAACCCCTGAACAAGAATAACAAATGCTTTGTTTTGTTTCTTCAAAATTCTTTCAATTTGTTACAGAAAAACAAACACCAACACTATGGGGGATACAGAAACTAATTAAAGCCTTTAAAGTGCCAACAAATAAAACAGTATACAGCTCACCATTCATAAAATAACTCTGATGAACAGTCCAGCTGTTGTGAAACATGATTAGTGGATGATAGATAGGTTTGACTAAAATGCAGTGAAAAATAGAATGGAATGGAAATTTTTTGTTTCTGATTTTTTTCATTGGAAAAATCAAAAGCTTTTAATCATCAGATGCATACATATCTGTTTGAATTGCACAACAAATAATAGAATTAACTTTCAAAATGGACAATAATTGTATGAAACATGCCATTTTTAGAAAGTATGCGATCATCATAACCAAATGGAAACTATCATATTAAATAATGTTCATTGCCATATTTTTTAACAGTATAAGGCTTAACGCAATAGAAATAATGTATGCAGTAGAAATTATTTATTTTAGCTTTAAATGATTCGTTTGATTAAGGAAAGTTAACAGAAGGATTTCATCATCAGGTGCAAATGCTAAGTGTTTTGCATAATATAGAACATCATCATGAATGAAGGTTCATAATTGACTTCAATAAAATCCTGCTTTCAACTATTAGTTTAACTCAAACTGGGGGGGGTATATGTGTTGTTATTGTTGTTGATTTGCCATTGAATTGAGTGTTCACAATTTTATTATTCCTAAATTATCTTCTATGTTGTTTTACAAACTTTCAATTGAAAGTATCTGCACAGGTTGCCCACATACCCATTGATAATTGATTTTATCCATTGTACCTAGCAATTATTCATTAATTACTGTATTGCGTATTTGTTTAATCGGAAAGTTTGTGCACTGCATGAAATATAATTTCTTTCACTTTGTTCTGTTTTGCAATTAATGAATGTCGACCAGCAGCAATACCTACCAGAAATGTTCTTAGAGCTACCTCCATACACTAAAGAAATCGCAGAGAAAGGACAAATAATAATGTTGCTGAAAGATGCTATAATTGT
This sequence comes from Potamilus streckersoni, assembly GCA_016746295.1. NCBI lineage: Eukaryota > Metazoa > Mollusca > Bivalvia > Unionida > Unionidae > Potamilus > Potamilus streckersoni. The sequence goes on along the minus strand of JAEAOA010000897.1, from coordinate 1,907,517 downwards.
TTATATGCTACATGTACATGTACTTCAGTTGGCTAAGATTTGGGTCAACCAGAGATAACTACCATGATGCTGAGGCTGCCAAGGGGATGAGACTATTCATATGGAAATGAAAACATGAACAAATTAAAAAGTTTTGACATTCTTGCAAGATTTCCCCCCTTCATTTAACTCGACAGCCAGATATCTTTTGTTTGAAAATTTTAGAATGTTAATTAGGGTTTTAAACCGCCATTGGTAGCAATTGTAAGCGTGAGCTTTTTGGTTGCAAACTGGAATCTTTCATGGCACAATAAATATGTTCCAATCACTGTGAAAAATGAAACAAGGCTTTAATTTAAATTTATTGCCATCTTTCTGTGATCAAAGATCTTTAGCTTGCTGTGATGAAGGTTCGTGAAGGTGCTCTTTTAAGGACCAAACAAATGCTTGTTTGTTATTGATGTGGCAACATCAAATAGTTGTAAAACATTAACAGAGAATTTTTTTGTCATTTGCTTAGTATATATCTATATAGAATGACCAATGCTTCAGAGGTAATCAGTTTTCTTTAAAGTTTCAGCAAAACTATTTTTCTCTGGTACATTTTTCTGGTATATTGTCATTCCTGTTCCCGATTTCAGAAGTGATCATTTCTAGCTAGTCAGGTAGGATGACTATTTGGCTTATATCACAGCACAGACTGCTAAGGCCAGATATCAGCTTAATCGGATTATGATATAACATTGCCGTGTTAGGGTGGTTTGTCAATATCAGACCTGCCAACTCTTATGATTTTGCCATAAGTCTTATGAAAATTACCATTAAAATACAAACTTACTGCATAAAAGCAAAAACTAAGAAAAACTTATCATTGCCGAAAAATAAAAAAAATGATCTTCTTTGTTTGATTTGGATCCGGATTTCATATTAGAATTGGTGAAATTTGTCAGGGAACCAGACTAACTTTACAGCAGCACCTCAAACGCTTTAAACTGCCACTATTTGTTCATGCGAAGTGTCTGCATGATCCAACTGTTGATTATAGAATTTGTTGAAAAATGGCATTCAGTAAGCAATGCATGTTTAAGACGAAAGGGAAAATAAGCCTCTTAAAAAGTGTTAATACTCAATATTGAAGAATAAAAAGTAATATTCAGATACTTGTGAATAAAGGATCGAACGGACGCAATTACGTTTTTTGGACATCACATGTCAATTTGAGTATGACTCATGGCAAAAGATATGATTTCATTATGTGCAATGGAAAAAGATAAGAATTGCATCTCGTTGAGAGACAGCAAAAAGCCATTGAGCTGCATAGGAGTTGGAACTTGAGTTTGTGCAACTGTACTAGTGGTAAATAATGTCTGCACGTACATTACAATGTCTTCAGTTGAACATAATGTTTATTTTCGCTGCATGTATCGAATACCGAACTTTTAATTATGTTTTCGAGCTTTACACTAGCAGTTTATATTTTTTACACCTTACTGAAAACTGGTCAAACTTACAGAAAAAACTCAACAGCCTTTCTGAGATGCACTCATCAGAGATGGCAGGTCTGCAATATGAACAAAGGATTTGTTTATGTAACAGTGCAATTTTATATCTAAGTCTGCAGCTTCCTGTCATGGTGCCTTTTAATTTCGCAACTCCCAACCCAAGAATGTATATACAGTTTTTAACAACCAAAAATGTTGTCGCCAAAAAGATCATGAGATAGTATATTTTGTCGGCAATAAGGAATCGCAATTTGAGACATTGGCAAAGCCCAACGTGATCCCAGTATGTTGATCAAAAGTTTTAAACTATTTTATATTGTCAAGCTGTTGGACAAGTTTGGTTTTGAATAAGGTTTATGAATTCTGATGAGGTGGTCATGTAAGTAATTGGCTTAGCCTGTTACCTCTTTGGTGACCAAATTACAAATTTTTTTTGCTCACACCTAATATTTATATGATCGTCATTTTAAATTGGTTATATAATAAATTAGATATACGCATATTAATGAAATACTTTCCATGTGATTGGCTGAAGTATTACATAATTAAACTTCGTTTAAACACCCACATCCACCCACACAAAACAAAACAAACTGCATGTTGCCACTTTGGAGGCTGTGTATCTAAATATATTTTGATCAAACTTGGTATGTAAACTTATTGAATAGTGATCTGAATGAATTTTATTTTCAACAACATTTGCGTACATACTTAAGATATGTTTTGCATTTGAATGGCAGCACATATTAACACTATAGGGGCTGTACCATTTTGATTAAACTTGTCCCCTTGAAAAAGAAAACAATCCCTGAATAAAGATCACTATATCCTGTATCAGAGTAGTGGCCTGTTTGTGAAATCTTGTCATTGCAAAAAGACATTCCTCATTAGAGGAGTCAACATAGTTCAGTTAGTTCTGTATGAATTTTAGCAGTACAGCACATGATTGTAATATTTGTTATAAGTGTGCCATAAGGTTAAGGGTATTATGTTGTTGTCTATCAGTCTGTCCACTTTTCTGTTACCAGTTTGATTTCCTTATAATAACTAAAACATCCACCATCACCAGTTATAAAGCTTTGTGCATTTTTTGTGCTTGGGTCATGGTCAAGTGTCAAGGTCACTGTGATTGAAAGGTAGAAAATTTGTTTCCAGACAGCAGCATTACTGGTAGTTCTATATTATGTACATGGACCAGACTTTGTGCATGGCTCGTACTTATGGTAAGATAGAAATTTATTGATATTGATCAAAGGTCAATGTGACTATGACTGGAATACAAAAATTCTTAAATCAAAGTTTGTGGATGACTTGCACATTGGGTAGGAAAGTCAGAAATCAGGTCACTATGACTAAAGAGGAAAAATATTTTTTTTTCATAATTATTTTAGTTTGAGGTCATTGTCATGGTAGTTCTATTAAATCAGAAAAAAATTGTTTCTGCACATTATGTTTTTAGTTCAAAAACACTTTTTTTGTATCAAAACGTTATGGTCATTGAGGTTCAGTGGTCAGTGATTTCATAGTCAACCTTTCCTGTCTGGTGTTTACATAGCAGAATATTAAACATGGTGTAGGTATATAATGTTTTGTTCACATTACTCTTGTAAAATGAGGCAAATAGAAATTTGTTTGACAAATTAAAAACAAAATTTTCTTTAGGATTCTTTGCACCATTGTTAACTGTGATACACTATTTCTTGATCAGATTTTATCAAGTAGTGTTGTTGAATTCACAGCAGATTTTTCTCATAATGCAATTAAATTGTTTTGTTCTTTTTTTTATTTTAAGATGGGTCTTGTGTCAGCAATTACTTGTCTAGTTGCCAGGGTTGTTCAGCAAGGAGAGTTACCGGATGAGAAGTTGATCAGCCTTTTTTCCTTGACATTGGAAAAGTTTGCTCATCAGCAGAAGCTTGCCCTCAGTCAGAAACCAGTAATTATCTTATGTATTTTACATTCCAAACTTAATGCATTCATCTTTTTCAACAACAATCATGCATATGTTCTGAAGAAATGAAATTTGATCAGTATCTGCTTATACCTTTACTCCAAAGGGTAGAAATCAATTTTAACTCTACTGGTTAGAAAACATTAGGGAATGGCCTGTTATCTGATGCCCATCCATCCACTAGCACAGTTTGTTATCACTACATCTGTAAAACTACTAGATGGATTGTCATGCAAATTTACACATGCATTCAGTCTAAGGTCTAGTTGGTCCTAAATGAAAATGGTGTTATTCAGACATCGAACAGATTGCCATGGATGCCATTTTGTTTCTTCAATACTCTTGAAAGGATGATCGTATCAGTATAGGATTTTCACTGAAAGACTTCATATAATGTCTAGTTGGTCTTAAATGAAAATGATTCTGATTTGACGTCTAATTTGACCACCTTAGAAATCTGTGTATTGCTACTACTTGTGAACAGTAAGTAAAATTGACATAGTTTTCACAAGAAGATTTCTTATAGTGTTTAGTTCTTGAGTTATAAAGGTTTCTATACCACCATAGCAACCATCTTGAAATCTTGTTGTCTCTACTGCTTCTGAAAAGATTGTCATATCAACATGGACTATTATTTGGAAGACTTCTTGTGATGTTCAGTTGGTCCTAAATGACATCTGGTATGGAGCTTCATGTGCCAGAGCAGTCTAAAGTGTTTGCCTTTACTGACTGCTGCCATCTTACCTCTGTGTAGGTTCGAGTCTCAGGCTCAGCTAATGTGGGTATGTGATAAAGCTTGGTAGTTGCTACCAGTGGGTTCATGGTTCTTACCGGGGTTCCACTGGGTTCTTCCTCCACCAATTAATGTCCATGTATAGCCTATCATACATTGAAAATTGGCATGAAACCCAGACCAACAACACCCACAGCAGTCATCGTGAAAATCTTATTACCTCCTTTTTCATTATAACACTTCTTATGGTGTCTAGTTAGTGTCAATCTCTATCAAATATGGCCACCACATCAGCCATCTTGAAAATCTTGTCACTTCTCCTAAATAAAAAGTCACATCACCAGAAGACTTATGTCTAGCTAAATTAAAATGTTAAGTCTAACATGCAGTATGGCGATCTTAGAAACCATCCTGAAAATCCTATTTTTCCTATTCCTTCTAATTGGAAAGTCATATATCAACATGGTGTAAGACTTAATATGTTGTCTTGTTGGGTCCTGAATGAAAACTATGCAGATCTGACGTCCATTACAGCCATGATGACATCCATCTTGAAAAATTTATTGTTCTTCTTTCTCCAGAATTGATGGTCCTCTTGGTTTTTGTTGGAGGCTAATTATGATATATAGTTTGTCCTAAATGAAAACTGCCTTGCAAGTATCCACTTTGGCAATTACAATCAATGTATCGAAAATCTTGTCACTAATTCTCATGGCATGGGATTTGACCAAATATCTTCTAATGGTGTCTACTTTGGCAAAAAAAATTCTAGACTTTATTCATAAATTTTATATTTATGGTTTCCTGGCTTTGAACATGACTCCATCATTTCATATTGATTTCAACATGTTTCCAGAAAACAACTTAGACAAAAAAATGTTATTGAAAACCTTAAAAATCATTTTAACCAGTGTGTGTACACACACACACACACACACACACACACACAAACACACACACACACACACACACACACACACACATACATACATACATACATACATACATACATACATATATATATATATATAAAGTCATATATTAAGATTGTTATTCTTATTTTTCAATGGAGTACAATGAACTTTAAACTGAACCTTTCCTTCATCTCTCCTCACTTATTTGCATGTCTGTCCAACAAATTATGTTACTGCATAAAAATTCTGTTAATGGATTTCAGTAAAAATTCATTTTGCAGCTTTCAGTTGATAGAATTTTGATGAGATTGAATGTCAGCTATCTGAATTGTTTTTTGCCTGAATTACAGCATCTAATCATCTGATGCTCAGCAATTGATGCACAGAAATGTTGTTTATTCAGCAATTCAGCAAATATTTGATATACTTTTTTTAATTTGTATGATCTTTTGATATTTTTTATTTGTCAGTTCCCTACATCTTCATTTAGCTGAATAATTGCATATGGAGGACTTGCTTTTGTTTTCAGACAATAATTCTTTTCCAGATAGATAACACACAAATTTTACTTTTTTTTTATGCACTGATAACGGCTTTAAATAGAATGTGCTCATATCTTGAATGGATTGAGTTATGGCCCCTGTGTGTGTGCACATGCACACATCAGCCAAGTCAGCAATCTCTGTATGTCCCATTTCCTGTATGTCCCATTTCCTCAGCATTATATAACCAACATTTTGTTTAAAATGCAATTAAAATCAACAACAAAAATGGTTGCTTTGTCTTTGTTCACACAAAATAATTCCATATATACTCATTTGATTTCTGCTTTTTTTATATATAACTGAATATTGATGAGATATGGTATGAATTTGTTCATTGTCTTTTATTATTTTGTGAAATTATGGCCAGCTGATAATTGTTGACACTTTTACTGTGCCATAACCTCAGTTTATTCATAATGTATTGGAAGGACAAGTTAATTTTTTAAAAAATTTAATGGATTGCAGTTTGTTTCTTTGGGGGGGGTCATATTTTTTTTCTTCTGCATTATCATTTTGTTCAAAATGTTGCTCATTATTTTACACAAAGCAAACTTTGCTTGAATTTACCTGTAACTCATTCCATAACAATGTTTTGCAGCCTTTGCTCAATTTGAGGTATTGTGTTGTTTTTGTTGCCAGATCCTTCAAAACTGCTGTGATAAGCTTCTTGTGCCAGTCTTGATGTTATGGTGGCTGTCCAGACATAATAAACATTTTGAGACAATCTCCATGATGGCTGTAAAGGCACTAGCTGCAACTTTGTTTCATAGGTACATATATATTTTTCATATTGGGCACCAACTGCAAAATGTGATTTTAGGTTTTTCCAGAAACCTATTAAGGCATGTGTAAAGCATGATCTGTTGTATGCAGTTATAGCTCTGTATCTGTACTAGACATAATGAATATCAGTCACAGATTATAAGGTATACAGATAGTAATGAAACAGATGTAATTAACACTTCTTCACAGTGTATGCTTTTTATCTGGGCTGTCGTAAAGTCTTCAAATATCGGGGTAAAATGGAGTACTACAAGGGGTTCTAGGTTTCCTTCCCAAAAAAAAAAAAATTTTTAGGCTTATCCTGAAAGCTCATAAGGGCTTGTTTTGCCAGTAAAATGAATTGCATTTTCCTTGTTTGAATGCATATTAAACAAAGATTGCCAGTGAAGTGTTACATTTTTTGAAGGTTGCATGTTGACTTGTCAACAAATAATAATGAAATTTTTTTAAACTTTAGAATGGCATAAAATAATGACATGTTTTGAAATAATTATTATAGTTTCCAAAATTACTTTTTACAAAAATTGGAACGACACCTAATCTAAAACCCAAAATTTCCAGTGCATTAAACATTAGTATGATCTTTTTTATTACAACTTTTCTACTAAATACCTGGACACCAAATAAAATATTTGACAAGAGCCACTTGAAAATATAGAATTCCTAGTACACATGTATATAGTTTAAAAGCACATGAACACAGTATTGGCTTTATTGTGTGAATTAATCATTGAATTGTAAATTTGTAAAGGCAAAAAGATACAAAAGAAAACTTGAGTTATTTAGTTGTGAAGATCTCAATAATTTGGGGCCCAGAGTGGCCAAGTGTTCTAAAGCACTGTCCATTACAGATCACTGCCATCTCACCTCTATCTGCGTGTGCTCGAGTCTAGGATTTGGTGAATGTGGATATGTGAGAAAGCTTGCCAGTAGCTTCTCGTGGGTCGGTGTTTCTTTCTGCAGATTTCCCGGTTTCTTCCTCCACCATTAATACTGGCTACCATGCATAGCCTATTGTGTGCTGAAAAATGGCGTTAAGCCCAACAACAACAAAAAAAATCTCATTAATTTCTTTTTTCTGCTTTCTGCATGATAATTAATGTTGCAGTGGCTGCTGGAGACAGTTGATGGCTTTGTAATTGATTACACTCTGGTTATCATCCGGAATGGAATCTGAGTGAAAGTCAATGATTCAATAAAATGAAGCTTACAATCGACAATATTCCAGTGATCTTTTCACTCCACAGTAATTTCATATTATTTATTCTCCTTCCTCCTCAGTTACAGAAAATTGTACAGACTTTGTTTTCATTAACTATTGATCTTAATACATTGGAATTTGTGTAATATATTTTTGTATTCCCTGAATTCAAAAAATACAAATGAAATGAGAAGTATGTCATTAATTAGTGTTTCAAGAACAACAGTCATGAAGTTACTTGACTTGTTGAGCAGTATTCAAACAATGTGCATGGATGTGATTTAGATTTTTAATGTAGCTTGAACAGTTTTAGTCATATTGCTACATTGTCTGCAGAGTGGCAGCCTATAGTCTATTACTGAGGCATCATACTGCAGACATGTAGCATCGATATGTCCCAACCAGTCACTTTATTCTGACACCAGGATGACCATCCTAACACTTAGCTTTTAATGCTATGCACCAAGTCAGGCACATGCTAGTATTATTTTTTTATGTCTTCTGTAAGAACGAACTGGAGTTTGTGTCATTGAAAATGTCTGTGTATTGTATTACCCGTTAATATCAAAAGGTGATTGGATATCTGAGCCTTTATAGTTTGCAAATACTGAATAATTAGTAGGATTGGCTTTTTGCAAAGCAGTCATACTTTGTACTCTTTTGTTTCTTTATTTTTGTTACCAGCAACAAAAAAATGGCATCCATAGATTTGTCATTGACAGAATATAACTCCTCTTTTGATAATCCGAATTCAAGGTATCAAGTTCATGAAGTCCATCCTTGCAAATTTCCTCCCTTTGTAAATTTTGACTGGTTAATAACATTTTATATGGCAGCTGCCTTGCCATGTGATGGACTCCTGATAAGTCCATGAAATAAATTTTTTTTAAAAATATGTGCATTTATTAAACTTATGTTTTTAACTGCATTAAATCCAGTTCCTCATTTGCAACACAAATTAGCTGGTCCAAATTAGATTTGTCATGAAGATTGTCTAATTCCATAAGCTTTACTACTGCTATGACGAATAGTTTTTTGGTTCCGAGGAGATTCTCAAAAATGGTTCATGTGGTCATTACTTAAGTAACATCATCACCAAAATTATGGTATTTCCAAACTGTCTGATTATTTGATTGGTTCTGTGGGATTTTATCATCAGCAACTTGAGACAGATTTGATGAGCAGAATGTGTGCACAATTGTCAGTTGACATTGCATGGGGCTGAGATTGTTACAGTTCAGATTGAATTCTGGGTAGATTTTGCTCAGGATGTGTATCACCAGCATTTTCTTCTGATCATGAGTGAGATTCTTCACCAACATTTTGATCTGATCATCGGTGGCACTTGTGTTTGTTGTTTCTGAAAATTTTATGAATGGTAACCTTGGCATTGCATAATTGTTAATGTTGGTGAAATGTTTTGGAAATGAATGTTGTACTACTATTTACTATTGTAGACAGAGCACATGCCCCATATAGTATTAGAAAGTAGTTTTTATTCCCACTGTATTAATGATCAGATAGTGATTAAAAGAAAGGATAACAAGATGATCTACTTCACCTGCAGGCAGTTGAAAACAAGTAAATTTTGATTACTTTTTGTATATTTTCAAGTGATCACAGAAGCAGCTACAGTATGTACCTGAATATCGTAACTGGCAATGATGGAGAGAAGAAATCACAACCACCAAAAGCCATTGAAAATCTATTTCAAGTAATACTGGGTCTTCGGCAAGGGACAGTAAGTCAAAATCTTACTTAGCAATAACTGTTAGACTTAGTGATATAGAAAGCATACAGAGCCCAAGTCCAGTGTATCTTAATAAGTAGATTACATTTTGCTGAATTTAATTAAGTTATCTTTTTATTTGGAATTTCAAGGATATTACTGAACTGGACCACTTTCAATAAGAGATAGGAAAAGAGGTTTTGCAGAATGCAGTATTTTAACTTCGACATATATAATTCAATATCTGGCTGTATTTCATCTGTGACCCATATAACTCAGTATCTATGTTCATAATACAACTGCGACAAATTAATTCAATACCCATGCCTGTATCTCAACTGTGACCCATACAATACAATATCTGTGCCTGTATCTCAGTTGTGACCCATATAATTCAATATCTACACCTGTATTTGACATGCACAAACTTAAACACACTGTTTTGACTTTTAATCTTAACCTTGGCTAAAATGAGGTTGCTGCTGCCATCAACTATAGTAACCTGAAATATAATTCCTTTGTCCTTGCTGTGGTGGTATAGTGGTTAAAATGTTGGACTTGTGAACGATTCCATTCCATTCTCCTCACCAGATAATCTTGATCAGTTATCATGGCGTTTTTGATGATTTAACTGTTTCCTATGGCATATTATAATTTTCAAAGTGTTGATGAACCGTATGACACCAAAAACCAAAAAAGCGCAAAATAAACATCATCTCAGGTGAGGTAAAAAAACCATGCCATTTTTATATGAAACAATTGATATAAATTTAATATAAAATATGGGAATTATTACCAAATGTAGAGATAATTTTAAACTATCCCTTGTCAAAAACTGTTCGATTAATATGGCCTAATTTATTGAGAACCTTTTCAAATGAAGACATTTCAGTTTTGTTGCTGATGATGTGATTTTTCTGTAAAATATAGATGCTCATAGAAATATTAAAACCTTTGCAAGAATCCACCACCACAACCAAACTTTCTTTGATCCCGAGTATACAGCCAGTTTAATGCCGTTTGGGTCATTACTGACTTGGTGAGAGGTCTTATACCAGCTTTAACCACCGTTATTTTTATTTTTAGATTAAAATTATCTTGATATTTTATCTTGAAACAATCACTGTGTCATATAGTCAAGGATTTTCACTGTTAGGAAAGGTAAGAAGTTAAGTCTGAGAACATGAACATTTTTTTTTTTGCCTGCCTGGGACTTATTTTTCACCAATAATTTCTTTTAAACAAAACATCTAAATTTCTGAATAATTCTGGAAAGCAATGATTATTTAATACAATATAACCTCAGCAACACCAAAGAAACTTTGAGATAAAAAAAGAACATAGATGGTTAGAGTTGGCTTTTGTAGTAGAGTTGGCTTTTGCCAAATCTGCATGTTCTGAAAGTATGTTTTTAGTTCACCTGGCCATAAGGTCACATGATCTTATGGTATACCCTGTATCCATCATATTGCATGTTACAACTATGGAGCCCTATTTCTGATCTGATTTCAGTCAGACTTGGAATTTGCATATTAATATTGGATGATTTTGCATCTGATCGGTTGTAAGTATTTTACACCACTTGAAGCAATATTTCTGATCTGACTTTTATTCAGTTTCAAGTAAGGGATTATTTCATCACGATAATGGATGTGTTCAATAATGAGTAAGATTAATACATATTAATTTAGTAAACATACATCTGATTGGCTGACCTTTTTACTGGAGTTCATATTTCTTTTTATGTTTTAAGAATTTTTTGTTTCTGTGAACCTTGACTTTTATTTTATATACAGTTACAGAATTTTAAAATCTTTACATTTTGTATTAAATCTTCTTATACTTCATGTTTACATTTATTTTGAAGGGTTTATATTCATAAATATTTGTGCAATCATTTTTACATTTTAGAAAACTTCTTTAGATCGTGCCATATAGCTAGATTTGTGCTGACAGGTGACAAAAGACATCTGGTTACAAACTGATCCAATTTTTATCAGACTTTGAATATATGCTCATATCACCAAGATTTCAGTTGAATTATTTATTAATGAGTGAGATCCACCCATGTAGAATAAATGACCATACACCTGATTGTTGCCACGCAGGAAACTACATTTCTGTTCCAGTTTTTATCAGACTTGAAATTATGGGCTGGTACCATCAAGCTGATGGATTGGTTCTTCAATAGGCATGATTCATTGTTATAAATAATGTAATCTTAAATCTCAGTGACTGAGTTTATTACTATTCTAGAAGCCATTTTTGTGATCAAATTTATTTTGCCGAATATGGAATATATATTTATATATCATTAAGATCTAGGACAGTTTCGGTAATGAGCAAGATACTTATTAATGAGTGGTCTTGCATCTGATTGGCCGAACTTGTTGGTACTGTGGAAGCCATATTTCTAATCCCATTTTAGCTTATATCATCAAGATTTATGTTTTATTGTGAGGAAGATCTAAACAAATTAATGGTGTGAATTTGCATATAGATGGCTAACTTCTTACCACTTAAAAGAACGTATATCTGACCCAGTATTAATGAAACTTGATATAGAGTGAATTACGGCTCACTTCTACAAATTAGTTGTTTTAAAACAAAACAACTTTATTGTTAATACAGGTCTCATAACACCAGCCCTGAGAGGAATACATTTGTATATACCTATAAACCAGTTGTACATTGATGCATCATGACAAGTATTATACCTTCATCCTAGAAATAGGTCAGTAAGACCTATATATCATGTTTCGCTGATTCTTAAGCTTTTGTTCATGCTAGAATCATCAAACTTGATTGTATAAAACTAGATGATTGTATACATTTCTATTAATACCAAACCCTTGCCCCAAAAGAATGTCACAGTGAGCTACATTTCACATTTTACATGCCTAAACTTTTGCATTTATCTTACAACCAAAATAACATTTTTCAAAGACATTTCATAATTAATAAGAGAGAAGCCACAATGACTGATGTATGGTTTTACTATCTGTTGACCATATGTCACAATGACTTTGGCTGAACAATACTGTGCTTCACAGTGATTAATTTTTTCATCTTGATGATTATTGGTGCAAATGATTATCAAAGTGAAAAAAGAACATCTAAGGAACACACAGCAGTAAGGTTAATCAGATTACTTACTTCTTTGTATGGATTAAAGTCACTTTATCAGCATGTTGGAACAAGTATCAGTGTTTTGTTTAAAAAATCTACAAAAGTTAATGAGATTTATGCAGACCATTATGTTATGTGGCTGCACACAAAGGGTAAATTGCAAAAAATCTGTACAATTATACACACTGCTGTCTGCATTCAAGGGGTAGCCATCCATGTAGGATACTTCTAAACACACACTTCAATGCCATGGAATTGTGGCTGTATAAAGCAAAAAGCATTTAAGAGGATAACCATGGTAGTGGTTAACCAAGGTAACTATATACTACTAGCTGTCGCTCAAAGGTTACTAAAAGCCAATGACTTTGACCCAGTAAACTCTGGCTTCCATGGATGAACAATGATATTAGCTTGTCAAGCAGATTCTAAAATCCATGACTTAAAAAAAATTAATAAAAAAGCAACATTAATCTGTTTCTTATCAACTTATTGCCTCAACTTTTATTTTATTGAAAGAATGTCTTTTTTGTACTTTTGTGTCTTTTATACCCTGTCACACTAGGCATGTGGGGGGGGTAGGTAGGTGTATTCACAATAACACCTGCTCAACCTTTTGACCTTAGGACCAAGGTCACATTTTTTAAACAGAGCTTTGCTCATGGGGTCAAATGCAATCCCTGATTTTTGTTTAAAACATTTGGGGATTTCATGTTCAGCATACACAAATATAGTTTGATGATTATACACACAATTATCAGACTTGTTGAAGATTGCTATATAATTGCTTTTTTTTTCTCCAGCACAAGAGTTGCCTCTCCTTTGACATCCAAACTGTAGCTGAAGTGACCAGCAACTACATCCCTGTTATGCTGGAGTCTTTCCTGTCCTCCACCTGGTAAGATAACTGTGTACTGGTATACACAAATATGATCAGTTTTTACACAGATGTGAATATTTATGCAAATTAAACACGGCCCAGGTTATGCTAATCCAGCACTATGCAAATACATATTGTGGTTTCATTTATTTTCAAAAGTCTTAATTTTCGTGGTTTTGAACAAAAATGCTTTTTGATGGGTATTTAAATTGTGGTTTTGCCTGTCAAATTTGCATCTTTGTAGGTATTTAATTCCCTTGATTAAGCTCAACAAAAAAGTCCAGTAAAGAAGAACAAAAAACAAAGCTAGGATGACTATAAATGGTCACTTGATTGATTAAAACAGAACTACCTGTGGTTTGAGCCCCATACAGATGCATATTATTTTTACATAATTTCTGGCTCAGGGTTAGTGGGTGGAAGAAGTGATTTTAATATTGGGTTGGGGACAGAAGCGATTTAAATGACAGCTGGCTGGAGGTAATTTACTGAATTCTTCAGATCATATAATCTACTGCATATTTTTATTTGTATTCATTCATTATAACCAATCTTTTGTCCTTTTGTTTGTTTGTCAGAATCTGTGAAATCACAAATTTTCTTGGTGGCTTATTATTTGTAGATGCCATTGATCAGTCTCTTAATAACTGCTAATTTAATTTAAATAAATTTAGATTTTACATTAGGGATTTCTGTTCTAATACAAAAATCATGAAATTGTATCCTTACTAAACTGTGTTTACTAAAGTGATCACGATGTTTTGCTATTTTTCTTTGTTCTCAGGCATGCTGCTTTTGATTAGAATAATAGTTAAATCTTTTATTGCTTTAAATGTGTGATCAGCTGCTATGATTCCCTTATCATTTTTTTCAATACATGTTTTGGTAAACCTATAATAAATGATTTGTCAGAAACAATCATTAATGCCTGTAAAAGTAATGCTAGATTATTTATGTCTACTTTTACACTATATAAATTCTTGTAAATGATCATCCATAAAGGACATTCGCAAAGAATGGGTAAGGGGTTCAAATGCAGACAAAGGGGGTTAAGGACCTTGCGGATGTCCACATGCTAGTATTTTTTGTTTTGATATCTGTGTTAAACAGCTACCTTGTGCCTACTGCATGTATTCCATTATGTTTTGCTGATGTCCTTTATGGGTTATACCCAAGAATAAATTATTTTTTAATTTCAATTTGTACGATTCGTGCCGTAGAATATATATGAATGTGTTGGCATTAATACATAGGTCTGACCCCCAGTTCCTGAGGTTGATTACATGGCCCACATATCAGCAATGCTAGATGGGGATGTTCTCAGCTGGGGGGGAGGGGTGGTGTTAAGCCACATGCAAACAAAAGCAGACAAGGGGAGGGCGGTGTAGGAAAACAAGTATTATCTGAAGACGACTTTTATGGACAACCACTAAGATCATATATTTCATTTACCGACATCTTATTTTTATTCCTTTTTGCAAGACTAATATAAAGTTTTTTAAGAAAAAGAAATATAGCAAGTCAAATATTTTTATATCATAAATTATATTTTTAAAAATGGATGAAAGTCAAGGAATCATTTTTTCTAAAAGTATTCGTAAAATCAGTGTCATTGCAGTTAACTGTCTTGTCAACAGCATCATCATCATCATCACTAATGGTCTAGCAGAAACATTCTGAACTTTTAACCCAGTTGTCAAAGGTTCTATCTCCCACTTCTAGTCTTTCATGCGAGACTTATACATATGGTCTGAGGGTTTTCATTGCAGAGAATAAGATGCCTGTCTTGTGATACAGATCTGAATGGCTTCCAAGGCAGAGTGGTACAAAATGTTTGTCATGTGATTACTTCCATCCAATGTGTAAATGAGAATGTTGCTAGTTGCTTGTGGAAGGTCAGTGGTTCTACATATGTGGTGTTTGGTGTCTCAAAAGTACTTGGATTTTCTTCAGCAGTAAAAGTGGCTGCCATATATAGATTCTCTTCCTCTGAAAATGGTGTAAAGGCCATAATGATATATCGAAACCTGAGATCTCATGTCAAATGACTTCTGCTTTTGAGGTAAACATCAAATCAACAGAGGCCCAAGTGTACTAAGTTGCTTGCTTTTACAGGTCACTTGCACATCTCTCAGAGTGAGTTTGTGTCACAGATCAACCAATCTGGGTTGGTGGTTTTTCGGGGTTCTTACTCCACATAATATACTACCCCCCAAAAAAAACAAAAAAAAACACACAAAAGAAAACCAAACTAAATCAACCAACTAATCAACTGTGGCAACAGCAGCAAAGTTACTAGTCCATCATTTTTGCCACAGCTGTATGAGTTTATAAACTTTGACTCTAGTAATTTTTGTAGACCTTTGAATATTGTCAATTATACCTTTCTGACAGTTACCTAAAAGTTGTCATTAGTTGGTATAAATGGTTTATCATGGTAAACATACAAGTTGGAGAAGTCTTGAGCAATCTTCAATCGCACACTGCCAAAAAGTTTACATTTTAGCTCACTTCAATCTTCTCTAGCAATGTCCATTGTTCCAACCAGAACTGTTATAACTTATTCAAGCTATATACACTAATATCTAGATGTGCATCTGTAATAAATATTTGTAACAAAAGTATGAGAATGCATCAGTGTTTTTCAATGATACATTTGAACTGAGCAACAACCAGAATCAATAAACCAAGAAATGAAATTATTAACATCTCTCAGGCAGAAGCACAGTTTATAATCATAATCTGCCAAAAGATTTTTCAATCTTTAAATATGCTAGATTTTTTTTCCCCAAACCATACTGATATAGTGGACATAGTCACCAGAATGGACAGAAACAGACCAAAAGAGATATAACTAGAAGGTTAATATCGATTTGAGTAGCTAAATTCATGTGGTTTAGCTAACTGTACACCCTTTATTGTCTTCCCTTTGATGTAATTTCTTACTGAAGCTGAGAAAATAATGTTGCACACATCAAAAGAGAGGCACACTTCTACTCATTACTGTTAATATTATTCTTCTCTATTCCATCCTGTTCTTATGATCTTGTCCCCCCCACATACTGTTTGCTTTGTTTTTATGTATCTAAAATTGTCACTTACTTCACCTCCTATTATACTGTTTGTAATTATGAATATCAGTGTGAAATGCAATGGGGAGACTAAATCCAAGATTGAAAACCTCTACAGTTCTGGATGTATTCTGCTTGGATTCCATGTTTCTGCACAGAACTCAAAGTTAAAGACTCTCTGTACTAATTCAGTTCCCATTGTAAACCTATTCAAACACCATGATATAAAAATTCAATAACTTAAAATTTTGAGTGCTCATGATCACATCTGTGTTTGTATAGACACATCTATGAAGACAGATTTTGTGAAAGAAAACCATAACAGCTGCACCATTTTCTAGATCTACACAAATTTGAAATGTGTGCTTTCAATACTACACAGAAAAGTCAGCTGCTGATTTCAGTAACGACTCTTCCAACAGGGTTCCTGCGGGTCATGGAATCCTGGAAAGGTTTTGGAATTTAAAAAATAAATTTCAAGGGCCTTGAAAAGTTATGGATTTTGTCAAAACCTTGCAAAGTTTTGGAAAAGTCATGGAATTTGTGACAATGGAGTTAAAGAAATTGATTACTTCAAATTTCATAGTGGACCAAGAACCGATTAAATAAAATGGTAACATTACATTCAATAAATGTTTCAATTCATAAAACAAGAGTAAGTTCCCCTAATGGAAATATCACATGATTTCCAATGTAGATCACTAAATAAAAGAAAGCAACTGGAAAGTAATGTTTTGTTAATATTGTAAATAGGAACACATACAAAACTACATAGGATTGTTTCCTTTTTTTCTTTTGAATACAAATTACATTAAACATTGGTTTATGACAAAAATTACTGCTAGCCCAGGTAAATTTAAAATGTACATATTAAAAATATTTGTTTTTAACTTTTTTGTTATTTTAGATTGAAAGATGTCATTCTTTATGTTGATTTAAATGACAATGCAAGATATCATGGTCCTTGAGTTTTATGAAATGGCCCTGGAAAAGTTTTGGAAAAGTCATGGAATTTGTTTTTGTTAAGTCTTCAGGAACCCTGTTCCAAACTCAGGTCTGTAAAGTAACAAATTATGTTAATAAAACAATGTCCCTGACCTATATCAGTTACATGTAAGACAAGGTCTCAAAAGATTCTTTTCACTAAAATCTTACTACATTATCAACCAGTCAGGGACAGTCAAACTATGAATACTCTATTTTATCTTCACTTATTTATAGTATGGTTCTCGTTCTTTCATATCTGTAGTAATGCTAGTCCTTGAACAACTCTAAATGGTTGTACAGGGGTCACTCTACCAGGCGAAGTGGGCAAAAAAGTCGCCTACAAATGGTAAATTTTGCCTTCTGTTAGGAAAGCGAAAATGACTTTGCCCTCATATTTTTGGATGTAAAATGGCTGTAGATTATAACTTTTGAGATGCCTCCCTCTCAATAGCCAGCAAAGCAAGTTCATGCAGTTATAATCCAATGTGAAATGCTTCAATATATAAATAGTTATTTGCTTTTAAAAAATGTGATCAGTGAAGAGTGTTTTCTATTGTATTTCTTGCTTTTATAAATGGAGATTTTCACTGCTGTATTTGCATATTTTCTTGATAAAATCAGTTTGATACAGTAAATGAACTTGTAATGGCAGACATCACTACGTATATGATATACTACATCAATAAACTGTCTGTATTCGTAAATAATTGGGCAAGTAAATTCAGGAAAATATATAATATAATGAAAACAAAGTTAAAATATTTTGTCATAGGAGATTTATTGTAAATATTTAATAATGTAGGTCAAAAGCACTTGACAATCTCTGTTGTGGAATTCAAAACAATGCTGCAAGGTCAAAGTTGTTTTCTTACCTACCATAATTAATTTTCATGAAATTACAAAAGAGATATATAGTGGTGAAGCAAATACTATTTAACCGATTTATATCGTTAATATCAGTATAAGATAAATAATTCGACCAAAAATATGTTTTCCTAATGATGAATTTGTTGTAACAAAGCGAGAAAGTGAATTCTTGTATTAAGTAAAACCCTCTTTCTAAACAGCACGCACTTGGTGCAATACATGTTCTTGGATGTTTCGGTTTTGGGGGGAAAAGGGTCTAGTGTAGTTATTTATTTACTTTAGTGCTTCTGTGTGTTGTCTATGAATAGTTACTGTAATGTTTTATTGGGAACAAGGAAATCAGAACGAAGAGTATGTTTTCGCTTGTGCATTTATTCCAAAGTACATGAATTAGGGGTTCTTTCAAACAATGCTAGAAATCTTATTTTACCTGCAATTTTACACAAAACTTGTACAAAATAAAATAAAATAATTAATGGCAGTTTATGAAGCATTTTTACCAACTTGCAATTACAAGACTCTAAAGCCTGTCCGTTACGGATCACTGCCATCTCACCTCTGTCTGCGTGGGTTTGAGTCTAGGATTCGGCGAATGTGGATATGTGAGAAAGCATGCCAGTAGCTTCTCGTGGGTCGGTGGTTCTTTCTGGTGATTTCCAGGTTTCTTCCTCCACCATTAATACTGGCCGCCATGAATAGCCTATCGTGTGCTGAAAAATGGCGTTAAGCACAACAACAACAACAAGACTAATCTTGTTACTGCTATCAGTTAAAATTTACAATGTCTAGTTTCTGCTGCGCCTTTTAAGTCATGGCCACTTTGCCTGTATCTCAATCCAAGCACATACTACAAGTATGAATATAATGGGTTTGAATATAATAATTTGTATACATGTACAAAATGGGTTGATCATAAACATATGACATATTTTTAACTTGAAAATAAGGCATTTTTAAAACTGTTAAAAGCATACTGAGAAATGGAGTACATCAATAAGATAATGCATATATATATATATATATATATATATATATATATATATATGTGTATATATATATATATATATATGATTTATGTATAATTTCACATTTCTTGCTTTGGTCTCACTTCTCAGTTTAGCTTCCACTTCTCCCGGTTTAGGTGGCGCTCAACAGTTTCATATTTAGCATACGGTTAATATTTTAAAGAAAAAGAGTTTCCCCGGGTTTCCTCACTAGTTATACTGGTTATTTAAAAGAGACTTTGTATATCTTAGTTATTGTTCAAAGAACCTTTAATTCCCTTTATTTTGATGTATGATTGATGGGTGTAATATGGGTTAGAGAGTATACAGCTTGGCCTTACTCCAGATGTGCACCTTTCAAAACAGTGCTAGCTCTACTTGCTCATTTTCACTTCTCGAACTTCAGAGGTAAATTGTAAAAAAAAAGAGCCGATAACTTTTATGTATTTGGTAATTCACTTTTAGAAGCTTGTATTATCTAGTTTGGCCAAATTCATTTTCCATATTTTAATAGCTGCCAAGAATAGTGTACTTTAGACAAATTTAGGTTGATTTTTGGAGCACAAGTTAGCAGTCATTTTAGTTAGCAGTGTCCTAAGATCATTTAAAATTTCTAAAAGTACAATATCCAAAGAAATTTCATCCACATTACATGAAAGTAGTATGTAGGTATGCCAACATTCTCTCCACTGTGCATGTTTAAAATGCAAACAACTTCACCTTACATACATCACTCTCTCAAAAGTACATAATAACTGGTGAGCGCCACCTTAGCTTCCACTTCTCCCTGTTCTGACCTAAAGGAGAAGTCACTTCTCCCTACAATTTAAGTCTAACTTGACCCCAGGTTGTATGCCTTTTTTGACCATGCTGTCTGGACACACTGTAAGATAATGTTTAAGTATTAAAAATATCACGGGATAACCAGACACCAATAAAATCAAATAAAATGGTCAAGTTTTCTACCCTTCAGGGATGCGGCCAGGATTTCAGGATTTAATCCAAGTTTTGAATGTGTGATTTACAATGAGGGAGTGGTTGACGGGAAGAATAGACATTGTTAAATATCTCCCAAACACATAAATACTTTTCCACTGTTAAGACTACTGAAATCAAAATACTCAAAAGAGTTGTCATCTCTAGTGGTATAGTGACTATTACTGTGATGTCATTGGGCATGGTCACATGGTTGTGGTGGGGTCATGGTTGGAATGGCAGAGAGACCATAGGCTTACTCCATATTTTACAGTTAATTACAATGTTGTCAAAAGAATTAAAAGTTTTCAGTGGGACTTGGATTATATACTTGATTCATAGTCAATGAATATGTTCTAAAATTGATGTGTTTATTTTGGAGCCATGTTCCTTCGTCACATTCAAGATTTGAATATACCAAAGGTGAAATTAGAACAGTTGCATCCTAAATTACTATCAATGCTACTTTACATGTTTTTAATGTGAGACTTTAATGCCAGAACTCATAGGTTCAGTGATGCTTGGGTTAAAAAATAAATGTCTTCCCAAACAAGTCAATTTGGTGCAGATTATATTGTGTTTTTTAATGATACTGAGAATTCTTGATGTGTAAAAATTGCACAAGAAACAAGCAACATCAGATGAGGAAATTGATACTACTTGAGAAAAACTGATAGGAATATGCAGAAATAATGATAGTATTATTTAAAGGGAATATGTGGTTACAATACGAGTGCTAGTTCTACAACTTCATAAAATACATCTTGTACAACTATTCTGTTCTTTCTGACAACACTCTGAAATATCTCAACAATTTATGCACACATGAATTTGACCCACTTTATAGTTTAGTCTCTTGCTAATTAATAGTTTTAGATTTTTTTAACAAAACTATGCACATTTTACTTTTATCTCACCTTTAATGCATGATCACAACTATGTATATTGTAAAAAAAAATATGCCATAATTTTATTAAAAGTATTGGTATCAGTAAAACTAAAGGAGATGGTAAAAAAGAATCAGGATGAAATAGATTAGTAGTTTAGTAAAGAATCCATAAATAAGAATGACATAAGTATTTTTTGCATCAATTTCATCATTAGTTAATAACAGAGCTTCAAAATGTTGTGTACTAGATAATAGTAATCCAATTTGTAATACAAATACCAAATGATGGCTTGGAACTAAGTGCCAAAATGTCTGCAGAAAATATCACCATCCTCAAAATATATGTAGGAATAACCAAACACAAACAGGACAAATTTTATCCATCTTGTTTTGAGTTTACACAGTTCAGAAAGTTTCTTATGTTCAATGTCATTTAATTTTTGTACATAGAGAAATTGTCATCCCTTGTTTTTTATATATTAAAAAATGAAAGAAACACCTGTATCAATACAGGTTTGGGTACTTGTTTATCGAATCACAAGAAGACAAGTTGATTTTAAAGAAAATTCAGTCCTTGTTTTTAGCAATATATAATTTTCAAGGTCTTTTGTCAAAATTTAAATTGACCCTTGTAAAAAAAAATTTAATGATGGATTTTTAATCAAAATGTCTTAAGTAGTTTAGGTCATTTGAAAAATCTTGTTTTGGATTTTATTGGCACACATACAATCCTGGTTAAACTTTTTTCATTACAGGATAAGATTCTAATACTCTGCTTTTACTGGGGGTTTTGGGAAAGGGGACAGCATACTGTGATAGGAAATGTTTTGTTTGTATAACATGCATACATATTACTATAGAATTCATTAGAATTAAAGGTTTGAAAGGAAATGAAACTAATTTATGTTCATTAAGTCAGTAGAGTCAGAAATTATATTCTATACATTGAAATGAATTTACATGCCATAATATAGGAATATAGTCAAACTTGTTTTGTGTGAAACATTTTTTGGTTTTGTACATGATCATCTTTTCTGATGTAGATGCTTTGGAGACTCTTGAAGGAGAAACATCTTTAGATTAGAAAATGAATATATTATGATCTAAAATGTATCTTAATTCTATTCACTAATGATTATATGTGAACCTTGAAAAAATTAATTTCATCATGAAAATGACCTAGAAATTTATCTTTAGAAAAGCATGGGAACCATGAATAAAAAGAAAAGGAGTTGGTGTTGTGGAGCTACATTATTGTATGTAGTTAATTGTTTGTTAGGTTTTTATATTTGAGGTTCATGGCAAAAACAAAATCTGCAAAATTGGTAGCCCATAAAAAAATAGTGATACTACCATATATGCTAATCCAGTTCTATCCATTAATTCAAATAAATTAAGCTTCTGCATAGTATACAAACAATTCACATTGTTTGTGACTATTGTTCTTGACTAAGAAATCTTTTGTTTAAATTTTGTGTGCAACCCAGCTTCCTTATCAATAAATACTCCGCATCCTTTCCTCCTATTCTCATAATCATCCCCTCCTATTACTTATTCTAACATAAAGTGATTGGGGAACATATTTGAAGGAGAAAGCAATTTTTTTTTAAAGTCAAATATGTTTCTCCAAGAAGACACCCAATCACATTACTTAAAATCACTCCCATGTTCAAGAAAGTCTCACTTGGCTAAAAGCTGGCAAAAACTGTTGGTATCAAGGGGAGGTAATGGGCAAGAGTTACTGCCCTTTGACTCTCAACATAGGATAAGGCGATTTTCATCTTTAGTAGGGCTGAATTCGTGAGGTAGCAGGCTAATATTCCTAAGGTAATGTGACTGAGTAAGTATTCTCAGAAAAAAATTAATTTACTTAAAAATTTGCTTTCCACAATTGCCTCGGCACTAAGAAACCTACTTGATAAAAACACTGTTGTGCCATTTAAACATCACACCAAAATAAAACCAAGTCTGAGACTGATATGAGAGTTTTTGGTTGAAATGGAATTATGATGTACAATACCATGTAATATTTAGGAGAGTGTAGTAATATAGAAAACTTATTTATGAGGTTTTTCTTTAATTTTGTGCAAAGAGCACTTTTGTCCAAGGTGAAGTACTTATTTTTCATTCATTTTCTGAATGAACTCTAAATCCATTTTTATTTTTCTTCCTTAAAGCCATGATCCTAATGGTCAAGTAGGACACCGATTGTTTATCCATCTGTGTAGCCTAATTGGCATCAGTGCCAGCAATGTCAGCATTCAAAGTCAAGGACATGCCGAGGGAGACTCGTTAAGGGTTTTGAGCCAGCTGCTAGAAGTGATAAAGAGGATGGAGGCATACACCATCACTCAGGAGGGAGATGCAAACCAGTTGGGCTTTTATCAACACTTGGTTACAGTCCTTCTAAACTGTAAAAGGTAAATCCACTTAATTTCAAATATGCTGTTGAAAGTTGCATGTGTGATTTAACTCATCATTATCTTTCATGCAGATGGTAAGACAT
The DNA here is from genome assembly GCA_016746295.1 of Potamilus streckersoni. Classification (NCBI taxonomy): domain Eukaryota; kingdom Metazoa; phylum Mollusca; class Bivalvia; order Unionida; family Unionidae; genus Potamilus; species Potamilus streckersoni. Next base: position 1,883,875 of record JAEAOA010000897.1, on the reverse strand, counting down.
TGGTATTACTATTCTAATGACAGTGGTAACAGTAACAGTGTTAGCAATGATAGGTCTTGTATTAAAGTTTTTGAAAGTATCTCTCTTCTGTTTTAACATAAACGTTGGTTCAGTATTATATTATTCACTAATACTTGGCTCAGTATGTCTCATTTGCATGATAAAGCCATACACAAAGGTTACAAGACTCATGTTCTGTGGAACATCTGTATTTGTCAGTGTCCGATTATTTGAAATTTGTTATAAGCTTGCTATTGTCTGCAAATATTTTTGTAATAACATATGACATTATTAACTTTCGTCTAAGAAAATCAGCTGGTTCCCAAAAAAGACAATGAATGTGGCCATTTGATGTTTTAGATCCTTTTAAAAGTTGAAACCCATAGCTCACAAGGGCCTTGGACTGTGAAGTGTCTGTCATAACTTTGATATCAGTTGCAGTTTCTTCACTTTAATTTTGTGTGGCTTTACAATGAATCTTTATAGGTTGTGTATTTTGACTTTCTCCTCAAAGTGACAACTCAATGATTAGTGAGAAGAGGTTAAATTAGCCACTATTAACAGACATATGAACAGAAGTGCAACTGATGCAAGGCTGCACATAAACTCACATTGCCACCCTGTACATAAACTTGCATTGTCACCCTATACATAGGCTGACATTGCTACCCTGTACATTGACTTATATTGCTACCCTGTACATAAACTTAACATTGCCACCCTGTATATTAGTTTACATTTCCTTCCTGTACATAAAGTTACATGGTCACCCTTTACTTAAACTTGCATGGGCAACCTGTATATTGACTTATATTGCTACCCTGTATATAAAGTTACTTTGCACCCTGTAGATAAACTTACATGGCCAACCTGTTTATAGACATATATTGCTACCCTGTACGTTGATTTACATTGCCACATGGTACAATGACTTCCATTGCCACCCTGTACATAAGCTTAGATTGCCACCCTGTACATAATCTTACATTGCTATTCTGTACATAAATTTATATGCTGAAACTGTATATAAACTTACATTGCCACCAATTTGATAGACTTACATTGCCATACTGTACATAAACTTACATGGCCAAACTTTATGTAAACTTATATTGCCACCCTATACATAAACTTACATTGCCATATAAATTCTGGTAGATGTATTGTACCAGTGATTTAGCTTTCTGTATTAAATTTGGTACACATATTAGACTAGTGATTTAGATATTAGTCCAGTGATTTAGATGTCTGTATGAAATTTTGAAATTTGGTATATATACATTAGTCCAGTGATTTAGATGTCTGTATGAAATTTGGTATATATACATTAGTCCAGTGATTTAGATGTCTGTATGAAATTTGGTATATATACATTAGACCAGTGATTTAGATGTCCGATAATATTCCTGTTTTCAGGGTGACTGTGAAGGCACAATAGTGTCAGTTTTCATCACCCTTTCCATTCTGCTTTATAACCATGCCAGTATTTGGGATGAAACTTAGTATATTTACATGTCATCACTAGAATGCTTATTGCATACCATATCTTTATGGTCAGAGTCATGGCCAAGTAATTTGTTTTCATCAATTTTGATTCTACTTTATGTCTCAACTAGCCATTTCAAATGAAAGGATGTGGCTTGGTAGACTTGCACATCATCATCATCAGAAAGTATTGCATACCACATGGGGTGTCACTCTTCAATGTCAAGGTTCTGCTCGGTGTTTTCGTCTTAGTTTAACTTCTTTCTTTCATTTCCATTCTTTATGTACTATATCATTTTAAAATTAAGTGATTATGGAATTACACAATTAAATTTGCTTTTCTCAATTTAATATAAACATTTTTTGCTGTGATAAATTGACAAAATGAAGCAGAACCAGTCAAGGCATAATGACAAGGCTAGCTTTGGATTGGATTTTTATTGTCTGTTATCACTCACTATAATTAGATGCTCAAATAAAATGGACTATAGTTAAATGCTTGAATAAATTGGACTATGGTTAAATACTTGAATAAATTGGACTATGGTTAAACGCTTGAATGAAGTGGACTATGGTTAAGCGCTTGAATGAAGTGGACTATAGTAATCTGCTTCTGATCCACTTGTGATCTTTTTTCTTCAAAATAGTTTTTATGTTACATGTAACAATTTTAAATGTGTATCTGACATATGATGATCTAATGGATCTTCAGATGTTTCAGTGTAACAATGGACTGGTATAAATGTACTTTTCTGTTTTCAGTGTAACAGTGGACTGGTATAAATGTACTTTTCTGTTTTCAGTGTGACAGTGGACTGGTATAAATGTACTTTTCTGTTTTCAGTGTGACAGTGGACTGGTATAAATGTACTTTTCTGTTTTCAGTGTGACAGTGGACTGGTATAGATGTCTCAGAACTCTTCTTCAATTGAACCACATTATTTTGGAGTCCAAAATGACAGACATCTTGAAAATGGGCTGGTACAATGCTGACTTGGTAACTTATTTAGTACTGTAAATTCTACACATTTTGTAACATTAAATGAGATACTCTTTTTCAGCAATTGTCTTTAATGGTAGTACTAGTTTTTTTTTCCATGGACCTACCACAATTTCATGCAATTCCAGTGTGATTTAAATTTATTATTTGTTCATACTTGTTCTACAATCAAAACATCAATTGTTTTGCAGGGATTAATGTCAAGATTAAAATTAGAAGGAATTTCTGATTTAATGTATATGAAGTACTCAGTCAAGTAAGTTTACCTTTAATATCTCAGTTTCTTCTTTGATACATTACCATGTTACCCAGTCATATTAATGTTAGGATAATGACTTCTGCTGCCTCCTACATTGCACCCCAAAAAAAGTTGTCCTTCCCATCATTGAGACTTGAACAAAATGGCATTTAAGGGAAGTAAATCTTCCAGTATGCTATATAATTACCTTCCCATATCTCCACAAGGTGACTACCCATCTACCAGTTGTTCTCTATTTTAATTTTTTGTTGTAAAACCATACACAACATATTGTCATTCATTCAAAATTGCAATGAATAGTTTGACAAGGTAAAGGAAAACAATATATTAATCATACCGCACCTATGTTACTCCATACATCCTTGATATCACAAAGATGATACTCCATGCATTTGTCATACCACAAAGATGATACTTCATACATCTTCATCGCTGCCAACCCTCACAGTTTTGGTGTGAATTTCACAACTTTTTCAGTGATTCACAAATTCACGCCGTATGCAGAAAAATAACAAATTCCCCAATTTTTCAATTATTTTAAATCTTTAATTTCCTGTTAAGTGTTAGTCATGATATAATCAGTTGCCAAATGGTTCGGTACTGCTGGTTATGATATTAGTAGGAATATACCCAATTGATATAGTTGGCCCAGTAGCAAGCATTTCAGCGTATTTAAATCTATATGTATAAGAGTAGTTTTACAAATGCTTTTAAGATAATCTGGAGCCTAACTGAAATTTTGCTCTACTCATGCGCCACCAACACTGATTTGAATTACCATTCGGCATTGCATCTTGAAAATATCTTCACCACCAAGGGAAAAGGAAACGTATTGCACAAAAGGAAAAGTTTTTAGTTTGTAATATACCAAAAATTGGCCATGGATTCAGCCATCAAACACCAATATACATCATGCTTTTTGCACACAGTATGCCACAAATTTTAGCATTGGGCATGGTGGCAGAAACAACATGAGGAAGCACATCGGGGGCAAAAAGCACATAGAGGTTGAGAAAATATAGAACTCACAGCAGATTTCAGCTCTGGAATATCTTAAGCCATCAACAGAAAACCTGCAAGCTACCAATGCTGAAGCATTGTTTGTGAGTTCTCTTGTTGAATACAATCCAGTATTATCAGCTGGAGGCCATGCTAAACGTTTTTTCCGACAAATATTCCCAGGCTCAAAGATTGCTTCAGAAATTCATGTCAGAATTCACTAATTTTTGTCTCTATTTTCACTAATTGCAAACATGGAGGTTTGGCAGCTATGCATCTGTCATGCCACAAAGAGGATACACCATATATCCATCATACCACAAAGATGATATTCCATACATCCCTCATACCACAAAAATGATTCTCCATGTATCCATCATGCTATAGAGATGATACACAATGTATCCATCATATCACAAAGATGATACTCCATCATATCACAAAGATGATATTCCATACATCCCTCATACCACAAAAATGATTCTCCATGTATCCATCATGCTATAGAGATGATACACCATGTATCCATCATATCACAAAGATGATACTCCATCATACTACAAAGATGATATTCCATACATTACTCATACCACAAAAATGATACTCCATGTATCCATCATGCTATAGAGATAATACACCATGTATCCATCATATCACAAAAATGATACTCCATGTATCCATCATGCTATAGAGATGATACACCATGTATCCATCATACCACAAAAATGATATTCCATGCATCCATCATACCACAAAGATGATATTCCATGTATTGATTTTTTTTTACCTCCCAGCTTGAAATGTACAAGTTTTTTTGCAGCTTTCAGTGAATATACCTTATAAATTGTGATGAATGTGTATATATGTGAAGCTGTTCAAGTAACCATTTAACTTCTCCAGGTTAAATTGACAATGGCCTGTCAACTCTTTTGTTATTCACAGACATCCTACTTGTTAATTTCAGTGCAGACACCAGCAAAATGTTGGAGCTGTTTCTTCTATCTTGGTTCATAATGACCATGACATTTTATCTTCACACCTTCAGATAGAACAACTTATTGTACATTTATATGCATCATATCTATATCGGCTGGTGAAGATAAATTCATTTAAGCTTGAGGCATCGATCAGATTCATGTACCCATAGTGACATTGACCATGAACCTTTCTATCTCAAAATTAGCTGGTTTTATTTTCACAGATTTCTTGAAGGTTCATTGAGCAGTAATTAAGTTATTGCATTTTAACTTAAAGTAAATACATGAACACTGTGTTTTTTTAAATGCAGGCTTGTTTTCTTGATTTTACACTACAATGGTTTTATCAATCTTGCTTCACTCTTTAGGTGGACAGCGACATCAGCCATGAACTGGATCTATTTTTGGAGGCATTGATGGGCCTATACCATAGACTAAGGCAGATTAAGAAATTGTTGGACAAGATCCTTTGTTCACTTCCAGACATTCCTAGTGGACATACCTTAGTAACACCTCCACACTTTTGCAGCAGGTAGGAAGTGTAGGACCTGTACTTTTTTAAATGCTTGGGTGTAACTGATACTAAATGCAAAACAACAATGCAGACATTAACAGATAATTTATAATGATAGTTACCATTTGCTGGCACTTGTAGTCAGCCTTCATAATCTTCTGTTTGAGAGCCATTATACTGACAGAACACAAATTACCTGGTGCCATCACAACACCCACTGAGTTTCCCCTCCCCATGCCTTGTGCCAGTAGAGCCTTTATTGGTCACATTTTGCTGAGCTTTGATAAGATGGAAATAATTTGTCATAAGGATATTTCCTTTTTCCTGTGGTTTATTTTGTGTCCTTTATTCATGAGTATCATTTGATTGGCAATTTGCATATTAAATGCAGATGTGTCTTTTAAGAGTTGAGTCTTTTCAGGTACAGTTTGGATGGATCGATTACCCTACTTCCATCAATATTACATCTCCACAACAGCTGCTTTTCGTAACTAGCATAGGTCAGCCATAAATCAGCATATTTTGGATGCAAATTGGTTGTGGATATTGTCTCGGAGCCCAAGATGTACCCAGTATAGGTTTTGTCTTGTGACCTCCATTTTGGATAGAGTTGTGGACTATAATATACTTTGTGTGTGATGTTTTGCTGTAACTGGCATAGCTCAAGAACCAGATATTAAACATATTTTTTATATGTAATTTGTATGAAAATAATCTTTTAGAGTTTGATTGCCAGCATTCCATAACATTATTTGCAGGAGTTATAAGCATAAGCATTTCCAACAAATCTTTTTGCCAGCTGTTTTATATTGACAAATACTTGAATGAGTTTAATTTCAAGAGCTCCACATTATTTTTAAAAGATTTATGTTCCCCTACTACCCGTTCTCCTAACCTTTCTTTCTGCAGCATAACCCATTAAGGAATTTTGCATTTCAGTTAAAGTTCTTGTGCACCATTGGATTGAATGATACTGAATACTGTGGATTTCCACCAGTCCACATAATTTTAAGAGTTATGTCTCCTTATTGCCCTTGTCGAAACTTTGGTTTTACAACTTAGTATTTTCATTGCCAAGCAAACTGTAGAGTATGACCCTTGGTAATGCACCCATAAAACTCTGCACTGCAGTGACATTGTACAGTATTCTGGCTGGTTTCTTAATTATACTGCAATGACATTGTACATACAGTGTTAGGGCTAGTTTCATAATTATACTGCAGTGGCATTGTACAGTGTTTCTGGCTTGTTTTCATAATTATACTGCAGTGACATTGTACAGTGTTCTAGCTTGTTTCATAATTATACTGTAGTGACATTGTATTGTGTTCCAGCTAGTTTCATAATTATACTGTAGTGACATTGTATTGTGTTCCAGCTAGTTTCATAATTATACTGCAGTGACATTTTACAGTATTTTGGCTTTTTCATAATTATACTGCAGTGACATTGTGCTTACAGTGTTAGGGCTAGTTTTATAACTATACTCCAGTGACATTGCACAGTGTACTGGTGAGTTTCATAATTATACTGCATTGACTTTGGACAGTTTTTTGTGGGGCTGGTATAATAATTATACTGCAGTGACATTGTTCAGTGCTCTACCTGGTTTCATATTTATACTGCTGTGACATTGTTCAGTGTTCTGGTAAGTTTCATAACTATACTGCTGTGACATTGTATACTGGTATGGCTGGTATCATAATTATACTGCAGTGACATTGTACAGTGCTCTACCTGGTTTCATAATTATACTACTGTGACATTGTTCAGTGTTCTGGTAAGTTTCATAACTGTACTGCAGTGGCATTGTATACTGGCATGGCTGATATCATAATTAGACTACAGTGACATTGTACAGTTTTTTTGTCGGGCTGGTTTCATAATTATACTACTGTGACATTGTTCAATGTTCTGGTAAGTTTCATAACTGTACTGCAGTGGCATTGTATACTGGCATGGCTGATATCATAATTATACTACAGTGACATTGTACAGTGCTTACCTAGTTTCATAATTATACTACGGTGACATTGTACAGTTTTTTGTTGTGCTGGTTTCATAATTATACTGCTGTGACATTGTTCAATGTTCTGGTAAGTTTCATAACTATACTGCAGTGGCATTGTATACTGGCATGGCTGATATCATAATTATACTACAGTGACATTGTACAGTGCTTACCTAGTTTCATAATTATACTACGGTGACATTGTATAGTTTTTTGTTGTGCTGGTTTCATAATTATACTGCTGTGACATTGTTCATTGTTCTGGTAAGTTTCATAACTATACTGCAGAGACATTGTATACTGGTATGGCTGGTTTCATAATTATACAGCAGTTCACTTGTTCATATATTTCTGTGAGTTATTAAGACTCACTTCGGACACAAGTTTCCAGATTGGTGAAAAATATTATTAATTTTGCAGGGGTAATATGGCTACCAAATTTATCTTGGAAACCATTCAGATATCTGTGTTACATTACTGACAAGTAATGCATACCAGGTATATGTCATGTGATCAAAATTGGTTGCAGGTTGTTTTTTCTTCCTGAGAACCAATTCAGTTTTCCGCATCAGCTCTTTACTGTTAGTAATAAAGTATTTTTTTTCTACTTCAAAGTATAAATAGATGTATTGTTTTCCTGTTGTTTGATCTAACTTGAACTGCCAATGAACCTCAACATATTTGCCACTTGAAGATAAAAGCTTTCATTTAATATATGAGTGAGTTATTTACTGCTGAAATTTAGTTTGGTGATGCCATGCATAAATGTTACCAGAGGTCTCACTAGGATTTTAAAACTAGGAGTCCAGGACTCCTAATTTGGTAAACAAAAGGAGTCCCACCAGCAAAAGTTGCAGCCCCCACTAAGCCTGAAATCACGTACTTTCTTACACTTGGCAATGGTTGCATCTGAACTTTCAGTTATAGCAACTTAAGCATAGTTCTGGATCTCATTGAAATCTTCATTTTTCTGTTTAACTACAAAAGACTTGTCTAAATTTGAAAACAGCATTTTGTCCAAGTCCCCTGATTTCGAGTTTGCAGGCAATATTTATACGGCAACAACTGGAAATGAAATCAATAACAGTAATTGCGCTGGACTTCACCAATGTTGCAAATTACAGTTATGTTTTACATATTGGTGACCAAATATACCATCAAGCAATATTTTTGGCTACAACATTTTTGGAAGATAAAAACTGTATAACAGTCATGAGTTTGGAATGGAGAAATTCAAAGGCACCATGACAGGAAACCGCAAACTTGGATATAAAAATGTACTGGAATCAATTGTTACATAAACAAATCCTTATTTCATATTAACATACAGAGCATTCAACAATCTGATTTGAATAGACTTTGTGTATTACAGTTATATTAGTAATTTTTAAAACAACAGTTAATATTTAATATTGAGTAAATGCATTCATGTACGCTTTGTATGCTTTTCAGGGTTTGTTTGGATTAATAATTAATTGCAGAAGATGTTTTAAAACTTTTCTTGCAGAGTAAAATTGGTTGTAAAATAAGATTATTTTAGATTCAAAAGTCATATTTTCAGTAATCTTTTTCTGTTGATTAAAAGATTGAACTGATAAATTTGTACACCCAAACTATTTGATAATGAAATAGTGTTATCAGGCAAATTAAATGATTGGATAATGACATAGATACCAGATTTCAGCTTAACTGCTAAAAAGCTGCTAGGGTCATGATGTAATGCTGAAGATTCTCCAGTATTTAGCAAGATTGATTGGTATTAAGGTGATAAATTTTCAATTGAAACAAGACCTTCAAACCTTGTAGTATACATGTACATAAAATTGCAGACCCTGAATTGGGTAATTTTACCGAAAAAATGGAAATAAAGTGCAGAATAAGTGCAACAAAATGCAGAATGAACATGCAACAAAATGAAATCCAGAATGAATCAGATAGAATGATGAATGCATTATGAAAAAAATGAATAGTGCAGTTGCAAAACATAGCAGCCTAAATGAGTGAAAAATGAATGCATTTCATGAATGGTTTGAAAAATGGGGTATTTTCAAGCTGCTGCTAAATTTCTAGTCAGAAACCCTTTCATTTAATAATCTTGGACGACATTCTTTACACTGACAATGCTTTACAAGCCATGGCATTGAAGTAGACAAAGCAAGAAATAAACTTTGATGGCAAGACACTACAGAGTTAATTTTACACTGTCATTTACATTTTATTGATTGGTTATTTAATCAAAGCACACTTTTAATATGACCCTATGGTTTTCTCCCTCTAATAGCTGAAAGTGGAAATTTGGACTTCCATAAATGCATTTCCATTTTGTTTCACACTTGTTGCAGTTGTATTTATATTATAATTTATTGTAAATTTATTGGTGTCTTGTGCATTTTATGCATTTGCAATTTTAGAGTACACCTTTAATAAGACAAGATAAAAGAAGCTGTAGTTTTCTCCCTTAAATATGCTAGAAAATGGAAAGATGACTTTACTAAATGCATTTTTACTTCATTACAGTTGAGTAAAACTGAAAAAGAACTATGAAAGTTATAAACGTGAAATATGAAGAAATTTTTATGGCCATAAATGAAAAACATTGAGATACCATATAGAATGCAAGCATGGAAGGAACATAAGCAAAATGTAATGGGATGTGAACAAAATTCGGAATGGAATTCAAATGAAATGCAAACATAATGCACAAAAGCATAGTGCATATTGGTAAATTTTCCTGTTTCATGCTGTGTAATACAAAAATACAAATAGATAAATGAGCCACAGTTTGAATTTCACTACAGATTTCTACTTTGATTCCAGGTACAGTGCAGTCATTGAGACTCTCCCCCAGGGCATGATGCTTGATTTGTGGAGAAAATTCAATTCAGAACTTCAAGAAAACTTTGTAAATAAATCTGCTGCAAACTCAGGTACTGGTTCCTGGTTCCAAGTCATAAGACTATTTATGCCCTTGCATTAGTCATGTCTATCCATTTTATATGTTCTCCCATATGTCTTGTGTGCACCATTCTTTTTTCCAGCTTGAGTAAGTATATATAGGCGAGCTTTCTTGCATACTCACAGTGGCTGAAATCGAGAATTGAACCTGACCAGTGTGGGTATGTGAGAAAGCTTGCCAGTAGCTTCCTGTGGGTCAGTGGTTATTACTAGCATTTTCCAGAGTTTTTCCATAACTAGTTACACTGGATGCAATGTATAGCTTATATTGTGCTGAGAAATGGTGTTAAACCTAAAACAATAATATTTACCTCACACACACACACACACATATATTTACTACACACAAGGTTAATATGTATATAGCATATGCATATACATTTTAGCTCACAGAAGGTTTATTGCCTACAGTATATTCAATTTAAATTTTCAATTTTATATTCAAAGACAAGCTTTATCATGTATATAGCATATGCATTTATTTCACACAATAGTTTATTTCTCTAGAAACTAGGTAAAAATATGAGACAGGACTTAACAGTTTGTGAACATAATCCAAAAATTAATCCTAGAATTCAAAAATATAAGTCCTATCATTAAACAGTTCTAATTGAATTCAGGTTTGAATCTCAGTTAAGTTCCAGTATGGAGGGCAATGACATCAGATGAGGTCATTGTACCAATGGCAACAGTTCCTTCGTTGAATCACATTTTATAATGTTCTCGTTTAGAATTCCAGAATATATTTCCACTATATGTCGTTGTCCCATAATTTTTATAAAGAAAAGCACATGTGTTGTTTTGTAGAGAATATAAATTATTAATTACCAACAAAAATAGATGAACTTTAAAATAAACTGGTATCAACATCAAAACACAATGAGCTCTAAAGGTGTAGGATACGACTGGCAAATCTACTAAAAATTGTCTGTCTTAACCCACGATTTAAGATCACATGGTGACTCACATGATGGAACTACGTGATCACTAATTTGAAGTGTAGTAATAAAAAAAATGACTTTTAGCATGATACCTAGAAAAACCCTATCTAAGAATCAGATTCTCATGCTGGAAATGAATAAAAAAGAAAGGCTGTTTACATCTTGGCTAACATGTGGGCCGATCATCACCTTGTTAATAGCCAATCACTTTCATTTAATGTTTACAAAATCAGAACCAATATTAAGAACTAGTTTAGCTAAAAATATAAATGCAGCAAACATTTGCATTTTAAACAGGTCAAACAAAAAACTAAATTTACTGGAAAAAATATAAAATCAAGTAAAAAATATTATTCTTACAACAAAATGTAATGAAACAAAAAAATTGTAAAACTAACAAACAAGCAATTTAATTACATATACACCACTCCCTCAATAACTCGTGGACATAGGGGTCCAAAAACATCGACCGCGATATAAGCGAGGGCGCGAGTTATCGTGGGACCTGTAACAAACAACAAAACTAACAAAGGGATCAACATATTGGCAAAAGATGGGTGGTGGTGGCTTGGCATGTTACAGTGTTGAATACTCAATAATCGTGCTAAGATTAACAGTGAATAAATATCTCTTCATATCGGTGTACTTTGTTTAATTTTTTCATCAGAGTAACATTAATTTCAGGATAACTTGCAGTATATTGATCATCAAAACATTCCACGTGGTTTCCATTCACTTAGCACATGTACAACTTCACGTTGTGTACTATGTCACTAATTTTTGCTGTGAATGGTATACATTCTAGTTTTATTGTTTGATCCAAAGTTGACATTTTTTTTTAATACGAAAGATTGACACATTTTGAAAAAACAATGTCGATCGAACAATGTGTAGATACTTAGTTCGGTAGATGTAAAATGGAAGAAAAAAAATAAATTCACAAGGCTCAACCATTACCAGCATGAAATTAATGGGTTTAAAAATTTAAAACGACCTAAATTAAAACACGATAACACTTGCGGTTTGTGACACGTCATTTGAACCATGTGTACACAGCATCATCCAATTCGTTATCGCTTGCAGTCCGTGCTCGTTTTCGTTTCATCCCTTTATCTGAATCAACATCATGTGAATAATTTCGAAGTTTCGGCTCATCCTTAAGTAAACCTCTAAATGTCGACTCAGCAATTTTTAGTTCATTGCAAATTTTTGATCTCGCTTCGTCATTATGAACACCATCTATGATGAACAGCTTTTCAGTCACTAAGTACACCTTTCGCTTAATTCCTTTGCTCTCCATTGTCACATTTACAAACGATTATGATACCTTACTGATATTATATACTTTAATGATGTTAATACATAAAAGGTGAAAATATTTTCGATTGGTCAAGTAAAATTAAATTTGATGACGGTAATGAATACAAGAACGTTTGCTCCAATTGGCAAGCCTATGAACTTTATTTTATTGTACTTGTTTGATTTGATACAAAAAACATATTCAAAGTGATAAAACAACATGGGTTTTTTTTAATTGATTCTTTTATTGCAACAAACACTTCCCCAAGCTGTTGATGGAAACAAAGTGGCATGTAATTATGTTCTCACTGAAGTACTCACGGTTTCTCAATGTGACGGTCGACTGATTCTTTTCATGTTTTCATATAAGAGAATTTGTATGTAGTTATTATAGTGTTGAGACGAAATTAAAGGATTATAATGTGAATTTCACCTAACAAAACATTTAATTGGTATTTATTTCATTCTCTGTTGCCGCATGTTAGCATTTACCAGAATTTTTCGTTGAGCGCTGTTTATTTACAGGGTATTGACAACTATTTTGCTATTTAAAAAAAAATAACATATGTGATATCTTATTAGAAATTGCAAATTTCACAATATGGATTCTATCTTTATGGGCAGTAATCACCATTTTTGATGATAAAAATGAGCTATATATCATGGTTTAATTTACCATTTCTTATCATGACTTTTTTCACGTTCAACACATTTTAAAATATATTTTCTTTGAAAAAATCAGGAGCCATGCCGTACACTGTGTTATAAGCGGGTTCGCAAGTTATCCGGGCGCGAGTTATCAAGGGAGTGGTGTATGTAACAATTTTATGGTACCCAGTGGATGTAAGTCCCTTCTTGCAGTTGGGATTAACCATCTGCTGAATGCAACCTTTATTTAATTAAATGACCACTTATATGGTCTTTAAAATTAAAGATGCTGGCTGCCGATATCAGAAATTTTATAGGTATGCTGATAGTGATCTATATTTTATATTGTAAACCAGATTAAAGTACCTGTAGAATAATTAGCTCAGTTCCCAGCCTTTTTGTAGCTACTGACCCATATTTATGAGTAGGACCCAGTACCCAGCTCTGTGAATGACCATATCATGAGGACTGAGACAGACACCTCTGAACTTTAAGTAATCATTTGTAACAACAATCAATTGAATAGTAAAGATCGTTCCGTCAAAGATACACATGAAAGAAAAAAGAGAAAAGGATTCTGTTTACTGGTCTGTATATAGTAAAAAATGGTACAGTCCATAAACCAGGCTAAATTACATGTTGCAAATTGCCATTGTAGTGCTGAAATTGAGGTAGTGGTCACATATATTGTAATCCATATTGTGTAGGGGTGAATAAAGGTCTTTGTCTATTAAGCCAGCAAGTGTATATTGTTTTGGGATTCAATTGATAGTATTCAAGGCTTGTAATGTTGTGAGGGGTCCCCAAATGTTAGTGTTTACATTGCAGTCACCAAGCTTATCATCTATAAAAATTTGTGCAGTTGGGTTACACACTTTTTTTTGTAGAGTTAATCCCAGTATGTCATTTTTGAATTATGCTATTGACTTTTGTCTCTGAATAAATTATTTGGTTTCTGGATGAGATAACTCTAGATTTTTATTTTATTAATTGTTAAATATGCAGTGCACATGTATAGATTTTTCATATTTTCCTGAATCTTAGTCAAAACCATTCTTACAGTTGATATTATATCTGAGCACTAATAATGTTAACACCTAGTACCATAATAACAACGGAAGAAACTCCAACTAAAAAGAGGCAAATTTTAACCCCGGAGAAAATAATGAATCTAAGTGAAAAAAGAGCAGACCACTAACAAAATAGCAGTTCAGACATTGGCAAAACAAATTTTAGGGTTTTGTAAAGGAAAAGGAGAAAATCAAAAACAATTTTGTATGCTATAACATGTACATACAATCTTCAGATGTAAGTGTGATTTAATGTTTAATGATAAAAGTGCATCTTTATTACAATATAATTTTGTTTTCAGATGAATGCAGAAAATATTTTAGCAAGAAAGAATAGAATATATTGATTGTGGTTATTTTTCTGTAAATTGTTCTGAAATTTTACCTTGGAAACTGGTCTTTGGTATAAACCTGTTATAAGAGACCACTTGTCTTAAGAGACCGTTTTTTTTGTTGGCAGACATGGCAGCTTCACATAACAGGTTATATATATGTATGTGTGTACACACACACACACACACACACACATATGATAAATGTAGAAAGTGGTGGCAGGTACAAAAAGATATGCTGACCCTAATCCATTCTGTGATTTGTTGCCATCCAGATGTCAGTTTACAGTGACTGACCATAAGCTGGTCCTCTGTTTAATTGGTGAACTGTTTTTTTTACAGAAGTTAAATCACTGATCTGCTTGGGTAATTTTAGTGCTAAAGGTAAATTTGACAGTCTTGTGTACTTAGCCAACTACATTATCTGACACGAATGGACCAATGACAATTATGGGTTTTTTACAGACATAGGTAATTTCCTGTGTGCAATAGCCCTTTAATATTGTACATTGCCTGAATGTGGCTATTTAGAGTTAAACTATGACTATAAAAACATGTTTTGGTATTGTCCAAATCAGGTCCAGCTGTTTGCATGTAAATTTGTCTGCAGATAGATGTTGAAAATTTTATTGTATTTTTATAAATTGTAGTTTTTACAAAATTTTTAATGATAGGGTCCAAAGCATCACTGCATTATATCCAGGATTGTGTTATAGCAAAGTGCATTATAATGGGGGAGAGCTTTATAATGTTTAGTTTTCCTTCAGTAAGCAGGTTTAAATAGGTTCTGTGTTTAAATGATGGAAGTTGTTGGACACAAGTTAGTGTAAATATATGGATCATACATGTATCATTTGTTTCATTTTATTTCATGAATAAAATTCCATTACAGCTTAAATTTATAATGCTATTTTCAGGCTTGAATGAGTCATATTGCATAGAAAAGTTTGAAATAGCAGATAAATTTTATGTGTGATAATATAAATCCTGGTTATCTGTTTTGTTCCTTACTTAAATTTCTTTACTCCAAAACAAAAATGTATATCCTTAATTTATTGTTTTCATTCAGGTCATTTGGAGGCTGTCTGCACCCTGTACCACCACTTCCTCCTCCATGTAAGAGTTGCTGAGTCATCTGTGACCACAGTCACCATCAGATCAGTGTGTGAGCTGATGTCATCTGTTGCAGTCGATATATTGCAGCCTCTCCTTCTAAGGGCCACAGAGCAAAAGGTACAGGGAAAAATATTCAAATTCCTAATTGCAAAATAATTTTATTCCTAGGTTTTCAAGTAATTTATGTACTGTGAAATGTTTTATATTAATTATATACAGCAAAAAATGAATTTACCATGTATTCTGTTCTACATCATGCACAAAAATTTGTGTTGAGAAGAGGAATAAAAAACATTAATTTATTTGGCCATTTTGGAATTTTTCATTGTACACTGATATAGAAAATGATCGACTGAATGTGCTGATGGGATTTTACAAAAATAAAACAGAATCACCAGAGGGGTAGATTCCAAACTGTTATATCAAGCTGATTAATTAGTAAATGAGCAGTTGGTATTATAAATAATTTCCTTTTACACTGATGTAGAAACAAATGTCTATGGCTGAAGCAGATGTTTGCATCTGCAGAAGTACAGTGTAAAGGATTTGTTTGTTGTCTCTGCTCTCACGTTCAGACTGTATCTTGACAAGATTTTCACTTTATGAGGTAATTACTTTTGTTTTGACGATGACACCATAATGCGTTACTACTTTATGTCCAAACATGAAATTTGTAATGAGATGTTTTCAAAGGATTCGTGTAATGCAAAACAAAGGGTGTAATGATGTCTTGCATTTAATTAAATAGAGCAGCCATGAATGGCCTAAATGTTTGAATTTCAGTCACTGACAACTAACAGGTAGTCTGTTTAGAAGCATTTATTTTTTTTTAACCTTGTCAAGGACAAGTATGGTATATGAACAGATGGTAAGTCTATGTATGTCTGTAATCTGCATGCTGGAAATACAACCAATATGTCAACACATATAAAATGATGACATACCATCAAAGTTGCTATGTGTGTCAATATTGTATTGTATTGTTGGCTTTTTATCATGAATTCTATTGATACACTACAGAGATGTATCGTGTCACCTTTAGTTCAGATCCAAAAGCCGTTGATTTGGAAAAAGAGAGTATCAGCACACCATTAAAATGAGGGTGATGAATATAATTCCTTTAAATATGTACAATAATGCACAAAACCATGTAACCTTTATGTTATGTATTGTTCTCATATTGTCCCATTTATTTACTATTGATATATGCATACACATTAATTAGCTCTGCTTGATTAAAGACAATAGGCATTACTTTTTCAGTTGACAGTCTGGTTTAAGCATATTGATGAAGTACTGTACATTGGGCTAAATGGGTCAAGTGTACAGTATGTGGTACTGAATAGGTTGGAAAAATATAAACTCTTATATATATTAGAAGTCTTTGGCTAAAGGGTTGACTTATTGTATTACAGAAATATATGTCATGAGTGCTGCTGTAATAGTATGGTCAGTGTGAGACTACATAGCATGGTTATGATGATCACTAAATACAGTTCAATACATCTGGATTAAAGACAATAGGCATTACTCTTTCAGTTGACAGTCTGGTTTAAGCATATTGATGAAGTACTGTACATTGGGCTCAATGGGTCAAGTGTACAGTATGTGGCACTGAATAGGTAGGAAAAATGTACTGTATGCAGCATTGAATAGGTATGCTAAGTGTAAAGTGTGTGGTATTGAATAGGTAGGTCAAGTTTGCAGTAATAAATAGGTAGGTCAAGTGTCTGGTATTGAAGAGGTATGTAAAATGTACAGTGTAGTATTGAATAGGTAGGTCAAATGTGCACTACTACATAGGTAGATCAAATGTACAATGTGTGGTACTGAATATGTAGGTCATGTGCATAGCTGTCAATTATCCTTTTTTTCCATATATTTTGGACCTGAATATGTGTGTACATTTTACTTGCTAGAAATGTGTTCTTTTAATAAAAGAATTAAATTAAAAATTTCCTTGCAATTTTCTGTTTAGAACAAGCAGAAGAGTAAATGTATCTCATGTATATAGGCGTATAGAGTTCTTAAATGTGATTTGGTTCATTTGAAATCGAGGCTGCCACGCCAGTCTTTAACCACCATATTGGATTAAGCAAAGCAGTTGCCACTATCATTGTATCTCATTTTCATTATATTCAACTTCTAGTCATCTTGTAAAAGAAAGTAGAAGATTCAGAATTCTCTCCAGCAAAGAAAAGAAAACAGAACTACTGTGCCATCATTTTTAGATTTGTGAAATTATATAGTAATGGAGAAAACCTTGTGTTTTGCAAATTGTGTAATTGTGATTTTGCTATTGGGCAAGAAGATGCCCATGACATAAAACAGCATCAGCTTGCTGCTTCATCATAAACAACTCAGCATGAACTTGAGACTTTTATAAATACCAGAGAACCTTCATGTAATTCGATTGAAGTTTGGTTTACTAAATTTCTTTTAGAAATGAACCTTGCTTAGTTACTAGCATTGTTGGTGATTTATTTTACACAAGTTTTTGAGATGGTAAACTCACAAATTATTGCTCATGTGCTAGGAAGACAACAGTTCAATAAAAAAAGTCACACAGAATTCCGGTTATCAATGAAAGATGATACACTGGAATTAATAATGATAAAAATAACATGGTGTGGAAAAGGCTCCTATAAACAGCCCATGTCTGAATGTGTGTTGCATTCTGATACCATCTGAATGGGCAAAAGTACAACACATGCATCTTTGACATTAAACAATTCAGTATTGTTCAACTTTACTGATTGTTGTAGATGTTGTAAGTAGTTACATATGTATTAAAGTTTTAAAAATCAGTATTTGTTACTGAAAATCGGTATTTTTGTCATAGGCAGTCAGTATTTTTGTTCTCTGGGGTTGGCAGCTATGTAAGTCAATGGTGTGTAGGTAGGTCAAGTGTACAGTGTGATATTGAATAGGTAGGTCACGTATACAGTGTGTGGTACTAAATAGATATGTCAAGTGTACAGTGTATGGTATTGAATAGTTATGTCAGTTGTACAATGTGCCATACTAAATATTAGGTTATGTGTACAGTGCATAGCACTAAATAGGTAGGTCAGGTAATGTCTAGTGGCACTTTGGCAGAATAAAGTATCCACTTCTTGAATTAAGGTTTATGTGGCACCAGATGGCCACAAAGATTGAGAAAAAACAGTGCAAGGTAGAACCAGCAGGCTGGTGAGAGAAATGTACATGTGAGTGTATCGACCAGCTACATTTACAGGGCAGGACAGTCTTTTAAATTTGAAAATTCTCCATTAACAGTGGGTGGTTTAGATAGGGGTGGAGTGATAAGTAAACAATGTTTGTTTCACTTGTGAACACTAAATCTCAAAACTAATTGCATTTGTTAACTCTAGACTTAGTCCTCCCCTTGGCTTCAAGATTCTCTTTAACAGTAAAACCTTGACAATTCTGTATGTCATTTTTTCAGTTGTAAGTACCCACTAATTAACACTTTAACTTGTATTTGTTTAAATGACTGCAGCAAGAACAATTGTTAAGAAACCATGATGCCGTTTTTAAAAGGCAATTCACTGATCAACTGACTGCATGACAGTTGATTACTCCATAATGCCACACATGGGTTTTGGTGGATTTCTTTTTTAAATACATTACCCTATCATAATACCTTAGGCGAACTACTACCTTGCAAATCCAGCCATCCCAGATACTACCTTTCAGATAAAGGGAGCTAAAAGTTGTCTGCTGACTTAGGTGGCAGTTGGGCAGAGTGATCTTCTCTTGGGTATAAGGGTTGGCTGCAAAACCTGTGTTCCTTGTTAGTTACTACTTCTGCTTGTGCCAAGAAGCTCGCTTTCATCATGAGACCCTGCATAATCTACTTGGAAGATATAGTACAAGTTGGAGGAGTTTTTTACTTCTAAAGAAAATGTACTCCATCTACATTTCCAACTTTTTCTCTTCCTATGCTGGCAAAGTTCTTCCATTACAATTTTCTATCACTTTGTTGGCATCACACATTACGTACTTGCACAGGTAGCCTAAGTGACTTAATACTCAGTTCAGGCTATACTTAATTTTATACCTGCAAGTCTCTAAAGCTTATAGAAAACTCCTAATAAATGTGTTAATTCCATTACAAATGGGTACATATCATTGAGTTTCTTCTTCAGATACATTATCCAATCATAATACCTTAGTAGAGCTACTAACTCCTCGCATATCCGGCCCTCTCAGATACTATTATTAGCTAATGGAAGGCTAAATGTTGTCTGTTGACCTAGGTGGTGATAAGGCAGTGATCTCCCTTTATGTATAAGATTTGCCTCAAAGTCCAAGAATATGCCAGTTAGTACTTCCACTTGTGCCAAGAAGTACACTCATATCAAGACAGACCTTGCAAAAGCCAGAAGCTATGTGATAGATATACCACTACAAGTTGGAGTTTTTTTCATTTCTAAGAAAAGTATACTTCATCTCTATTTACAACTTTTTCTATCACAACAAAGTTCTGCCATTACAAGTTGCTAACACTTTGTCATCATAACACATTTAAGTATTTGCATGTGGAGCCTAAGCGACTTCACATTCAGTTTGGGTTATGCTTATTTTTACATGCATTTCTCTAGTGCTCATGTAACTCCTATTTGTGTAATTCCATTACGATCTGGTGCATATTGTCGAGTTTCTATCCATGGCATTCATAGTATTCAGGCATATTTACTTCTATGGGCAGTCTCTGGGGCCTTTTTCCCTTACAAGCATTGTCTCATATTGGATATTGTCGCACCATCTGTGTATGTCTCTGTAATGGTGCCTTAGTTCCCTTTATGTGAAAACTTTTTGTGTGTAATATAGACACTTGTGTACATTTCAGTATTTCTTTCACTCTAGTTGGACAAATACAGGTCATGCATGTTTCTATAGGTGACACTTGAGATTTTCTGCAAAAACTTTCAGTCATATTTATCAAACACTTAGTCACTCGCAGATGTAGCCGATGTGACTTCACAAGTTAAGTTTGGGCTACATTATTCATGTGTGTGCATGTCTTTATGCTTCTGAGAAACTCCATCTTTTCTGGTATATGCAGGTGAATTTCTTTTACTAATGTAATTTTAGCCTTGGAACACCATACTTCAACGAATCTACCTATATAGGCCATCCTTGACCTTCCCTACAGGTAACCATCATTTGGTATAGCTTTGCACCCACATGGTATTCAAACATCACATGCAGGCTCACAGGTTTATAATGAAGTGGTAATGTCGTTATATATTTCTGAATGCTTCCTTGCTTTATTAGACTGCTATCAATTTCGGGGTTATCCTTTTAATGGCTTAGCTCTGCACAAACATTATATTCTAAAGACAGGTGTAGGGCTGCAGTTTTATGTGTTTTACTATATTTTGTCTTTCAGATTAGAACTATGGGCAAATTGCAAACATGACACAGCTCAGGACAAAGATATCACCAATCCGCATGATGACTTTTCCTCATTGTGAAACTGTATGGGGACAAGGGAGATAATTTAACTTAACTTTTCATCCAACAAGTTGTGGACATTGACATAATGCGAAACAGATATGACATTTTCATCACCACCACTCGGCTCAGTGTTTTGGAACTCCCTCTACCTTTTCTCCTCAGGGTTTGACTTGAATCCTCTAGCAGAACAGTAAGAGCTAGAGCTAACAAACAGCCAAGTTCCCTCTCGTTCAGCAGACCTACGGACAGGTTACATCGATCAAATATACCGTAACCCATCCCAAATAATGATCCTAATGATATTCTTCACATGGATGGTTTATTTCCATTGGGATTGGACTAGGCCATAAAATAGAGATCATGAAGGACCAAACATCATTATAACAGGCTCAATAACATCCCAGCTTCCCGTAAAACTCAACTTTTGCAGACATGTACAGGGAACAGTCTAACCCTTGAACCCCCTTGAAACACTCATTTGTCACAATGCTACAAATAGTTCCTCACACATCAACAGATGTCACTTCACAATTTCTCTACACTCACATGAGAAGAGACTCTTTACCCAGCGACTGTCTTGAAGTCACAGTTTCTAATTAGGTCATTGTACAAGTTTAGTTAGTGACAAACCTCATCACTCATCACCAGCTAAATCTCAAGCATCACAAGGGACCATAGCCTCACCTTATACAACCAGTATGATGTTGCTTGTTCTCCATTACTGTCATTGCTTCTATACTAGTTTCATCCTTCCAAGCCTCAGTTGTAGTCTTTTTCCACCCGCAGATGTTTGTCCTACCACTCCATCAACAACCAGGATCAAAACTCCAGCATCTGTTGATCTTATGACAGAATGGAAGATTCTGACATAAGTTACTTTGCAGTCAGGGAGAGGTACAGACATTCTGACCCTCCATCACTTCATCCGCAGTTCTACTTTTGCCCCCCCAAAAAACAAGTTTTTCATTCGGCATCTATGTAGTTTACACTGATTGCACCACTTTGGGGATAACTCATCCACACTCCATATTGATGGATTGGATGGCCTTTGTTGACTCTAGGCAGTTACTGAGCAATTTCATTGCTGTTACTTTGTTGTTGGACTTTCTCTCTGGCTATCTTCCTTCCGACAAAGCATAGTTTATCTTCACCCATTCTGAATACCTCAGGGCATGTGTGGGAGTCCATCTCAAGAATGTGCTGAGTATTGAGCAGAGCCACTCAACACACTTTGGCCCATGCCATAACCACAGCTACCAGTCTAATTGGCAGAACACAACTCAGTGCCCTCTGCCTGCACTTACCTGAAGGACCACTGTATATATGGCCAAGCAAAGAGCTCAGCCTTTATCCTCTAGTCTTCTGTTTAATGTCCTGATGGAAGATGTCTGCAAGAAAGCCATCAAGGAGACATATTTCCCTTCCTCCTATAACCACAGCAATAATATAGGGATAGTACAGGAAAGCAATAAACAGACCCAAGAGCCAGCCATTGGACACAAATTTCTGAAAGCTATCCTATCAAAGCTGCACCTATCAAAAGTCAATTTTTTTTTCACATACCAAGCAGATATAGCACCAAAAGAGTTCTATTGTTCATTCCACATCTTTACTTGGTACCAACAGCAAACATCTCTGTTTGGTCTTCAGCCTAAAAACCCACAATCCATTCATCCACACCCCTTGGCTCTGAAGAGAAACACCACAGCACATTTTGAATGCTATCCATGAGGGAGACTTTGCCATCACTGTGGACTTCGTGTCTTTATTCACAAGGCTCCCAGGACGTTCTTGATTGAAATTTAGAATGTCTTTTCAGCAATACTCCAGTTTCCTCAGCACTGAAAAAATCACTTTTATTGCAGTGCCAAATAATGAAAAGAATACAGTAGCTGACAATAGTCAATGAAACTAATGGATAATTCAATTAAAAGGCAATTTTGTTGGAAAGGTTTTGGCAAATGAAAATTGGAATAGAATAGTTCTGTAAATGTTAATTCTAATAAAGATTAAAGAAAAATGTTTATTGATTTTTTTTTTTAATCTAGGGTCTGTTATATTCAGCTCATTTTGTAATTTAAGGCATAATACTAAAGGATAGCTGTGTATGGCAATCTTTTTTTCTTGGTTAGATGTATTTATTAATAATTAAAATGATCTTAATAAACTATACATTTTGGATGTATGTCAGTGGTTTTCATGTCAGTGTTGTCAGTGCAGAATTAAAAAGTGCAGCTATCATTGTCATAATAATAACTTAGTTGACAACCATACTTATATGCAGAGAGAAATATAAAATTTTCCTTCTTTCAATTCCAGAGTCTCGAGACACTGATACCGCTACTGCAGCTGTGTTATAGCTTGGGAGAGTTAAAGCTACTGTTGCTAAGATATGGTAACAATAGTCTTACTAAGGACTTGACTACTGATGCTGCTCAGACTGGCATGATGGCAGATCAGTCTTACATTCATCCCTACCTACAAGTTAAACAATGGCAGTTGATGTACAAGTTTATCACTAAACTTGAGGATTGCAGACTCCAGTATGTTTGGGTATGCTTTAGTGATTTGTTATTATTTTTTATGAAAATTGCAGTATTTCTCATAAAGTTCATTGTGTACATGTGTATTAGGATGGTCCAAGGTTGTGTATATGTGTATTAGGATGGTCCAAGGTTGTGTACATGTGTATTAGGATGGTCCAAGGTTGTGTACATGTGTATTAGGATGGTCCAAGGTTGTGTATATGTGTATTAGGATGGTCCAAGGTTGTGTACATGTGTATTAGGATGGTCCAAGGTTGTGTACATGTGTATTAGGATGGTCCAAGGTTGTGTACATGTGTATTAGGATGGTCTAAGTTTGTGTACATATGTATTAGAATGGACAAGGTTGTGTATATGTATATTTGGATGGTCCAAGGTTGTGTACATGTATATTAGGATGGTCTAATTTTGTGTATATGTGTATTAGGATGGTCCAAGTTTGTGTATATGTGTATTAGGATGGTCCAAGGTTGTGTACATGTGTATTAGGATGGTCCAATGTTGTGTACATGTGTATTAGGATGGTCTGAGTTTGTGTACATGTGTATTAGAATGATCCATGGTTGTTTATATGTGTATTAGGATGGTCCAAGGTTGTGTACATGTGTATTAGGATGGTCTAAGTTTGTGTACATATGTATTAGAATGGTCCAAGGTTGTGTACATGTGTATTAGGATGGTCCAAGGTTGTGTACATGTGTATTAGGATGGTCTAAGTTTGTGTACATATGTATTAGAATGGTCCAAGGTTGTGTACATGTGTATTAGGATGGTCCAAGGTTGTGTACATGTATATTAGGATGGTCTAAGTTTGTGTACATGTGTATTAGAATGGTCCAAGGTTGTGTATATTTGTATTAGGATGGTCCAAGGTTGTGTACATGTGTATTAGGATGGTCCAATGTTGTGTACATGTGTATTAGGATGGTCTAAGTTTGTGTACATGTGTATTAGAATGATCCAAGGTTGTGTATATGTGTATTAGGATGGTCCAAGGTTGTGTATATGTGTATTAGGATGGTCCAAGGTTGTGTACATGTATTAGGATGGTCCAATGTTGTGTACATGTGTATTAGGATGGTCTAAGTTTGTGTACATGTGTATTAAAATGATCCAAGGTTGTGTATATGTGTATTAGGATGGTCCAAGGTTGTGTACATGTGTATTAGGATGGTCCAAGGTTGTGTACTTGTATATTAGGATGGTCCAAGGTTGTGTACATTTGTATTAGGATGGTCCAAGATTGTGTACATGTGTATTAGGATGGTCTAAGTTTGTGTACATGTCTATTAGGATGGTCCAAGGTTGTGTACATGTGTATTAGAATGATCCATGGTTGTTTATATGTGTATTAGGATGGTCCAAGGTTGTGTACATGTGTATTAGGATGGTCCAAGGTTGTGTACATGTATATTAGGATGGTCTAAGTTTGTGTACATGTGTATTAGAATGGTCCAAGGTTGTGTATATTTGTATTAGGATGGTCCAAGGTTGTGTACATGTGTATTAGGATTGTCCAATGTTGTGTACATGTGTATTAGGATGGTCTAAGGTTGTGTACATGTGTATTAGAATGATCCAAGGTTGTGTATATGTGTATTAGGATGGTCCAAGGTTGTGTATATGTGTATTAGGATGGTCCAAGGTTGTGTATGTGTATTAGGATGGTCCAATGTTGTGTACATGTGTATTAGGATGGTCTAAGTTTGTGTACATATGTATTAGAATGGTCCAAGGTTGTGTACATGTGTATTAGGATGGTCCAAGGTTGTGTACATGTATATTAGGATGGTCTAAGTTTGTGTACATGTGTATTAGAATGGTCCAAGGTTGTGTATATTTGTATTAGGATGGTCCAAGGTTGTGTACATGTGTATTAGGATGGTCCAATGTTGTGTACATGTGTATTAGGATGGTCTAAGTTTGTGTACATGTGTATTAGAATGATCCAAGGTTGTGTATATGTGTATTAGGATGGTCCAAGGTTGTGTATATGTGTATTAGGATGGTCCAAGGTTGTGTACATGTATTAGGATGGTCCAATGTTGTGTACATGTGTATTAGGATGGTCTAAGTTTGTGTACATGTGTATTAAAATGATCCAAGGTTGTGTATATGTGTATTAGGATGGTCCAAGGTTGTGTACATGTGTATTAGGATGGTCCAAGGTTGTGTACTTGTATATTAGGATGGTCCAAGGTTGTGTACATTTGTATTAGGATGGTCCAAGATTGTGTACATGTGTATTAGGATGGTCTAAGTTTGTGTACATGTCTATTAGGATGGTCCAAGGTTGTGTACATGTGTATTAGAATGATCCATGGTTGTTTATATGTGTATTAGGATGGTCCAAGGTTGTGTACATGTGTATTAGGATGGTCCAAGGTTGTGTACATGTATATTAGGATGGTCTAAGTTTGTGTACATGTGTATTAGAATGATCCAAGGTTGTGTATATTTGTATTAGGATGGTCCAAGGTTGTGTACATGTGTATTAGGATTGTCCAATGTTGTGTACATGTGTATTAGGATGGTCTAAGGTTGTGTACATGTGTATTAGAATGATCCAAGGTTGTGTATATGTGTATTAGGATGGTCCAAGGTTGTGTATATGTGTATTAGGATGGTCCAAGGTTGTGTATGTGTATTAGGATGGTCCAATGTTGTGTACATGTGTATTAGGATGGTCTAAGTTTGTGTACATGTGTATTAAAATGATCCAAGGTTGTGTATATGTGTATTAGGATGGTCCAAGGTTGTGTGCATGTGTATTAGGATGGTCCAAGGTTGTGTACTTGTATATTAGGATGGTCCAAGGTTGTGTACATTTGTATTAGGATGGTTTAAGATTGTGTACATGTGTAATAGGATGGTCTAAGTTTGTGTACATGTCTATTAGGATGGTCCAAGGTTGTGTACATGTGTATTAGGATGGTCCAAGGATGTGTATATTTGTATTAGGATGGTCCAAGATTGTGTATATTTGTATTAAGATGGTCCAAGATTGTGTATATTTGTATTAGGATAGTCCAAGGTTGTGTATATTTGTATTAAGATGGTTTAGGGTTGTGTATATTTGTATTAGGATGGTCCAAGGTTGTGTACATGTGTATTAGAATGATCCAAGGTTGTGTATATGTGTATTAGGATGGTCCAAGGTTGTGTACATGTGTATTAGGATGGTCCAAGGTTGTGTATATTTGTATTAGGATGGTCCAAGGTTGTGTATATTTGTATTAGGATGGTCCAAGATTGTGTATATTTGTATTAGGATGGTCAAAGGTTGTGTATATTTGTATTAAGATGGTTTAGGGTTGTGTATATTTGTATTAGGATGGTCCAAGGTTGTGTACATGTGTATTAGAATGATCCAAGGTTGTGTATATGTGTATTAGGATAGTCCAAGGTTGTGTACATGTGTATTAGGATGGTCCAAGGTTGTGTATATTTGTATTAGGATGGTCCAAGATTGTGTATATTTGTATTAGGATGGTCCAAGGTTGTGTATATTTGTATTAGGATGGTCCAAGGTTGTGTATATTTACATTAGGATGGTTCAAGGTTGTGTATGTTTGCTTTAGGATTGTCCAAGGTTTTGTATATGTGTATTTAGATTTTTTTTAATGTGGTATATTATCATATTCCTGATAAGACACAGAAATATGTTTTGTTTAGTAAATCTTGCTTGTTTGTTTGGTCTCTATTTTTTATGTCAGTGTCAGTAATGATGGTAGTGGTGGTGTTGCATTTAGAAAGTCATTCAGCTTATACATAAATTTTCTAATTGAACGGAAACATTTGTACAATACTACGCTGAATGTCAATTTTGCACCTTGGTATGTTGTAAACTCAGTTATACCTGTGGTCGCAAATAGTGACATCATCCTGCGTCATTCTTAGGCAAGTCATAGTGATCCATGAAACCCTTGTTATTTTGTAAAGGGGAGTTCATCATAGGTATTGTTTTGTCAAAGAGAGGAACATCATTCAGTTTTGCTTCAAATTCATTCCAAGGATAATATTTAGGCTCTGAATCTAAGAGAAAGAAAGGATTTATCTTTGTCATTGAGTTTGGTACAAAACCACTTTTCACTTTTCAAAATATCTTGTTTGCAGTTCCAACTCTCCATACAGAAGCTGAGGGCAGTTATCATGACTCAAAATCAACAAGATCATCATAGAATTCTTGCAGAAAATATTTTACAGTGTTTTCTTGACATGCCTAAAGATGCCACGCCATATCTTTCTGCTCAGTGGAATCATCTGGTAAGGATGTTTTGATGTTCTTGTTTTGTTTTCATTCCTTGGGTGGTTAAGTGGTCTAACATGCATTATACCTTTATAAACCTTACTTCTATCCTCCTGGGTTCAACTCTAAGCTGAGCCAACATGGATTTGTGAGATACCTTGCCATTGGCTTCCCATGGGTCAGTGGTTCTTCTTCCACAAAATATGCAGGGTCCCATATATAGTTTATCACGTGAAGAAAATGGCATTAAATCTATAAAATCAAACTAACAATCCCTTGGACAGAATTGCTGTTTTATTTTGTAGTCTTTGATTCCTCAAGGCAATAATTGGATACTTCTGTCTCCACCATTACATACTGATAAACCAGTAATCTGAATTTTAAAATCATTTTAGAGAATATTTAAAGAATTATATTTAACCAAATTCTCTTTCAAAATGAACAGAATTAGACTATCAGAACACTTTCACTAATGGAAAATTTTTCATTATGGCAATTCGTGTTACAAGTGTCATCTTTTAACTTTATTGTTAAGACTTGAAAACTTTTGCTGTATTTCCTCAATTATTAATTAATTATTCCTTAGTTAATGTTTAATTGTTTTTTAAAAAACAGGATGATCCTATTGTCCACTTTTGAGAAATGAGGATATCAGTCATCTGTTCCTTTGATGTCATGAGTTTAATTAACATGTTTCTAGGGTGCTCAGCACTCCACCAATCAAGTCATCCTTTGATAGTTTTACTGTCAACAGTGTCCAGTATTTGTGTTGTTCTTTATTATTTGTCATATATGCCAACCATTACGTTTTTGGCACCAAATTACACCTTACACATAAATGTGCTTGGATTACGGGGTTTTTTTGGTATATCCCCCTCCCAAAAAAAATTATAATTTGTTTTTTTATTTTTTTAACATTCCATTAATCACACAAAACGTATTCTAGAATGGATGGCTTCTGAGTTACTATGACATAAAAGTACACTTGTCTGTAGACTAACAGTAACTTTCCTAAGTGTTATATTCTATTTATAGCAGCTGCCCTATTTCCAAGAAGACCTCTGTTTCTATTTATAGCAGCTGTATGGCTTAGGACATAACAGACTGGTTTTCTAATTTTTAATCTTTGCTCACATATTATTCGTTGAAAATAATGTGAGGTACAGAACCATTCTGTTGGAATTTGGCAGTAAAAGTTGTGATATTTATTCTAGTTGATGAGTAAGTTACAGCAAAAATGTTTCTTAAATGATTTCACAGATGGATTAAAAAGAAGTAAAACGGGGGGGGGGAAAATGACTCAAGAGATGAATACATGAATAACACAATACAGCGCCATTCTAGGGTAGCTTCACACCCATTGCAGGCTGTGTGGATAGGATTTTAATATTGGTCATAGTGTTAGACCACTCTGCCACTGTACATGAAGACAAAACCAGCAATCATTTTAGTTTTGACCAGAATTTGTGGGGCACTTGAACATAAGAGATGGAAGTGACATATTCATTTTGGCATCAAAGACCAAGGGCATTGTGGTTCAAAGAAAAAATGGTTTGCAGAATAACTTTTTAAGACTAGATTTTGTGACTGGCTTGCACTTGAAGTTCTAGCACATTAGGTTTAATTTAAAAGGACTGCATCCCTTGACCAAAAGACCAAGTTGTTAAAACCCACTGGTCATTAAGCTCCAAACAATTTTTATCTTGACCTTGACTTTGGAAGTAAATAGTGTAATGTGTTATAAACTGGGTATATTCTCTGTTTGCAGGAGTGAATTGGTTTTGTAGTTGGGACATTACTTTAACAAGACAGATAAAATGTCATTGCAGTAGATGTTCTGCACGGTTACAGGGTTTGTTTTTTAGTGTGTTACTAAAGCAGCTACATCATCACAGGCAAAATAATACATTAATATATTTAATAAATAATACATCAATATATTTTTGTAATGGATGCAGGTCAGCAGTATAACATCGGAAAATTACCTGGTGGCAAAATGGAGTCTTCTTTCCAGTTGCTTACCAGTTTTAATTTCCATGGCAACAAAAGGACAGTTGATGACAGTAGCAGACTTTATCACAAAGACATCATTTAACTTCCAGCAGGCTGGCAACAACAGGTGAGATAGGTACCATGGCAGCATATAAGTGCATGCATTAATTTAGAATTTATATGTTTAAAGAAAACTCCTACTCCTGGCTATTGTAAGAACAAAAACTTAATGCAGGATGAAGACAGAGTCACATCTGGCTGTGTATGATCTAAATCAAATGTTTGGGTTGGTTCATTTTCATTTGAAGATACCAGTTAGTATTTGTTTTTATGTATTTTTACCGCATTTATGGTAGGAGTGGTTTGAATGCTTAACACTCAGCCACTTTATCCTTGATGACATGTCAATATAATTTTGATTGAATACTTTATATTCTAGATAGAGCTGCTATCATGCTGAAATTACCTAGCTGCAATTTTTTATTTTGGATAAGTGTTTTACTTTTTTCCTTGTGCTTGGAGCACTAATTACTGAAACAATACATATCGGCTTGCATAACCTTGTGCCACCATTTCACTTCAAATCACCAGGCCAAAATGCATATTGGCTATAACCTTGTGCCACCATTTCACTTCAAATCACCAGGCCATAATGCATATTGGCTATAACCTTGTGCCACCATTTCACTTCAAATCACCAGGCCATAATGCATATTGGCTATAACCTTGTGCCACCATTTCACTTCAAATCACCAGGCCAAAATGCATAACTACCAACCTTCCATGCTTTGTGTGATATGTTATGTGGTTTTGTACATGATCATCTTTTCTGACTTAGATGTTTTGGAGAGTCTTGAAAAATAAGCATCTTCAGACTTAGAAAATGTATGTTTTTTAATCTAAAATGTTCTATAATTATATTTAGTAATGGTCATTTGTGAATCTTGAAAAATTGACTTGATCCTGGAAAAACCCAGGAAATTTTTCTTTAGAAAGGCGTGGGAAGCACCAGTAGAGGTCTCCTAGCACTGTCTTTTTTCAGGTAGGCAACTGTTTACATATGGGTACTTTGAGTTAACATGAATAGTTGTTAAACTAATAAACTAAATCTCATTGGCACATAGGCACTGGAACATGCATTCTGTTGCAGTTTTAACCTTGCATTCATCAAGGAAGGTTTACAAATGTGTGTTTAAAACAGGGCTTCCTAGAAAACCTCAAATGGCTGACTCCCATCATGGTTCATCTAAAGATGATGATTTCATGCAGCTACTATTGGTTGATGATAGTGATGCTGATTTTTAAAGTTCTAAAGTATATCAGACTAGTGGACCTGCGAAAGTGTTACTGAAATGTCAGTACCTGATTTTGAACCCAGAAATGATGTTCAGTGCAAGTCCAATGTACAAGCCAGATGGATAAAAATGGCATACATGTCAACCACTATTCAGTGATATTTCAAAATGTAGCCAAGCCAGAATACCATGCCTAATTAAAATACAGGAAATTGTAGAATGCATTTTTCATCTCATTCTTCAAACAATTCAGCCCTTGGGCTACAGTAGTGTAGTGCACACTAAGGGTCAAGATGAATAAATAAAAATAGAAAAAGAAATAAAAAGGAAACAATGTTTATTTGATACAAATATCTCTGTCTGAACAAGCAGGCAATGGAAATGATGGACTTATAACTCTAACACAGCATTTTGTGGAAAAGATAAGAAATTTGGCCTTGTAGTAATCATAGCACTGAGTCAAGAATGTGAAACTTTGGCAGAGCTCATGTTAGTATAAAAAAAAAATTGGGAGCAGAGATATCCAATAGACAATACATATGAGCTGTGGAAAATTGTACATATATCACAACCATAAAGAACAGTTTCCAGCTTGTTCAACCTGGCTAAGTTAAACTATGTCCCTTCAGACAGCAGACTCAGAAAAGGGGTTCTAAGCACAGAACAACATTCATACACACATAAGGAACATATTAAGCTCAGGAACAATCAACCAGTTAATGCTTATACATCTGGGGGAGCAATCTTATGAGAATTTTGATTTCAGTATAGCTCTAACAGAGTGGAGCAGGGAGAAAGAGATGGATATTTATTTAAGTATTAGGTAAATATTGAACTATTATAGCTGTTTCCTCCCTCTCCCTCTTTTTGTCTTCTTCCTAATTTTGATGACCAAGGGGTGTTCCCCATTAAATAAAATCCTGGTAGCATCTCTGCATCATTCATACACATACATGCATGTGCAAACACATAATGGCAGCCACACAAACATTAAATAAAAAGTTCCTTTCATAAAATCTACTGGTTTAGGACTGGATTAAAGTATTAACTATGTTGCAGACTTTACAGCTCTCAACAGTGCATTGGAGGATTTGGTGGTCAGGGAAAGCATATTAGATTTCTCTCTTTGTAGTTAATTTTCAATTTTGTTTGCATAACTCAAATGAATGAGGTCTTTTTTTTATAACAAGCTGTTTGCATTCTCCAGATGTGCTGATTCAATAATTATTGTAGGTGAGTATTCTTTGTTGCCATGTCAGAGTTATTGCTATTAAAATCCACTCCTTAGGTTCAACATATCACAGTCACCTTAGCAGATATATGTTAATTGACTTGATCCATTTGTTATATCGTGGGTGACTTTTGACTGTAAATAAATTTAATGAGTTTATTTGTCATCATGGCATGCATTATAATTTATGGACAGGATAATTGTTACTTTTTTGTTAAATTTGTCATTCATATGTCAGAATACCAAAAGACTTTATGTGAACTTAGTTCATTTTGCAGTTCATATGCCATAATGCCAAAATACATGTGAACTTAAATTTAAAAACTGCATATAATCATTTTTGCTTTTAATACTGTATAATTTTTTAACTATGAATGCATGTAAGATTTAGTAGGAAGAATGAATAAGGAATGAAATATATGGTAATTATGGGTATTTCTCCATCTTTATGCTGATTTGATTTTGACCCTAGAAAATTACTAGCCTTATTGCTCAGACCAGTTATGAGAGACTGCCTATCTTGATTGACCACTTTTTGTTAGCAGACATGTTCTTTCAAGACGGGTTTTTACTGTGATTAGAACTACATAGAACATGGCTACCTTACAATTTAAAAAGGCATCTTCTTCCTTCAGCACAATGGTAACTATTCCTCAAGTAACAAGGGAAATATTGTGTTCTTCTTGGTTCCGTGAGTTTCCAAAGCTTCATACCTATGTTCTGACTTGCCTTCTAATCAGAATGAAGGAGAGAGTCATTGGTCAGCAGAGTAGGTAAGTACTCTTTGTCATTTTGATTCATAATACACTCTATTTGATATTTGTTTTTATTACTGTTACCATCTTGTTCATCATATTTTCCAGAGCTTTGATTCTTTTAAATAGTTAAACAATTTCAGGACATTAAGCAATTTTTGTAAAACTGACAAAAAGTAATTGATTCAGTTTGTGTATGTGTGCATGTGCTCGTGCTTGTATGTGTGTGTTATTTAGATTTTTAACGTAGCTTTAACATTTTTTCAGTCATATTTTTACGATGTATGCAGTGTGATAGTCTAAAATGATATCTAGCACTGGGGCATCATGCCATAGACATGCAACATGATGTTAGGACCCAGTCACATTATCCTGACACCAGGCCGACCAGTCCTAACACTAACCTAGGATACCAAAGCAGTCAGTTGGAATGCAAACTTAGGAATGTTTAACCTGTACTCAAAAACTGGTAATTGGTGAACTACTCAGCTTTCTGGCCATGGAACTGCTGTTGAATACCCAAAGTGTCATGTGGATTAACTGAGGGTGTCATCACAGACAAAGCAGTAAAAGCCACTGATATATTTCACAAGTCATGATAAAGCAATTCCTTGAAGAAAAAGAACAAGCTGTACACCTTTCAATAATAAAAATTATAGAAAAACATCCTGTCCTTTTGAAACAGTAGAATTAATTAATGAATTTTTTTGATAGCTGTAAAAGCAGTGATCATTACCATTGCATCAAGCCAACATGAGATTGATTGCAGATTTGATTTATATTTACTGAGTGAGAGTATACAAAGGGAGATAAGAAGATATGCACATTTACTTTCTCACTAAATTTAGTAAATCTTTGTGATATAAAGTGTTTGAATATGTGTGCAAGTTGGTTTTATCTTTGTTTTCCTTTTATTGTAAAACTAATCCTGATTTGGATTTATATGTGAGAAAGATGTTTGAGCTTCACAAGTTCTTGTAATCTCAGTTTTATTCAGTTGCTCATTTCCTCTTGATAACTTGATTTGGTCATCATACCTTTAATTTCAGTAGAAATATCATATGCCACAATTCCTAAACCAGTCTAAAATATTTCACTGCATTATATATTTAGGGCAATCATGACCATGTTTGGAGTTTTAGTGTTAAAGTGGCTTTAAGTCTTTTTGAAGGTAAATATGGATTGTGTTTCAATTTTCATTTTTCAAAGGTAAGTAATATGAATAGATGCACATAATATTTCATTGATACATTCTGCTGTTAAAAACAATCTATACATTATCAAAAACAAATGTCAATATTAGAACTGGATCATTTACATAGACAAGTATCTAGTGAGTTATGTCTCCAATGGCAATATATGTAAGATGAGATGAATATCTAGTGAGATTTATCTCCAATGGCATTATATGTACATGATGAGACAAGTATCTAGCGATATATATCTCCAGTGGCAGTATATGTACATGATGAGACAAGTATCTAGTGAGATTTATCTCCAATGGCAGTATATGTACATGATTATCATGCAACTGTTCTTTTTTGGCAAGTATTGATATAATGCCAACTAGAATACCTATCAAGACCACTTCTGATTTACATTTGTATTTGCTTGGCACAGCGATACACATTTGTGGCAATAAAGATATTAATTTTCCTGAAAAAAATATTGTGTAGTATTTTGAATGGCATAATAAATGATATAGTGAAAAAATTTAATTTTTTTGTGTCTGGATATTTAAATTAATGACATTTACTTAATTTGGTTTAAAACCTGAAGTATATGTCAGTCAAAACAATGCAAAAGTAGTTTGTGGTTTGGGTCTGTAAATATTTTCATTGTCTGTCAGAAAATCATAGGATTGATGTGCAGGAATAAAGAGATTGTATCTCAAAATACAAAAGATTGTAAAACCATTATTAAGAGAAGATTGAAAATTGTGTCCCATTAACTGTCACCAATTAATTGCAAGTCATGCAGTAACAGTGTGGATAGTACTACTGTTGTTATTTACACAGTATAAAGAGAAGAAAGCAGAGTGGTGTGAACTCCTTGATAGGCAGTCTGTTGGACCAGTTGACTGATGAGGTCACAGAAGACTGGCTGCTTTGTCTGGAAGAACACAGGTAATATTTCTCACCAAAGGATTCTTGAGAATGTTGAAATTTTCTGATTTCTACTCTGAAACCTTTTGTAATTTTAACTGTTTAATTGTATGCAGATAGAAAGGGAATTGAGTGTTTTGAAGGTTCATTTTGACATCATTGTTATCAAAGAAAAATATATATTTTACCACAATATGATTGTACAAGCAAACATGAAACTTCTTATCAGATTTAGCAATATACATTTCCCAAATTGTCTACCTCTAGGATCTATGCTGGACTTGTACATACATACATACATACATACATACATACATACATACATACATACATACATACATACATACATACATACATACATACATACATACATACATACATACATACATACATACATACATACATACATACATACATACATACATACATACATACATACATACATACATACATACATACATACATACATACATACATACATACATACATACATACATACATACATACATACATACATACATACATACATACATACATACATACATACATACATACATACATACATACATACATACATACATACATACATACATACATACATACATACATACATACATACATACATACATACATACATACATACATACATACATACATACATACATACATACATACATACATACATACATACATACATACATACATACATACATACATACATACATACATACATACATACATACATACATACATACATACATACATACATACATACATACATACTCACTCACTCAATCACTCACTCAAGTGCACTTGATCCAGCTAGAGATCACATGTGTCAGGGATTGATTAAGATAAATACCATAAACTGACAATGAACAGTGCAAAACTAGTATCTAACTTCTCTGAGTGCTTTCAACTCTTAATTAGTCTTTTTAAAAGGCAAATACAAAACATAGACCTGACAATCAGATTAAACACAATAACCGTAGTGTTTGCAAAACTTTACAAGGCTGTTTCTACAGGAATTAAACCTCAAGATTTATTGTTTCAACTAGTTTATTTCAACTTGTTGAGGATACTGGAAAATATTTGTATTGGCCTAGAAATCGATGAGCCATAACGACATCTGTTATTTATGTACATTTATGTAAGCGCAAATTAAATCCTGGATATTTCATTGTTATAGTAGTATTGGTAGGCTATTAAGCAGATTTAGATAATTATTTAAAAGAAAATATGTCGACTGCAAAAGTTAATTTTATTTGTGCATGGCAGTCTTCTTGGTTTA
The DNA here is from genome assembly GCA_016746295.1 of Potamilus streckersoni. Lineage (NCBI taxonomy): Eukaryota > Metazoa > Mollusca > Bivalvia > Unionida > Unionidae > Potamilus > Potamilus streckersoni. The sequence goes on along the minus strand of JAEAOA010000897.1, from coordinate 1,847,339 downwards.
AACTGCTTGGTTCTAGTGTTCTACACCTGGTTTAAACAAGAAGACTAGAATAAGACAGCTGTGCACAAATAAAATTATCTTTTGCAGCCAAGAAATACCATTAAAAACAAAACTGACTGACCCTTCCAAGAAATATATACCTCATTCACCTTCCCTCTCACTCTCTTTTTGATTTTAGAACACTAACAGGTTTGTTGATTAGACCATTATTCAGTTTCAAAAAAATATTAACTTAAATTTCAAGTACTGACTAAATGGCTTCATATTGTTTCGGGTTTTTTAAGTACTTACAATATAATTTAAATGCTTTTATCTGAAATTTATTGTTTGTTTTAATGACTTTAAACTTTTGGTTTCATTTTTCTAATATTTAACTCCATTTGATGATCATAGATTGTGTATACCATTTCATAGCCTTGGCTTAATTACTAAACCCTATCTAAATATGCATGAATGCATGTTTTATTGGCAATATTTTATTATTAATATGAACTTCACATAAAGATTGATTGCGGTAAAATATAATTTTGTGGCATACTAGCAATTTCACAGATAATAAAAAATTAATTGTGTAACATTCAGAAATGTTTTGCAGTAAGCGTCATGCTAAATTAAGTTATATCAGCTTCAGTTTAAAGTGAACTCTTTGCTCATTTTCACCCTTAAATTAAAAAATATTTTTTAAGCAGGCTGAATGCCAAAAACTGGAGGTTGTAAATATATTTTCTAAACTGTTAACAAAGCCTACAACATGGGTTTACTAGGGTCCTCATATCCATAGCAGTTATAAAGTCTAAATGTGTACTTACTAGGGTCCTCATATCCATAATAGTTATAAAGTCTAAACATGTACTTACTTGGGTCTTCATATCCATAGCAGTTATAAAGTCTAAATGTGTAGTTACTAGGGTCCTCATATCCATAATAGTTATAAAGTCTAAACATGTACTTACTAGGGTCTTCATATCCATAGTAGTTATAAAGACTAAATGTATACTTACTAGGGTCCTCATATCCATAATAGTTGTAAAGTCTAAACATGTACTTACTAGGGTCTTCATATCCATAGTAGTTATAAAGTCTAAACATGTACTTACTAGGGTCCTCATATCCATAGTAATTATAAGGTCTAAATGTGTACTTACTAGGGTCCTCATATCCATAATAGTTATAAAGTCTAAACATGTACTTACTAGGGTCTTCATATCCATAGTAGTTATAAAAGTCTAAACATGTACTTGCTAGGGTCCTCATATCCAAAATAGTTATAAAGTCTAAATGTGTACTTACTAGAGTCCTCATATCCCTAATAGTTATAATGTCTAAACATGTACTTACTAGGGTCTTCATATCCATAGTATTTATAAAGTCTAAACATGTACTTGCTAGGGTCCTCATATCCAAAATAGTTATAGTCTAAACATGTACTTGCTAGGGTCCTCATATCCAAAATAATTATAATGTCTAAATGTGTACTTACTAGGGTCCTCATATCCATAATAGTTATAATGTCTAAACATGTACTTACTAGGGTCTTTATATCCATAGTAGTTATAGAGTCTAAATGTGTACTTACTAGGGTCCTCATATCCATAGTAGTTATAAAGTATAAATGTGTACTTACTAGGGTCCTCATATCCATAGTAGTTATAAAGTCTAAATGTATACTTACTATGCTCTTCATATTCATAGTAGTTATAAAGTCTAAATGTGTTCTTATTAGGGTCCTAATATCCATAGTAGTTAGTAAGTTTAAACGTGTACTTATTAGGGTCTTCTAATCTATAATATGTAGGTCTCAAAATGTGTGCTTCCTAGAGTCCTCTAATCTGTTCTTAAATCAATAATAGGTAAGTTTAAAGATGGTTGCTTTATTGAGTCCTCTAATCTGTAATAGGTAAGTCTAAACATACTAGCTTCTTAGAGTTCTCTAATTTGTGATAGGTAAGTCTAACATGTGTGCTTCCTAAGGTCCTCTCATCTGTGATAGGTAAGTCTATGCACATGTGCTTCCTAGGGTACTCTACTCTGTAATAGGTAAGCCTTAAACATATGTGGTTCCTAGGGTCCTCTAATCTGTACTAGATGAGTTTGAACACATGCTTCCTAGGGTCCTCTTATCCATAGCAAGTATATAGTAAGTGCTTTTGGGAAACACCTAAATTCTCATTGAATTCTTTGCTCATAAATATGTTCCCTTTATCTCTAGAAGTACATGTATGTTAATTAATCATTGTTGGCTACTCATTGAATATTAAAAAGACAAACTCATGTACATCATTAAAAGAGTAAAATTCACTGTATTCTGCCTACTGTTGTTTCCCATGCAGTGTTACGGATGACCACTGTTATATAATTATTTTGGTGTGATTTTCCAATGGTAGCAATAAAACTTAATCCACCCACTATAAGCCATGATGTGAACAGCAGCTGCAGCCTCTACACTAAACCCATGAAAGACTATATGGACCAATCAATGCTAACGAACTCCTTGCAACAAAACAAAAATATTTTATTACATATGATGAGAAAATCCTGTATCTAATTCATACTTTGCTCCACCTTTGTAAATAAACATTTATCATCATTGTTAACAGCAAGTTCTATAGTAAGTGAGATCTATGCATATTAATGAGATGACATGTAAGATCTGTGCATATTAATGAGATGACATGTAAGATCTGTGCATATTAATGAGATGACATGTAAGATCAGTGCATATTAATAAGATGTCATGCATCTGATTGCCTGACTTTGTTACCTTCTCGCATGATCTTGAGAAGATATTTCTCATCCAATTAGTAATTAGGTTTATATCATCAAATATCTTGATGGGCTTTGATTATGAGCAAGAGACCATGTATATTAATTATGCCTTTATCTTTAGAAAGAAAAATAAAATAGGTAGAATCAGCAAGACATAAAGTTGGGAGATAGCTTAAATATGTTGTGTTCTTAAATTACTGTAAGCCTGCTTCATTAAATTGTCAACTGTTTAGTTATGTAAGTTAAGTGAGCAGTATGAAGCCTGCTTGGACCTCTTGTTACATTGCTGTGCTGGAAGTCTATGGCTTGAATTTTTCTGTAACATGTTGATGCTATTATTGAATTTTATGATTTCATTCTAAATACAGTGGAACCTGTCTTGAAAGACCACCCCTTTTGCCAAAATATAATGGTCTCTCATGACAGGTGGTCTCTCATAACAGGTCATAATACTATATAATCAATAAATCTGTACATGAAGAACCTGGTCTCTCAAGACAAGTGGTCTCATAGCAGTGGTCTCTCAAGACAGGTTTTACTGTATATGAGCATTTTGGACTTGCACTTATTGGTCTGCATTTGGGCATATATGTTTTACAAATGCAGATTTAGTTTACTTAGAAAATTATATAGCAAGATTTAAAAAAACTTGTTTGATCTGTTTTGTTTAATCCCAGCAGTATGATAGAGCACTTCAAACCAATGGCCAGCCTGATAGAACAGATACACGATTCCTTGCAGGGAACTATTTCTTTGCCTGTCACAGAGGCAAGTCTTGGTTTTATACAGGTGAGTGCCCCACCTCATATCCTTGAGGATATTTGAATATTTACTGCCTTAAATTATTTAGTTCCACAGACCCTGAAAAAAAAGTACCTTATGAAATGGCCTGTTTGGCATTTATAGTCTGTCTGTTGACACTTCTTAATGCGAATTACCCATACATTTGGTATGATCAAACTTTGCATGTGGTTAAAGCTTGTTGGCAATATCTCAGATCAATTTGATACCCAAATCTCCATGATCATAAGTAGCTGGTCAGAGATGAAATCATGAATATAATTTAAAGCACATATATCTTGCAGTGGTTTTGGTTTTGCTATATTGGCCTCAGTATGCTTTTCTGTGATAATTGTATAGACCCTAGAGAGCAATGGTCATAGTCTGAACCATTCTATTTGTGAAAATTTGCAAATAATTTTCCTAACTGTTTAAATGATAATGGCATTTTCAATAATTGCATCTTTGATGTTGATATTGTGAATATCATTTTAATTTGTTTGTTTGAAACTTTCATTTGTGACTCAGTTAACAAATCCACATCATTAACTTTATCATCTCTATTTTCAGATGGACAAAATAGCTTGTTTAGTTCATCCACAGACAAATCTAATAAACAGATGGCTAAGGCATATACTAAATGAGCATACATTGATTGTTTACTGTTTGCTAATACATTATACAGTTGTAGACATGTGTCATGCAGTATCAAAAAATATGGAAAAATACTGCATGATTCTGACAATTTAAAATGAACAGAGATGGAAAAAATGATCATATAATAAGACATAATAATATTTACCAAATATTATCTGCCACCTTCAGGAGACAATTATAGTTTTGATGTCATAGATACACATATTATAATGTGTAAATTGTACACTAGAGGTTCATATTATGCAATGATGTCTGGAAAAATATTATTTGTACAAGATACGGAAAATTAAGTAACATTTGTACAATGGAACTTGGCATACCTTCTGAATTGCACAAATCTGATCCAGTCATATTAGATTTCTTATCCTGCTCAAATACACTGGAAAAAGGTCTATTAATTTTGTGGAATGGAGCAAATTTTTTTTTACTGCAGATATAAAGCTCTGTGCAGTATTGAAGCTCATTCTTAATGATAAGCTCTTTTTTAACCATTTTGTAGACTGTAAGAAGCCTCCCTTTGGAATACCTGTCATCAACAGACAAGTTTAGATGTGTGTTGTGCATTTGCACACTGCTCAACTTTTTCCTTGGCCATGACACTGAAAAGGATTCCCACTCTGAACATGATGGAACCAGACTGAACCAGCAGCAAACAGTTATTTCAGGCTTGTGTGATGTACTGACTGTTTTGATTGATGCAAGTGACATTATGCCAGTTTTCCATGTCATCCGTCCACAGTTTTTTCTCACCCAAATCCATCAGCTTTTAAGCAAACATGTAAGTTTAGCTTTTCTCAGCTTTATGAGGATGATGTCCAGAAGGTTTTCTGGTATGGCAGATGATTTTTAGATGTCAACCATATTATGCCATGAATTTGTTTGTCTGGTAACTTTGACTTCTCCACAATAATTCAGTTCTACATCACATACCTTCACCTAAACATTGTGGATATCTTGCATTTTGTAAAAGGAAGAATCTTATTGATTTGGGGTTCAAACACAGACCTGCCAACCCTTTTGATTTTGCGATAAGTCTTACAAAAATTACCCTTAAAATATGGACTTATGACATATAAGCAAAAACTATAGAAAAATGATGTTTGATTTGGATCCACGTTTCATATTAGAATCAATGAAATTAGTCAAGGAATCAGACTAACTTTACAGCAGCACCTTCAGACTAACTATACAGCAGCACCTGAGAAATTTTAAACTGCTCCTATTTGTTCATGTGAAGTGTTTGCATGATGAAACTGTTGATTATAGAATTTTTTTTAAAAAATGGTGTCCAGAAAGCAATGTATGTTTAAGACAAATGAGAAAATAAGCTTCTAAAAAAGTGTTAATCAAAACAGAGGAATAAAAAGGAGTATGCAGATTCTTGCGAATAAAAGCTGGAACGGCCACAGTTACATTTTTTGGACTTTGTGTGCAATTTTGAGTATTCCTCGTGGCAGGAGATCTGATTGCCATCTTCATGTGAAATGGAAAAATAATTTCCAAGAATTACATCAAGTTGAGAGATAGCAACAAACCGTTCAGTTGCATAGGGTTTGGAACTAAAGTTTGTGCAACTGTTCTAGTGGTCAATAAAGTCTATGCATGCTTTATAAACTTTTCAGTTGAAGATAAATGTTTATCATAGCTGTCTCAAACTTTGATTATGATTTCCAACTTTTATTGATATTTTGTTACACCTTACTGAAAGCTAGTCAATCTTTCAGAAAAGAAATTTAAAAAAACTGCCTTACTAAGACGAACTAGTCAGGGTTAGCAGATCTGCAAAAGGTCAAAGGTTAAGTCACTGGGACAGAAGAAGAAAGATGGTTTCTGTACCATAACATTAGTTTTAAGTTGCCAGAAAGTGATGCAATACTAGCAGTATTCAGTTCTTTGGAATCTACATTCTTTGTTGCTATTCTCACACTGGAAACTAAAAGTTCTTAAGAATCTGCAATCTTTGTAGTGAGGTATTCAGAATGTGGACCTACCCACATGGAAATTGATAGTTTTGCAGAATCAACATTAATTATTGTGAGCCACTCTCTGATGTTTGTTTATTCTTCAGAATCAGGATACTAAAGAAAAAGTTATAAAAACTCAAGTGAAAAAGAAGGGGTTTTATTTTTTCACTCAATATAGATAAAAGTAAGTGAAATATTTGTCAGATTTTGTTATTACAAGTAATTGCAAGTAATGCTGAGTAAAAGAGTATAGATAATTGCAAATAAAAGACAAGTAAAACATTTTCCTTAATTTTTTACGTAGTAAATTATTTTTAGCAATAATTTTATTATGTAACATATTATTGCAATAATAATTTAACTAAATAATTTTAATTAGGCACAGAGTTAAGTTATTTTGAGTAAATAAAGACATGTAAATCTAAGTAGTTTTAAGTAAAATAAATTTTGTAATATTGTTGCAGAGATAACAGCCCTTATGATTTTCCATAATTTTGACCTCTTATGGATACATTATGAACCAAGTCAAAACTGCAACTTTTGTTAAATGGGTAAGTTAGCATTGGGAGGCTGATGTCAAGAGCTCTGGATGAGCTGCAAATCTGAGGACATTACAGACTTCCACTCAAGTTACCTTTGTATTTCTGCTGTAAGCAGAGTCCATGTTGTTTGATGACCTGTTCAGTCAGTATGAATTTTGTTTTTGGTACAAGTTACAGATGTTTCATGCCATTTGAAATGATAATAATTGACCTTTGTGAGAATACTTACTTAAATGAAACAGTATAATCAAACACACCCTGAACTAGTCTTGGTCATTGAGCCATTTGGTGTATTCTGCAAGGCATGATTAATATATTTATGATTTAAAATACACTATGGAGTAATTTCATTTTTTAAATGAGTCGAACTAGGGAGTAAAGTACCCAGTGGATTCAATTCTTTCTAAAACCCTGGAAATTCTTTGAATCAGAATACAGCTCACCCTTGAATCCAATCATGGCTCACCTCTTATCATTGTATCTTTGAAAAGAAAGAGCAGTATTCTAAATGGATGTCCTCTATTGAGTGAAAACAGGACCAGAGTCCCAACCAGGCTACAAATCTTGCATCTGAATGTCTTTATAAATGTGTCAGCCAACTGACTTTTTTCTTCAACATACACTGAGCAAAAATTGAAGACATGTGCATGAAGAGTCTGAGTGGACAAATTTTGGGCAAAAATATCCTTTGAAAAGTGTGTAAATCTAGCCTTAATGTCATTTGACTCAAAGTTGCTGTACATATGTAAGATGACTGAAGCCAGTGTCATTTTTGGGTTGAAGGGATGTTGCTCTGTCTCTTTCTTATGTATACTCCTTGATATTATGATCTGGTAATATATTTGACAATATAGCCAAGGATTTTTAAGTGTACCATAAGTTTTGGGATAGACCTGGTTCATATTTTTATTCACATTGGTTGAATCTTCACTTATTCAATAATGTTTGCATGTTTACATCTTGCAAAAGTATTATCTGCTTTGAATTAAATGCACTGGTCCTTCTGGTTTAATGCTGGATGGTCAGAGCACATATTGGGATTCCTAGATAAGTTCTTTGTTTGAGAGACATTTCTCATTGGTAAACTTCTGAAACAGAACCAGACAACTCATAGCTCACATGCCATCTGCTGGAAAAAATGTGGGTGCATTCTATTATTATATATAAGTTTTTCATGTGTGCTTTGAAGTACCATAATTATCTATTCCGACTCAAAATTTCATAGCATTTTAAGATCAAACTGACAATAGATTTTCTTTTAAAGTCTTCTCAAATGCTTTGAGGCAGACAGTGGTAAATGCAGGAATTTTTTAAGGATGTTAACTACTGGAAGTTTTGGAAATGCATTTTGATAATTTTAAATCTTGGATTTTTGCAGACTGTCCAAGGAAACTTTGACCTCAGTTCCAGAATTCAACTGCTGTTGGAGGTATCATGTTGCACAATCTGTAGAGATCATCAAGTTTTTATGACTCTGTCATCAACCATCACAAAGGTATGTATCATGTCACATAATCTGTAGGAATCACCAAGTTTTCATGACTCTATCATCAATAATCACAATAGTGTGTATCATGTCACACTATCTAGGGATCACCAAGTTTTTATGACTCTATCATCAGTAATCATGGTATGTATCATGTCACACTATATGTAGTGATCATCAGGTTTTCATGATTGTCATCTATAATCACTGGTATGTATCATGTCACATAATCTGTAGGGATCATCAGGTTTTCATGACTATCATCAGTAATCATGGTATGTATCATGTCACACTATATGTAGTGATCATCAGGTTTTCATGATTGTCATCTATAATCACTGGTATGTATCATGTCACATAATCTGTAGGGATCATCAGGTTTTCATGACTCTATCATCAGTAATCATAATGGTATGTATCATGTCACATAATCTGTAGGGATCATCAGGTTTTCATGACTCTATCATCAGTAATCATAATGGTATGTATCATGTCACACTATATGTAGTGATCATCAGGTTTTCATGATTGTCATCTATAATCACTGGTATGTATCATGTCACATAATCTGTAGGGATCATCAGGTTTTCATGACTCTATCATCAGTAATCACAAAGGTATATATCATGTCACATAATCTGCAGGGATCACAAAGTTTTCATGACCCTGTTGTCAGTCACTACAATGGTATGTATAATGTCACACAAACTGTAGGGACCATGAGGTTTAACTAACTGTCATCAGCCATCACAGAGGTATGGATCATGTCACAGTCTGTAGCACAAAGTTTTTGTGACTCTGTCATCAGTAATCACAATGGTAGGTATCATGTCACACTATCTGTAGGGATCACCAAGTTTTTGAGACTGTCATCAGCCATCACAGTGGTATGAATACTATCATTTCAGGCCATGAGATGTCAAACAATTCTGAGAGTAAACTCAAACATCTGACATCTGATTTGCTAACATCAAATCACTGAACAATAAGATATTAGAATGTTCAGCAGAGTTTAAGTGTGAGAAATTTTTCTAATCATTGATATTTAGTGGGGTATTGGTATTTATATTACTCTTTGACTTGCTAGGGCATGGGGACAGGACAAGTTCAGTAATCAGATCACATACAGGCTAGGGCATGGAGACATGTCAAATTCATTAATGATTGGGGGCCCCAAGTGGTCTAAAGCGCTCTCTGTTACAGATCACTTCCATCTCACCTCTGTCTGCATGGGTTCAAGTCTAAGATTTGGCAAATGTGGGCATGTGTAAAAGCTTGCCAGTAGCTTATCATGGGTCAGTGGCTCTTTCCGAAAATTTCCCCATTTCTTCCTTCACCATTAATACTGGCTGCCATGTATAGCCTATTGTGTGCTGAAAAATGGCATTAAGCCCCAGAACAACAACAACATTAATCAGATTACTTCCATGCTAGGGCATTGGGACTTGACAGATTCAGATCTCACATTTTGCATTTCTCTGTCAATTTATTTCCAAGTATTACAAATCCCATTCTTATCCACATTATAGTTCTTACCATCTTGTTGAAATGGGTGTGATGTATTATTTGATTGTCATTGAATTATGTTTCATGGTTATATGATTTATTGTCTTTTAAGTATTCTGGCTTTTTATTTTCTTGGGGTTTTTTTAATCTGCTTATTTTTTAGGTGTTGTTCTTAATGCCTTTGCCATGTAAATCTTGAACCAGCCAGGACCCCACTGGAAGTAAAGCCTAAAATGGATGGGTGATCTAAGATTAAATAAACATGCTGTGTTTTATTTCTGTAATGTGTACATCTTTTTTATAATGTATTTTCATGTATGATCTAAATTATTTTATTAGCCTTTTATGCAACTTTTATGTTTTATGTATTTGCATTTCTTGTAACAAAATTTGTATGTATTTTATGTTACCAGGTCAGTGCAAATCGTACCACTTTGTGAGGTATTCAAATGCTTTTAAGTGTAATTTAATGTCTGTAAAAAATTTCTCTTAGTAACCTTTATTCTCTCATCATAAATTTGTCATGACATTAGTAAAAGCATCATCACTCAGTCATTGCACTGTGCATGTACCATTCACACCTGTCCATGCATTTTTTGCAAAAAGTATTTACACATGTACCTTATCTTGCATTTGAAATAAAAAAAAAATCATTAGGGTAAACATACATGCAGTATGTGTGTGTATTTTAGTGGAAGAACAGAAGAAAGAGACAATGTGTATATCACATTTTATTTTGCTTTATCCTGATTCATAACATAAGGTGCATATGCAAAATACATTATAAAAAATATGCTCAAGAATGGAAAGTTTCAATTTCTGGCATAACCATTAGTTGTGTATGGTCTTGTGTCTTTTCATTGCTCCAATGCATACTAGTTTCATAGTACATGAAATAGCTGTTGTTGGCACCTGTTTTACAAATGTTTTTCACTCACAAAAAGCATGGAAAACAAAAATCCCTTATATACTTGCTTACAAGATGAGTACAAATGCAGAGAACAAAGATCCTGATCTGCCATATCATAATGCACCTGAAGATATGCGTTGTTTGTTTTATTGATTACTCCTAACAAACTGCACAGACACAGATCCTTCATCACATTATGCAACAGCCAGTTTTCAGTTGGACTCTTCTTATAAACATGTATATGCAGTAGGTTTTCTTTAATTGAGCAACATATTTACAGTTGTCATTTTCTGTTGTAGTTTTAATTTTATTACCCAGATTAAGAATCTTTCATTTACACATTGAATCTGCAAGACTCATTTCTCCTTATTGTTTCTATGTATAGGATTGGCTGATGGAAGAGAAAGACACAGGAGAGCTTATAGCAGCCTGTTTTGTAGAAAAGTTTAGTAAGGTACATCGTAGAAATGCATAATTTCCATGAGATTATGGGTTTCTTATAAAAATGATTGAAGATCACAATGTTTGGAATGTGTTTGAGAACCAGTCCTGTAAAGCTCTTACTGTTCTGTTAGTCTATTCAGATTTACAGAGATGCTTTCTTCCAAATTAAAGAAATCTTAAATGTACTTTTTTGATACGCCCACTTGAAATTCACAAGTTTTTATAAGAAATCTAATATTTCTATGATTTTTTTAAAAAATATATTCTTAGTACATGGTAAATAATGTATGACAAAATTGATTCAGTCCAATGATTACATTTATGTCTTTGCATTTAGCTCTATGCCATTGACACTCTTGTATGTACCGACTTAACATTTGATTGGTGTATTTATACTATGGATATTATCAACCCTACTGTTAAGATCAAGTGACATACTGTTACTGTTCCAATGATTCCACAAGGTATTTGAATTATATGAGACATAGCATTCTGCAAAATTATTGTTTAATCTTAACCTTTTACCACTTTTAATCTTGAAAGCTTGTATTATAAATGTTACTGTTACATATGCATAATTCTTGGTGCACAGTCGTGCAACTTTATATACTGGGATGCATATGTGTAATCTAAGATGATCTACACAGCTATGCATTTCAAAACTGACTGCTTGTGAACAGTATTCGTCATATACCTGCACTCTAATTAATGAATCTTTAAAAGTACAAAAATGTACATGTAACATAACCATAATGGCCAAGGATTATTGTGTGTCATGAGTTTACAAACTATTTCACAATGTTGTGACTAATGTAATTTAACAAAATATAAATTTGTTGAGCTGCAAGGTTTATATATGAAAATTTGATCAAACAGTATTATTGGAAAGACCTTAACTATGAGTGACACTTAGAATAACTATTTTTAATAATATTTTCTAGACTTTAAGAAGAGATTACATGAGAGAGGAAGTGCTAGTTGCTGGCATGAATTACATGAAATCCTTCACTTCAGCACTGAACAGGAGAATAGTGGGAAAGGAAAAAGCACTAGCATCTCACGACAGCATTGCTAAAAATCATATGCTCGTCAAATGCTATGCCGCTGTGTTGTCATATTCCTGCTTCACAGCCAAGAAAAAAAAACTTAGTTTGGATGAAGAGGTGTCAAGGAATTTTCACACTGTATTACAGTGGTGCCTCGGTGTACTTAACAACAATGAGGTAAGTTGATGCAAATATATCATTGTGTGTCATCAGTTTTGCAAGCACTTGTGTGTAGAATAGGCCTCGATATGTCCTGCTTTATGTCTTAAGAAGCAATCAATGAAGACAAATGTTTTGACCTGGGACATTTCCAGTGATGATGTTCACATTGAGAAGTTATATCAAAACTTTATTTTGTTATTATTATATGTGTGCCTTAAGGCAGAGTGATGTTATACAGCCATCCATATGTATGTATCTTTACCACCTTTGTTTATGCACAATAATTTGGGTTGTCCACAATATGCAGTAAACCACTTTGTATCTGGCTTGCACCTAACACTGTTGCTTTTGGATGCAAGGCTGACTTGTCAGGGTCACTATGACTGAAAGAAGCAAAATGGTTTCACAGAAAAACTAAAGTTCTGCACATGTACAGTTACCAAACTATGTTGATAGCTTGCACTTGGGGTAAGGAAGAACCCAATCAGTTTAAAGGTAAAGAATTAAAAGGTCTGGATTACTGATGGAAAGAAGAAAAGTCGTTCATGTATACATGCTTTAGTTCTTCACCATTTACGGTTCCCAAACGTTATGGATGTCTTCCACTTGAGGTAAGGAAAAATTCTTATCAATTTCAGCATTTAAGGTGAACAGTGATGGACTCAAGAGTGAAAGATGAAAAATGGGTTCCACACAGTAACTTGAGTTCTTCATCATCTGAAGTTACCAAACTTTGTGAATGACTTGCATTTGGTGTAATTAATTACCCTATTGATTCTGTGCTCAAAAGTTCATGTCAAGGTTACTATGGCTGAAGGAATGGTTTTTTCGTAATATAATTAGGTAGACATGACATGAAATGACTCAACCAAATTGAGGTAGTGATGAATCCTATTTATTTGGGCTCCAGCAAAGGTCAGGGTCACTGACTGAATGAAGAAAACTGGTTCCCTCATCATAGGATTAGTTTTGTATCACAGACCTGGACCAAATTTTCATGCAGTTGGTTTTACATGCAGCATTCTGGTACCAAGGTCTTTGACCTTTTTAATTTTATCCTGATCTATTATTCAGTATGTCGACTATTACTAAAAAAGAAAACCTGTAAAAATTCTTCACAAAATCCATACTGCAGAATATTACCAAATTTGACAGAAAGTTTCCTGGAGTGAACACCTTTCAGATTGTTCAAATGATATTAATTTGACATCAGATATGTATTTCCACCATTGCTAAACATAGGAAAACATTTATGCAACTTCTCAAAGACCACTCAGCAGAAAATCAACCAAAATTGATAGAAAACCATCCTAGCATGAATGACTTTTATATATATATATATATATATATATATATATATATATATATATATATATATATATATATATATATATATATATATAGTGATACCATAATGCCATCAAATATGGCTGCTGCTGCAGAAAAGTAGAATTTGATTGAACGTGTACTAGCTTGAAAGCCTTTCACATTTGTAGTATTGACACCACTTCACCATCAAATACAGCTGTTGTTACCGGCATAGAGGACTTTCAATATTGGATAGAAGAGCCTTTCAGGATGGAAAAATGAGGCTGATGTGTCATCACATATGAATGAAGATATAAAAACTAGACAAACCCTGAAACTTTTTATTCCTCAGAGGTACAGTTAACAGCATTGGACGAAATTTACACAGAAAGCACCTTACTGGCCTAGATTTGTCTTATCATTTCTATTATTTTCATTTTGTTTTTGATGGTAAATTCTGAGACCAGTCAGAGTTTTATGTGAACAGATTCTCATCAATAGCAGATATTAGGCCTGGGGGTTTTTTGTTCATTTGTTTTCAGGCACTAAATGAAATATTCTTGATGCTTTTGGACAGCCAAAATCTTAATTATTTTCAGCCATCGGAAAAAAAAAAGAAAAAATGGTATCATCATACAGCTGTGTATTAAAATAATGGGGAGATAAAAAGAGTCTAAAATCAAACATGGCATACATTTGTGTATTATTCAAATTAACTGCAACTTATATAAACCCACATTTTTTGTTGCATGATGTGCTGGCAGATATGAGTCACTGAGTTTGTTAGGAATAACAATATGAACACAGGGCCTCCGAGTGGCTGAGTGGTCTATAGTGCTCACCATTATGGATCACAGCTATCTAATCTGTCTGTGTGGGTTCAAATCTCAGATTTGGCCAATGTGAGAAAGCTTGCTAATAACATTTCATGGGTTGGTGGTTTTTTCCCCTGGTTTTCCCAGTTTTTTTTCCTCCACCATTTATACTGGCTGCCATATATAGCCTATCTTGTGTTGAAAAATGTCAATAAACAACAACAACCATTTGAACAAACAACATAGTCCCTGATCTGCCAGTACCATGCAGATCAGGGTCTATATTTTTTGCAGCTGGACCTGACTTATCAGTGAGTATAAATTGTAGGAAACCACAACAGTAGAAAGTAATATCAAAAACTAAACTGCCATTTTTAGCTGACACATCGAGAAGAAATTTTAATCTTGTCAAGTGCTACTGAACAGTCATCTAGGATTTCTGCTGACATTTTTCAGCCCTGATGGCTTTCTTCACATCTCTGTTTCTGCATATATACCCTAAAAGATCAGTCACATGATGTTTTCTGACTATATTATTCAATGTAATGTCACATGATGTTATATGTTATTTGGTGTACTTTCACATGATGTTAAGTGACTTTTATTTGATGTACTATTGCATGTTATCAGACTGTATTATTGGTATATATCCAGTAATTATATCTGACTATATTATTTGATGTACTATTACATGATGTTATCTGGCTTTATTATTTGGTGTACTATTACATGATGTTTTCGTGGGGCCCCGAGTGGCCGAGTGGTCTAAATCGCTGTCCGTTACGGATCACTGCCATCTCATCTCTGTCTGCGTGTGTTCGAGTCTAGGATTCGGCTAATGTAGATATGTGAGAAAGCTTGCCAGTAGCTTCTCGTGGGTCGGTGGTTCTTTCCGGTGATTTCCCGGTTTCTTCCTCCACCATTATTACTGGCCGCCATGAATAGCCTATCGTGTGCTGAAAAATGGCGTTAAGCCCAACAACAAACAAACAAACAAACATGATGTTTTCTGAATATGTTATTTGGTATGCTATTACTTAATGTTATCTGGCTGTTGAATTTGGTATTCTATAGGGTATTATCTGGAAGTTACAATTTGTAGATTCGTATGTGATGGTATCCAGAACATACAGGGTCAGAAAACAAATGTAGAATTGCCATAAGTAACACATGAAATGCTTGATATGATTATGCATATATTTATTTACTTCTAGGTAGAAAGCCATGGTAGATTGATGCTGACATCATTGAACTTCCTTAAGATTGTATTCACAGACTTAAAATTACTGACTGCTTTAGTCACAGAGGAGGTTATTCAGACATTACTGGAAGCATTATTGCTGTTCTTTACGGCTTTACTAGGATGCACCTCATTGGATTCAACACAATCCAGTTTGGATGATGACATTCAAGATGGTGTTTATGGGAAACACAGAAATTCATCCGAACCAAGTAGATGGAAGACTACATCCTCTGTTGATCTTGTAGAAGAAATACTTAGTGGAAGAAGGAACAGTTCTGAAATGGAGGAATCTGTGTCTTGTTTGGAAGGGAGACAAATTAGAAATAATACATCGTCATCATTAGACCAGCATCAAAGGAGCATTAATTCTGGTTATTGCCCTTCTAGTCGCTGGAGAACTGTTTACAGGCAGTTAGTGGTCACTGGGAAGATGAAGACCAATATTGGCCAACTGGTCTTACTAAGAACTCAAGGAGTAATGTCCACTGCTCTGATGTCATTACAACCACAGCAATTATTCCAAGTGCTTCACAAGTTAATATCAGATATTGTAAGTGTGTACCATTATTTTCAGTTGAATAAAATATGTTTGTATTAAGTATATATATATGTATTACTGTTAATGGTTACAAGAACAGTTGTATGATGTGTTACTATATGGTCTTAAACTAAGTAACAGAAAAGAGCAAAATCCAACAAGTTTTGTAAAATTCAACATAATTTTTTCCAAATTTAAAAGCACTTAAGATTCTGAGAATTAAATTCCAAGTAGTCCAAAAGGTTCACCAGTCCTAATGAATAAAGTTCTAACTGAATTCCAGTGGTGTTTAAATATGTTTCAACTCGGATATGTGCCAACAGGCTTTTGATGAATCACAATAATATACTCCAGGATGTCTTTTTCTGAATTCACTGATTTAAAGTTAATGCTTAAGTCCTAAAGTATTATAGAAGCTCTTCCATTGTATGTCCACTCAATTTGAATAAATAATTTCATTTAAATGAAATACAGCAATACAAATGATTCAGATGTCATCACAAGACTGAGTAATGTCTCAAGTAAACAAGATTATATAAAAATCTAAGACACACAAATAGGACCAGGATTAGGGTCAAAAGTTCATTTCTAGAAAATTCTAAATTATCAACAAGATAGAATCTGTTACTAAACTTATAATAAAGAATATGGTAAACATCAAGTAGACCAGGTTATTCCATGGTGGAATTCCAATGTCTCTAGACTCAGATTAAAATAATAATAATCTCAATATTTAATCCACAATCATAGTTAGGTCATTACCTGGTAATATGGTAAAGACATCATTGTTCCAACTGTCACAGGTACAAAGACTTAGTCTTATGATGAATCTACACAATGGAGAGGAATATTAACACAGCCTCACTGTACTAGCTTTGTACTCTGTTGTCCAAAAACAAATGTTCAAGCACAACATAAACTTAATTTTGGACAAGGTCAAGTCCAAAATTCAATTATACATTTAATCATGGAGAAAAAAATGACAAACAATACAAAATAAGTATACATAACAAATGCCAGATTTTGTTCAAGAAATGTAAATAGAAAAAAATGAGGAACTACAAGGAAACATTCTTGGAAGATTAACTCTTCCAAAAATATGAAACACACACACACATAACAGAAGCTGTCACCTTGCCATCAGGCCCAATTGCAACAACCAACAAAGCTAAAATTTAACATTGCTATATACACAAACCCACTGTCCCCATTGATCGGGAAACTTTATTTATTTATCACCATTACCATTTTCTGGTTTTACCTTTAACTGTTTGGTTTCGTATTGCTGGTCGATACAAAACCTTTTACCACTTTTAAATGATGAAAGATATAACCTGTTGTATGGCGCTAAACAGCCTCATAGTGCTGATGCGCCATAAAAATATTCAACTAACCAACCAACAAACACACTGGATATTACAAAATTATAATTGACAAAACAATGAAAATTGCCTAGCCCTACATTCCACATTATCTGTTAGGATATTATCCCATAATATGAAAGTCCCTGTTTCAGTACTTAGATATATATATTAAAATGTGTTACACTTGCTTTTATGTAAAGTCCAACTCCAAAATGCACAGATCCGAGTTTACTTGTCCATTATGCAGTGCTTTGAGCATTATGTGATGGTAAATCAGGGTCCGTGTTGTTATTTGCAACTGGACTAAACTTAGAATCTAGTATATAGTAATAACTAGGGCCGAATAGCATGATGCTTGTGGTCATTTTTTTACAGAAGTCAAGGAGATCAGATGGAAAGCAGTGGCAAGCCATAAAGACAGCCATCTTTGTTTGGCAGCATGTCTTGAGTTACGACTTAAGCGATGAACAAAGTGAAGTGGTGGTCTGCACAACACATGATGTAGGTGTAATCGGACAACTTGAAATAAATTCAAAAATGTCACTTAGAGGAATAAGATTTTCCCTTAATTTTGTTATAAATTAGAGATTGTTTTGAATTGGTTAAGTTTGAGATTGTTGTAATTTTCAGTTGTTACAGATTTGACATTGTTGCAATTTTGAGATTGTAAATGTATTAACATCTCTTTGCTTTAACTCTTACTTTTATCTTATTTATGACATGTGCATTTCCTTCATTGTTATGAATCAAAATGAAACCTTGATTATACATGTATATTTTCATAACTATTTTCTTTTGTTAGGTTTTTATAATTTAAAGTATTTGAAGTTTGTACCCCCTGGCCTTGCCCATGACTTTTCCCACCAGAGCTTTACATTAAATAACTTTACTAGAAAAAATTACACCAAGAAACTTTTACACAGAAATTAGAATGTGATTTATACACATTAATAACTTGAGAAATTGTAATTTTGGCACCTTTGTACCTGTATTAATATAATAATGGAATTTTTTTCTTTGTTCCATAGATGATGATGAACTTGCAGCATGTGTTGCAACAACTGGTTGACATGACAGAAGAGAGCTTAGTTATAGATATATCCATCCCCATTCTGCAGACTCAAGCAAAAACTCTTAAGCTGGGACCTGTATGTATACCCTGCATACAGTGACACTACTAAACATTTTATGACATATATCATGAAGGTTTTGTTTTCTTAAGCTCTAAAAAACATCAACCAGAAGAGCTTATCAGATGGTTATTCATTTGTCATCCATCTGTCTGTTACCATGAGTTGTTTATTACTACTTGTCCATAACTAATTGGGGTTGTGTCATTAAATCTTACACACTCATTCAGCCCAAAATCTAGTTGGTCCTAAACTAATTGGAGTAGTGCAGAATAGTACAGAAGAATAAAGGGGAATATTCAGATTGGAGGGGGGGGTCAGGAAGGGCAACTGTTTAGTGAGTGGGGTTGAAATTACAATTTGTGAAACTATACTGAAGATAATTAAGGTTCAAGTAAACTTTACAAACTTTTTGAGTTAAACACAATATTTCCCAACTTTGCAACATTTTTGAATCTCACTTTTAGACTTGAATGTGTTTTCCATATTGACAGTAGCAGTACATATTTTGTTATTACACCTTAATACTGATATTCGGTCCAGCTTACAGTAAAAAAATCAACGGCCTTACTAAGAAGTTTTTATTAGGATTGGCTGGTCTGTACTGCTACTACTGAATGGATGGTAATAACAAGAAGGGGATTTGTCTTCTTGATCCAAAATTAACTTGGTGTTGAACTGTGTGCAATATGACCACATTGAAAATGTTTGTATCACTACTCCTGTCGAATGGATGGTTAATGTTGAATAGAGTTTTCACCAGTACACTAATTATGATAACATAGATAGTCCTAATGAAATTGGTTCCAGTCTTACAGTCAGTATGGCTGCCATGACATCAGTCTCTAAAATCTTACTTTTGTTGCTGCTGCTAAATGAATTGAGATGGGGATATGATGACCAAAAATTAATAATGATGTCTATGCTGTCCTAAATGAAAATGGTGCTATTTGGAGATCCATTATGTCTAACACCTCTGCAAATTTGAAAATCTTGTTATTGCTGAAGAATATCAGAGACTATTTAAACACTTGGCATTTAAAAGGAAGACATGGTCTTGTCTTGAATTCTTGGAAATTCTTTTTGCCCAATAGAGCATCAGTCCCAATGAGAGACTCTTGATTTCAGTGTAAATTTAATTTCCTTCTAAATTGATATTGATTGTTCTTCTGGTATTTTAAATAAATTTATAAAGAAAGAAGTTGAGCTTATTTTCTTTTTGAAGATAAAATGAATAAATATTTTTAACATACAAAGTTTGAACCCAGTATTATTACTTCCCAGCATAAGACTTGCTTTTTTCATCTTCTATTTTTAAATAATTATCAGTTGTCAAAGTTACACTAGTATAGACTGTATGAGATTTTTCTTTTAAGCAATTCTTTTGTAGTAAAGGCATTTTCAAACCTGTATTTTTGGACCAGAGTTAAATAAAAATTACATACAAGCTGTATGTGGTTTTTCATTAAACGTTTATGTAACTTTACTTCCAAAATGTGCTTGATTGTTGAGGACAGTCATTTTTTCTTTTCTACAAGAACTTAGCATTTGGTTATTGACATTATTTTCAAATACTAACTGATGTCCAGTTGAGATTTATAAACAGTTTGTCCTTGTTTTGGAGATACAAGTTTGGTCATTAGCATTCCACAACATTAATTAGAAAAATTTTGACCCCAGATTTTCTTTCCTCTAACATGGGTTTCGGCAGCACAGCATAACCGATAATTTTTTTATTAAAACCAAAGTTAGCATGCATCTTTATATTGGTTAAACCTTTAATTGGTTTCATTTCTAGCTTCCATGACATGTAGTAGCTATGGCTCTTGAGTTGTCAATCCTCTTAAATTTTTGGTTTTCACAAGATTATTTTTAACAATGATTAATTGATTTCAGCCATATTTAGCATGCAGTTTTAGATTGATGAATGAATATTATTCCCAGCATGCCACATTTGCAAAAAGTATGGCCCTAATTTCCTATATTTTTTTGCATGGATTGCATTTCATTGCCCAGAATTGTTGGATTTCAACTAATTTTGAACTGTAGCTTTACATTGACGAGACCTGGAATGACTTATATTTCCCATATTCCACATCCAAGGATTAAGATTTTTTTGCCACTGAATGTCAATTCTTTTAATGTTATTTAATAACTTACTGTTTAAAGCTGTGTTGTTCAAATTGCATTTAGCTGAGCCCTTTATTGATGCACCAATTACTAATAGTCTATCTTTAGAAAGTTGATGTTAGAAATTCTGTGATTTATTTTTATTTACAATAAATCTGTAATTTTTGGTTTTACAGCCTTATAAGAACACACACACACATATATATATATATATATATATATATATATATATATATATATATATATATATATATATATATATATATATATATATATATATACACTACTTTTTTTCAACACTACACATCTTTCCTTGCTTTTAGGTTTTGATGTCACCTTGGTTGGCGATCATGTGTCTACAGAGCTGTCAGTACATGCCTCTGTTTGGAAGAACATATGTACCAGCATTCAATGCAGTGTACGAAGTTCTGAATGAGCTGCTGGTTCATCACACTGAGACTGTACTTCAGGCTATCCCACCGTTCATCAGTGCATCCAAACATATCCTTGAGCAAAGAAATCATTGTAGCAATTAGATTGTGAATGTTACAGCAGTTATTGTAGCTAAAAAAATTTTTATTATTCCATTAATCTATAGTTCCTGAAAGACAGACAGACAGGAAGGCAGATAGTTAATACAAATGTAATGTTTACTGTTTGTAAAACAGAAGATTAAAACGAAATTTGATAAAATCAAATCTTGACCCATCTACATTTAAAACGGTGTGTGTAATTGTAATCAAATGGCTGTCATTACTACAATAAGGACAGAAACTTTGAGTGACATCATCATTGCACTTTGAGGCATTTCAATTTTGCAAGTTTCGTCTCCTATATTTACAAAATTTGACAGAATATCTTGGCTTGTAGGCCATCATTAAAAAGGAATGTAACTGGATGAAAATCTCAAACAAAATTTCACAGGTAGCATCAATTCCTACCCTTAAAAATGCAGGAAAAGAAAGTGATACAGCTGTCCATTCGTCAGTGATCACGATGGTTTCTGCAATAACGAGTATGCTCTGGTTGGTTTTTGCACAGATCTTGTTAGCGGAACAGTACAGAAAGAAAGATCTATTTATTTTAAATTCAGTATGTCATAGGTTAATTTCACAAAAATTGAAATTTTGCCCTCCATAAGGTAAATCATGTTTGATAATGCAGTTTTCATAAAAAAAAATTCATAGGTTTAAGCAAAGGCAGATTCATAACATTGAGGCTCTAAAGGTCATATGTCAAGGTCACTTGAGCTGAAAGTAAGATTTTAGTTTCCACTTTAAAACTCAATTTTCTACAGCTGTTTTGTTTAGTTTGTCTTTTGTTTTAGTGGATTCAACTTAAATGAAGGCAGGATGCCTCCTATTTCTTTGGAATCAGTAGGGCAACCCTCGCAGTCACTGGAGCATAAATTATTATTTAGATTTCCATGCAAGTCCTATTCTCTACTTCCATTTAGATATAGGTACAATTCTATTAATGTCACATTCAAAGTGATCTGAGGTAATTGCTGGAATTAAAATGTTCATTTTGGTTGCTGCATAATAAGTTCAATTCTCGGCAGACATTTATATCTTTTTAACTCCCAAGGTAGATTGCTTTTATGTGGAAGCAGCACCCTAATGATCTGGGGAGTCAAAATGCAAGGTCTCTATAATTTCAGTTTTGGCATGGCTAATCTCTTTTACTGCATCAAAACTTTATACATGAACTACACTTGAATACAGACAATCTATATCCATTTGAAAGTCAAAGGGTCAAAGGTCAGTGTTGCTGCATCTGAAATGTTAAGTTTTGTTTCCACATGATAAATCAAGTTCCTGAAGCCACATTTAATCAGAATTTTATGTGGACTGCACTTATGTAAAAGCATTACCTTGTTGACTTGGAACTATAATTGTCAAAGGTCAAGGTCACTGGAACTCAGATGATAAATTTTCTTCTGGTCTTAATTTTACATTCAGCATTTTTGTAGATAGAGGCAGCACCATAATAATTTTGAAAGTGGGGGTGGGGGTAAAAAGGTCATAGATCAGAATCTTTATAATAGCTGGTCAATCAGGGTATCACCCTCTTTTATGATTGCGTTTTCTTTGTACCTCACCACAAGACTGGTAGAAGCATGTAATGTAACCCTTTTACATCCTGCTGTCCATTCATATATCAATCCATCACATACATCTAGAGTAAGTTTTGCATTTGGGTTATGTTAGGCATTGGGTGGAATGTCCATGTTCCATGAACACATTTCTAGTTTGCAAATAATGCCACTGTTATGTCAGATATGGCTTCTGGTACTAAAACCAGATGTTTGTTTTTTTTTTTTTAAATGGGAAGCAATAAAACCATTGGAAGAATTTCACAAGAGACTGCAGGACCAACTTTGCCAAGTTTCAGAGTGTATATTGGCATCTTTTGCTTTCAGATTTGCAGAGATGATTCTAATGTGGATTGAAATAAACTCATTACTGAAAATGAGAATGAAACCCTTCTCAGAACTTTCTCAGTTTTTAAAAAATAAATTCCTTGATCATTTTCAACCAATTAGAATAAATATATAAATCCACTAGATGATCATCATCTGTGGTTACTATTATTAGAAATAACCTAGTAACAAAATGACTCTGTCCTAATAACAAAATGTCTTGTCCTAATTTATGTGCAGACTATTACCAGATTTGGTAGAAGGCTTTCTGACATCAAGATTCTAATTTTGTGTGCATTTAATCTAAAATAGCACAAAACTTCTTAAATATTGCTGGATCGGTTTTTACAAAATTTAATAGAGAAAGTTTCCTGTTATAACAGTCATTTTAATAATTGAACTAGTACTGATCCAAAATAGCTGATCCTTATCAAGTTTGAAATAAAACTTGTATCATTTTCACAATGGTATAGCTATGCTAATTGAACCAATCAACTATTAATGCATTTTACTGTACTCATAAGAAAACTTTTAATGTTCCTTTTCTGATTTTTCCTGGCGATTTGCTGACCAATGAAGAATGTTTCTTGAATTTAGTAGAAAGCAGCATTAAAGCCATAATGAAATATAAAATGTTCAGCCTTTTGGCTTTTACATATTTTAACAGTGCAAACAGGTGTGATTTTTGCCAATTCCACTGGCACTAAAAAATTTCAGTTATTCTATTCAAAAACAATTATTTTTGGTAAATGTAATATAACCTTTCTCACAAAGTTTGTTAGACTACAGCTCTGTCTCTGTCAACTCATAAACATTTTGGCAAAATAACTTCAGTTCTAAAGCACCTACCCTCACAAAACTTTACATAAATTTTCTTAATGAAAGAAAGAGGCCAAATGATTCTTGTGTCAGTAGTCAAGGTCATGTGACTGAAAGTAAGAATAATATGTTTTCTACACAATAAAATAGGTTCTTCATCACAAGACAGAACTAAATTTTTGTATATGACTTGCACCTGGTATAAGAATAAAGCTTACTGATTTAGGGGTCAGAAGGTCATTATGAAGCAAAAAATATTTAATCATGATAAGGTGAGATCTGCTAAATATACTATTGTAAAAATCTTGGGGTAAGGAAGAAACTGTTAATTTTGGAGTTCAAAGATAAAGGTTACTAGTAAAATGGTTTATGCAAAAAATAATTCAGTTTTCAACCATTTACCTTTTGCTAAAGTATGTGGATGATTTACAAATTCAATAAAATAGAAGCCAGTCAATTTTGGGGTCAAAAGCTCAAAGGTCAAGGTCACTTTGGAAAGAAGAAAAATGGCTCTTGAAAAAAAACATTAGTTGTAGACCAAACTTTGAGGATGGTTTGCACTTAAGGTATGAAAGAGGACTGTAATTTGGGAGGGTGGGGTCAAAGTCTAGAGTCATTGTAGCTCAAAGAAAAATATATTTTACTGGAGAAAAAAATTGTTCAAGGGTAATTACCTTGACCAAACTTTGTGGATGGCTTGCGTTTTGGGTAATAATGAAATTTGTAGATGTTTGGGGTCCAAGAGTAATGTTAAATCCAATCAGAAAATAATTGTTTCTGCACAGCAAGTTTAGTTAAAGACCACATACTTCAACAAAAGGTTAAGGTCATTGAAACTCTTAAAAATCTCCAGTAAATCATGCCCTTCTTTTGTCTATATTAGAGGACAATTAAACATAGGGTGGGCATATAATGTGCTGTTCATGGGTCTCTTGTTATATGTTGAGTCCAAATTAGTAAGACAGATTTGGTGCATCTAACTTGATTTCATTAAATTCAGAAAAATTAAGGAGATGTAAGAACTTAATTGATATAGCAATGCCTTAAAAATCACACCAGTTAAATTTAATCAAATTTGCTAGGAGGAATCCTGATATCAAGAATAATCATGTTGTGTTGATAATTTTAATCCACTTTAAAAACTCACCACCATTGGTGAGAAATAAACAATTCACATTACTTCATTTCAAAACCTACATAACCAGTTTTCACCAGTAATATGCATGAAACACCCTGGACCTGGCACTTAGTTCATCTAGGCCTTTTTACTGACTTGTTAGTGTGACCCATTGATCAGCAGTAGGCACAGGTGCAGAAATTTGACAAAATCAAGTTGTCCACAGGCAAGTAAATTATAAAGTTTACTTGTCCATCTAAAAGGACCCACTTGTCCGTATTTTCGTAGTTAAAAAGAGTGTGGAAGACAGGACTGTTAAAATGTTTACTTTCATTAAGCTGCACCTTTTAAAGGCATGCAGTATGGATCTGTGACATGTAAAAAATATGGGATATTTCAGCCTGTCTTATTTTGGTACTTTTGTGGTCATGGTCTACAAATCTAAGAATGCATTCTTTTTCTGTATAAACCATAAATGCTGAATCAATACTAGCATCTGAAAGGAATTATATGAATGTATCTATAGATTTTTATATCCTTAACATTTTTCAGTTGGACATTAGATTTACTGTTGATGAAATCTATGCATGCAGTTAGGTTGATATGATTAGTTCATATTTCAACACCATTTTCTTATTTGAATATCACAAAAAAAATTGTATGCAAAAGATCTCTGCTTTGCTGTGACATATGCTGTGTTAAACAGCTTCTTGTAATGCTCAGTTTGGCTCACATTGTATTTTTATTACTATTTCTAAATCACCCACATCTTTTTTTCTCAGATTTGGCCATTTTATATGGCATGTATTTTGCTTTGTTCTTTCTTGGTGTGTTAGCAGTGTGTCTTTCCTTTTGATAACCTGTCCTGTAAATAATCCACTGATTTTGTCTGCAGTTGAGGGGTATATCTTTCATATATTATACATGATGTGATTGTCTTATCATCATTGGCCTCGAGCCTGCAGCCAAGAAAAATTAGAACTCCCATTTTCTTTTTTATTGTACTCCGTCATAGTCAGGTTTAGTTTTAGCCCATTTTGTTGATATTTCATTTATCTTTTCATGTTTTTGACCCAGCTTTGTAAGAAAACTATCTATTTAGATGCATTCCCAGGAAAATTCATTGTAGTTTCCCATTTTTCTGAAAAAGACCAATCCTCCATCCACTGAAATTTTTATTCTGATGTAGCCATCAAATGATACTGCTTACACTTGTACCATCTGCATCCATTGGTTGTATCCATAGAAGCTGTGACAGTCCTAATTGATAAATTTAAGGGTACTCGATGTAAATATACAACGCATCCATATATTACTTGCTGGTAAGTATGAATGGCACTTGTGTAAACATCACTCAGACAAACAGGAACAACTGTCCTTTCAGGTTACAGGCAAAAATCTATTTGTCCCTGGACAAGTAACCTTGCAATAGTTGCTCAACTATAGGAACAAATTTCTGACTTGGACAATACAGACTTCTGAGCCACTCACATTTATAAAAAAAATGTTTGAAAAATAAAACTTAAGAGTGTTCATTGATTCAATAGGAATAGCATCAGTTCAGCTTTTATATGTAAATATGACATAAAATCACCATCTCAGTACTCACAATACCAGAGCTTGACAGTTTCAATTCTATGCGAACCACTCCAGTGGCCTAGTGGTTAGAGCATCCGCCTTGGATGCAGGAGGTCATGGGTTCGATCCCCAGTCAAGTCATACCAAAGACTTATAAAAATGGTACTAGCAGCTGCCTCGCTTGATGCTCAGCATTAAGAGGATAGTGTTAGGACTGGTCAGCCTGGTGTAAGGATAATGTGACTGGGTTGGACATCATGCTACATGTCTGCGGCATGATGCCCCAGTGCTAATCATCACTATAAACTGCCACACTGCAGACATTGTAGTAATATGATTGAAAAACTGTTAAAGCTTAGTCAAAAAATCATAATCTCATCACATCAATTCAATTCTATGCCAATCAGTTTCCTGCAATCTTAAAATCACCACCTCAATACTCACAATACCAGAGCTTGACAGTTTCAATTCTGTACAGATCAGTTTCATACCAACTTAAATTTACCACCTCAGTACTCACAATGCTAGAGATTGACTTTTTTAATTCTATGTAGATCAGTGTTATTTTTAATTCTATGTAGATCAGTGTTATGCTAAATACATGGACACTACTGTGGCTGCTGTAGGTAGCTTTCTGTATATGAACCTATGAATGACATTTGGACCTCTTTATGCAGGATGCAGTTGTTAAGTGTGGTCCGCATTGATGGTAAAACAAGCTCTATATTCCTTAACAGCTGTACGCCTACTGATGTCTCTAGTTCATGAAGCCAACCAAGAAAAAATCAACAAGCAGATGTCCCATACAGAAGATCTGATTAGCTGTGCTTATTCCATAGAAAGGTAAGGTAATCAGATAAATATTTACCTCATCTGTTAAAATATTATATGAAGTTAAACAAGAGATTCCACCAAGTATACCAGGAATAATATCCTTGAAATGGATCCTAAAGTGGCACAGCAAAGTTGGAGCACTGGTGGCTGGCAAGTATATTAATATGCATTACCTGCAAGTGAGTTTATGTTTTGGCCTAGTGTCTGTGGCATATTGTGCATTGACTGTTCACTTGTGTAATTTTTAAATTCTTCTGGTATAGTTCATTTTTATTATTTTCTGAAATTATGTAATTATATGCTTGTGATTATCAAAATTGGAAAACCTGTAAATGATTTCATCTCAAAAATCAATTTCTGTTCAACAGAATTTGAGCAAATTTGGTGGAATCTTGGCATGAAGACCTCTTGGTAAAGTGACCCACCATATATTGCAGCCACTTTTGCTGATAAAATAAAAACCTTGAAATTCTTTTCAAAAAGAAAAACAACAGAATTTGACAAAATTTTGTAGATAGCCCATTGGTGTCAATTTCTATTTGTTGAGATACTTGGAGTTTCAGATATAAGCAGATAGTTTTATTTTGGCTTATCTATAATTTAAATTTTCAACAGTGTATTGGAAATTAAGGGTGTACTGTTGTCATGCTGTCAGTATAATAACCCTTCCTGTTCAGCATAGTAAAATAACCTGTTGAACAAAGAATAATGTAGACTCATTATTTGGTTTCTCTGAATGCAATTTCTAAAATAATATTGTATATACATGGCTTTTGAATTTGTCTTAAGTTATTTGGAAGAGAAATCATTAAAAAGGAGTTACTGAAAGTAAATGGTAGGTGTTTCTCTCATTTGACAAACTGACAGCTTGCATGTACACTACCTGTGTACTGTGTATGAACTGCTTTTACCTTTTCAGTTGCAGAGTCCATGACATGGTTTTACTGGTTAATCATTGGTTCTGCTGAATGATTTTACTAAAGCTGACACAGTACTGAACTTGAATTAAGCATATGACACCAGTATTAGTGATCAGAGCAAGCCAATGTACTCAACACAGTGAAGAAGGTTTTACTTCAGTGACTGACCACAATCAATGATGGCTTCCTTGCCAATTGCCATATTGATATGAATGTGGTCATATGACACAAGCTGTGCTGAAAAGACAGTGCCTCAAGGATAGCATTTTTAACACATTTAGTGCTTATATACTATCACATCTGTGTTAATTCATTTGCTGTTTCATTACTGTTTGCAACAAAACTCACATCTGAGGATGAAAAGGAATAAAAATAAAGTAAAAACAATTGTGACCTTTTACATGGAGACACTTAGTGTATTTTCACCAACAACATGCCTTCCCAGACAGAAGAATGGACTCTACAGTTGATTCTCTGCAAGTTGATATATGCCTGCAATAGGGTTCAACTGTGTTATGACATCTGTCACTCAAGCTAATTATATTAATGACACATGTCCATCTAGCAAATTATGTTTATGACATCTGTCAATCCATTCATCTATTCCCAATTGCACAACAAATTGAGCTCTTCACCATCTAACATTACCAAACTCTGTGGATGGCTTGCACTTGGTATCAGAAGGTCTGTAGTCAAGGTCACTATTATGAAAGGTGGAAAATAGTTTCTAGATAATAATGGTAGTTCTATATCACAGACCCAATCTAAGTTTTGTTGATCATTTATAGTTAGATTAAGACAAGCATATTGCTGTTGGGATCAGAGTTCAAGGTCACTGTGATTAACAGTGGAAAATGGTTTCTAGACAATAATGGTAGTTCTACATCATAGACCTAATCTAAGTTTTGTTGATCCTTTAAAATTAGACTAGGATAGAAGCACATTGCTATTGGGGGTCAAAGTTCAAGGTCACTGATGAATGGTGAAAAATGGTTTCTAGACAATAATGGTAGTTCTACATGACAGACCTAATCCAAGTTTTGTTGATCATTTATAGTTAGATTAGGATAGAAATATACAAGTTCAAGATCACTGGCAGATAAATTATTTCTGCATGAAAATTTCACTTCCTGGCTTGATAACATGTATATTTATTGAAAAGGAAGCCTATTTGTGTGTCAATCAAAGGTCAAGATCTTTGTGACTTAAAGAAAAAATTGGTAAACACAAACATAGAATGGTCCACACTTTATTAATGGATGAAACTGGTGAAATGAACTGGTGTCTACTTTAAGAATTTTGTTTAACACCTCCATTGTCGATAAGACTAAAACTTTCACCTAGTCATATACCAATTCCATTTTTTGTTGGCCCATACTGAAAATTTTGTAAGACCAATAACAAACTAAATTATATTTGAATAATTAACATGGGGATGTGTCAACAGTCGATTGTTGAATTACAATAATGTAACATAATGAGTTGTGATGAGCATTTCACTGAGTTGACAATTGATGCCAGATCTCTTGTATTGATTACTGTTTGGAGAGCTTGCTTATGGAGTAAAAGCCGAGAAGCATAAAAGATTCGAAAAACTTTGAATTCTACTTGTTGTTAATTAATTATGATTGGCATCAAATTTGTCTTTATTTTATCATTTATATTGATATTACATGTGAACTAGATACAACTAGCAATTACCATAATGTGAACTAAGTACTACCATTTGTTACATAATAATATAACCTATGTACTACCAATAGTTACCATATTGTGATCTAGGTAATACCAGTAATTACTCTTATGTGATCAAGATACATATACTGCCAGCAATTATGGTAAAATTATGGTAATTCCAGGTAGTACCTAAATTACATTATGGTAATTGCTGGAACATCATGTATCTAGATCAAATTATGGTAATTGCTGGTAGTACCTAGATCACATTATGGTAATTGCTGGTAGTACCTAGATTGCATTATGTTTAATTGCTGATAGTACCTATATCGCATTATGATAATTGCTGAATTTTTGGATTTTGTCGATCTTTTTTTATGGAGTTTTGAATTAAACAGCAGGTAATTGTGTTAGTGTATTAAACATTTGTTCTATTTGCAATTACTGTAAGGTAGTCTTGAAACTAGCAGCAATTACCATAATGTAATCTTGGAACTACCAGCAGCAATTACCATAATGTAATCTTGAAACTACCAGCAGCAATTGCCATAATCTAATCTTGGAACTACCAGCAGTTAGATTTCATTATAATGTTTACCTTTTGCCATACTGAGTCAAATTTATATGTTCATACTGTTCTTCAGGTTGTTCACTCTGATTGCCAGCCACAAGGTGGACTTTGGGAAGGTGTCAGTCTATATGATTGCAGACTATGTAACAGAGGTGCAGCAAGTGACACTACTTCCTGCTGTTAAGGTAAGAGCAACAGGCTTTCCAATAGCTGCAAATGTTTAAACCTGATAATTGTTGACACCACATTATTGTGAAAACAAGATGTCACATTGAATAGAAAACCATTATTAAGGGAAGGTGTTGGCATATGTCACAATTACTGATCAAGGAAAACTTGAGCTTTTTTTAGGAGACCTTCCAGTAAAAGTGTCTGTCCATTAGACTTTCAAATGTTCTCATCTATTTTCATTAATGAAGTTTAACTGCAAAACACAAGACCCTGATCTGCCATAGCATAAGGTTGCAGCAGATCAGGATCTGTGTTGTTTATTCCACTGATTACTATGAACTACCTGCACAGATATGGAGATGCTAACACCATATGATGACAGGTCTGGGTCAATGCATTTTGAAGTTAACTCTGACTACAGCAGGTGTATGTGGCATACACGTCAATCATTTTTTAATTCCAACTCAAATGAACCTTTTTTTGCATTTGGAAATGCCATTTTAGAATTATTTCTTTTGGCCACATTTTCAAACAAGTTCTTTTCCATTATCATCAGTAACCATGGTCATAATTATAATGCACCTTGCTGAATAACAAATCTAAATTCATTTTATCAGCAAATGGTTGATAATTTTCATCACTAACAAGCAAATTCAAGGAATTGATGCTCTTCATTGTAAATAGGGGAATAAAGTTTTGTAGATGGAAGGGGTAAATAACAAAGGCAATATGATTTAAGTTTCATTTGTAACGGAAGATGCTGCTGATGACAGAATACTGTAGAACCAGACGACAACCCCTTTTGCCAAACAATAATTATCTCTCAAGGCAGGTCATTTTCTCATAACAGGTTTATACACTATATAATAAATATATTAGTGCATTGAGAACCTAGCCTCTCAAAACAGGTAGTCTGTCACAGCAGTGATCTCTCAAGGCAGGTTTTATAGTACTGACAACAGAATCCAGGTTAGGTATCATCAGTGTAAAGATGTGTGTAAAATGCAGGTTAAACATAACTCCACAAAAGGATGACTGAGAATGGTTAAGTTATATCTCTACAAAGCTACATGTAACATTTTCTTTCCAGTAATAATTACGAGAACTATTGGTTGGGTCCAACAGTAAGGGGCATTAACTCCACTAAATGACGCAGATTAAATGCTGAAAAATCTAACTGAACACAGATCTTACAGCATAAAATTGCATACCAGAGAGTATTCAGAAAGGAAAGTGTACCCATTTGGCAAATATAATACATGACTCTGCTAAAAGACTACATTCAATGTTGCATGCTGAAATTGTACCTAAGCAACAGTCATTATGATAACCAGATTTATGCATGATTTTGTTTATGTCAAACTTCCTACAACAGTTTGTTGTTTTCTGGTTTGTTTTTTTTAAACCAGTAAGGGATGATTCATTGAAAAATTGAAAGCGGCCAGGTCTGATAATCATGGGTCATAACTGTGCTAAATATGTAAAATGCTGACAATTGAACTCTGCCTTGCTTTCACCAGTACCAAGCTGCACACATTTCACATTTGGTTGAGGTCCAATTAAAATTAATGAAGTTGCTGTGCAGGAATGAAACTTACAAGGTCTGATAATCCAGGATTATAACTACCCTAAATATTGACCGTCGATTCCAATCATGAATAAAGGAATTCTTATATAGAAATGAAAGCGAGTGTGTCCATCAACGCCTCGTCAGTTTCAGACAGCTTATAAAATTGGGTTAAAATGCAATAATAATTAAGTATATTATTGTGCAGACAAAATTTATTGAGTCTGACACTCAACGGCTGTAACTCTGCTAAACAATGCAGAATGTTGACAAACTCATGAAAATATAAACTGAATACCATATTTGGTTGAAATCAAATCATAATCAAAGGAGTTGTGTGGAAATGAAAGTGGGCGAGTCTGATAATGAGACGTTATAATGCCACAAAGTAATGCCAAAGATTACTGGCATCAAATTCAGTGTTTTCAGAATCAAGCTTCATACCAAATCTGCTGAAATCCAGTTAAAGAAGTTATTGTGTGGAAATTAAGGTGGATTGGTCGGGAAAAAAAGGACAATAGCCTTTAAATAATGACATAGGAGGCTGACAATCAAAAACACACATGGTTTCACCAGCTGCATGTCAAACTTTGGTTAAAATCCAATGGTAAATAAGGCAGTTATTGTGCGGAAATAGAATGGATGGATCAGTCGGGGTATGTAACTAAGTTGAATGATGCACGATTCCAAGAACCAGACTCAGTCAAGCTATCGTTAGTATCAAGCTGTTACAAATTTGGTTGAAATACAATACTAATTAAGAATTAGTTAAGAGAGGGTGTGATAATTAAAGTGGTATATACATGCCCAATTTAATTTCCCCTATTTCTACAAAAAGTGTGATATACATGTCCAATGTAATGTCCCCTGCTTTTAGAAAAAGTGTGGTACAACAGACACAACTGATACACTTGTTTGTTCAGGTACCTTTTATACTCGATTATAAGTTGAGTCAAAATGCAAAGATCCTGATCTGCCATGCATTGTGTGAGGGTAGATCTGGATCAGTGCAGTTGCAGTTGGCCTTGTCTTTATCAGCAAGTAAATATGGTAAGGGTATCAATTGGAACCAATGTCTTATCAGCAAGTACATATGGTAAAGGTATCAATTGGAATCAATATGTCATGTGATGTTTCATCTATCTTTAGACTTTGGGTCAGTCTTGCACTCTCACTCTCTTGTGTTATTTCTCATAAAACGTGTTAAAAATTGTACACTAATGAAACATTGAGTTCTAGTGGTAAAATAATTGACTGGTGTTCTGCAAATCCAAACCATATCTTAGTGAATCAACTTGCTTTGCAAGTGTTTTCATAATGGCAGTATTAGATCTTATCATGTAGAAACAAGGGATACAGTCTGTAACTTGTGTCAATTATAAAGGATACAGTCTGTAACTTGTGTCAATTATAAAGGCAGATTGCATGATTTTTGTACATGGGAGGAAAAAATAGTCAACTTTCAAGTACATTTTTGCTAGACCCGACAGACTAAAGCCTGGAAAAAAATATCTTGAATACTGTAATGAAATACTGGGAAAAACTTTATGTTGATTGTCAGTTATATACAAATGGTAGATTTTAGTACTTATTATTGTTACTTTATCATTTCAGAAGGCCCTTGTCCCCGCTATTTACCAATTGCTGGATATATGTGACCAACATGCTGTCTCACTCCTTCACACTGTATTGAGTCAGGGAGTGCGGGATGTCTTCAAAATGCTCTATGCAGACTACAAAAAGTATCACAAATATACAGGGAAAATTTAAGTCTTTATATCAAGGTCACATAAATGTTATGGTCAGTTATGAGCTCAGTCTGAACATTTTACATAGAAACCACAAAAAAAATCTTGCCTGAGGTAGTATCATAAATAGAAATTACTAAAAGTTTCTAATATATGAAATCCATAGATATATATGGAGAGAAAAGTTTTGTGTCTTTCATCAGTGTACAACAGTTGATCAGACATGCAGGGATCATCAAAGAGACATTTGTACAAGAAAATGTTAGACATGCAAGTGTCAACAGGGAAACAAATGTACAATATTAGACATACAAGAATTATTTGTATGGAGAAATGATAGAAATGCTTGTATCAACAAGGGGACAACTGTACAGGGAAATGATAGACATAAGTATCAACAAGGAGACAACTGTACAGGGAAATGATAGACATAAGTATCTACAAGGAGACAACTGTACAGGGAAACGATAGACATATAAGTATCAACAGGGAGACAACATGAAATATGTTATGATCACTGTAATGTGTTTCATAAATTAAAGATCTTCCTGTATCAGTTTAGATTCTTGATTCTTATCCCTATAACAAAATTTGAAAAGAAAAATTGGTTTTGAGACTCTTGTTCTGTGATCAAAGGAGGACAAAAAATACTAGTACAAGCTCAATTCAAAGTGCCACTGAAAACAATTTTAATTTTATATAAATTCTGTGTTACAGTTCAAAAACCAAAAAGGAACAGTTCACATCACAAAGCAGAAAAAAAAAATATTATGCCATCACAACATGGTTACAATGTTGGTCATTCACACATTCTTATAACATCTAAACATTTTTGCTCAGTCACACTTTCTTATACCAATCCCAACATTGTTATAGGGTACTTCACTTAATCAACCTTTCTTATGACACACCAACATTGTTACTGGGTACATTTCTCAGTCACACTTTCTTATAACACCCCAACATTGTTACAGAGTACATCAGTCAGTCACATTTTCCTAAAAGACACCAACATTGTTACAGAGTACATAATCACAATCACACTTTCTTATAACACCCCAACCTTGCTACAGGGTACATAATTACAATCACACTTTCTTATAACACCCCAACATTGTTACAGGGTACATAATCACAATCACACTTTCTTATAACACCCCAACATTGTTACAGGGTACATAATCACAATCACACTTTCTTATAACACCCCAACATTGTTACAGGGTACATAATCACAATCACACTTTCTTATAACACCCCAACATTGTCACAGGGTACATAATCACAATCACACTTTCTTATAACACCCCAATGTTGTTACAGGGTACATAATCACAATAACACTTTCTTATAACACCCCAACGTTGTTACAGGGTACATAATCACAATAACACTTTCTTATAACACCCCAACGTTGTTACAGAATACAATCAAACCTGTCTATACAGCCCCCCATATGAAAAGACCAAAACACCTGTGTAAACAGTTGACCTCTGAAGCCAGATTCAACTTAGTTCTTGACAAATGCATGTACTATGCATTAAATAGCATTAGCATCATTTGTAGTAATGTTACCAATTCAAAAATGTACAGGGAGATTTGGAACTGGAAAATGGCTTGAATTATCATCTGTTAAATACACTTTAGTGAACTTTATTGTAATGTTTGAGAAATTCCGAACTTTTCATTAACTATATATAATGTTTTGGCTGTATTACATTATTATTATTATTCTTTTGCAAGTATTATTGTTTGCATTAGTAACAGTAGTAGTATGCTGTTGAGTTATATGTACCAAGTGTAGATGTTTAGCAACAAAAAAATGGCCAAATAATGAATTTAAAATAATCCTCAAAGGATTACTGTTTTCTCATTTTAATCCCTCATACACATTAACACCTCACTGATTCTAATCCAGACTTGACCTGAGATTGGGAAACAAAGGACTGCTTTTTGGTTTAGCCAGCTGTGTAATTATACATGAAAACAGGTGTTCACGATTCAAACAATTAATGGATTAAGCAGTTGTTAAAACACAAGGATCTATAAGAACAGTTGGCTTTTGTGAGAGATCTTTTGATGATTATGGAAGGAAATAAGCTTCCAGTGGCTATTGTTAGTAGCATATAAACCATACAGGATATCTCAAATTCAGTATATCTTTGGTCAGATATTATTTCTGTTTATCATCAGAGGTACCTTAGATTCAAAATCTTGAAATAACAGATTTATGCTATTAAAATTGAAAAATAAAGAAAATCAATTTTATATAATTTAACATGATACAAACTGAAGGTAATGAAATATGCCTCTCATACTGATGCAAAATGGCAATTGTAATTCTTTGCTTGGATCTTTTCCACTAAAAACAGTCCTAAGTATGTGGATTTAATTGTGTCACAGAAGAAAACATCAATTCATATGGTATGTCTGTCGGTCACTTTCTCTTAAAACCCCAACATTGTTACAGGGTATGTCTGTCAATCACTTTCTTATACCACCTCAACATTGCTACAGGGTACATTACATCTGTCAATCACGATTTCTTAAGCCACTCCAACATTGTTACAGGGTACATCTGGTAGTCAAACTCTACTATAACAACCCCAGCACTTTCTTTATACACCCCAACATTATTAAAGGAAACATTTTAGTCACAAATTTCATTTGGAAATAATATTGGGTCTATAACATACAAAATATAGAAGTCATAGGTTTTTATAAAATATAAAAACAACAGTTCTCAACAAGAATGGCCTGTCCATTTTACTTTCCATCAGAGTATTTTTTTAGGGCTTAGTCCATACACAAAACATTTTATGTGCGCACATCATGTTTACATGAATTATATGGTGTGCATTCAACAGCCATATATGCAAGAGCACTATCTATATTATCCTGTGGGCTATGCCCAGATATCTATTCTAACCAGACTTAGGAGGTAAACTTAGTGGATCTATTAAAAGTTGATTATACTACCTTGACTGATACAAAGCTTAGTTTTTGCTTTCTACTTGTACATGCAGTATGTACTAGTATAAGTGGGTCTATTCAGTTTGCAGATGGACCTAACTTAGTTAATTTCTCATTCCACATAAAAACCACTCCAGTGGCCAAGTGGTTAGAGTCTCTGCCTCTGATGCAGGAGGTCGCTGGTTTGAACCCCGGTCAAGTCATACCAAAGACTTTAAAAAATGGTACTAACAGCTGCCTTGCTTGGCACTCAGCATTAAGAGGTTAGTGTTAGAACTGGTTGGCCTTGTGTCAGGATAATGTGACTTGGTGGGACATCATGCCACATGTCTGCGGCATGATGGCCCAGTTCTAGACATCAGTATAAACTGTCACTCTGCAGACATCATAGCAATATGACTGAAATTTTTTTAAAGCATCGTTAAAAATCACACACTCCTTCCACATAAACATATCAAAGCAAATAACTACAGCTTCATGAAATGTTGTCACTAAAGCATCCAGTTAGATTATAATAAAACAATTTTTAGTTCTTACTGTATCTTGTATGTACTTTATCTATTAGTGCATAATGGGAAACCATGTGATAATAGGTTTTCAAACCCAACATACTGAGACTATAAGTAGATAGATTTTAAACAGACTAAGTCCATAAGATATCAAGTATCCAACACAACAGAGATCGTCAAGGTTTCCCACCCTACATACTAAGATCATAAACATGACCAGCAAAACTAAATCCATAAGGTAATAGTTTCAACCAGGACCACAAGATAACAGGTATGGAACCCAGTAGACTAAAACCATAGGGTAACAGGTATCCAACACAGCAGGCTCAGACCATAAGATTACAGGCATCAACCCAATTTGCTTATACCAGAAGAGAACAGGTATCCAACTCGACAAAGACAATAGGTATACAACACAGCAGGCTCAGGTCATAATATAACATGTATCCAACTCAACAAAGACAACGATATAACAGGTATCCAATCCAGGAGGCTCAGACCATAAGATAATAGGTATCCAACCCACGTAGCTTAGACCATAAATTAACAGGTATCCAACTCAACAAAGACAATAAGATAATAAGTATCCAACTCAACAGGATTAGAACATAAGGTATCCAACTCAAGAAACTAAGACAATAGGATAATGTATCTAACCCAGCAGATATTTGTATGCATCCAAATAAGAATTGATTGGCATGCAATGTTGTCTGAATCTCACAACCTTCTATCACTGGGTTTAAGTTCTGAAGTAGCTCCATGTATCAGTATGTGACTGTATGGTACAATAATACTGTAATTAATTGAGGTAGATAAATTCTACCCATTTTTTCAATATCTAAGTATGTCCATCCATCATGCTTTATTCTGCTTTCAGGTCATTATGTAGGTTTTCCATGTTCCATATTTTTAGTCACGGTGTAATTGTTTCATGTTTTCGTTAAGGATGCTGAGAAAGAAATAAAGAAACAGTTGTGGCATCTCCATTGGAATGTATGAATAAACTGATGTTGCTTTTTATTTTAATTTTTCTCCCATACTCAGTAGAAACATGTCAAATAACAATCAGGTTGCAATATGGAAAATTTTTCTTGAGAAAAGATGAACATATTTTAAATGTTAAAATGATTTACCACAAATATACCACAATTATACCACAATTACACAACATAATAATTTAAAAGAGCAATATATCTCCAAATGATGGGATTATTTTCCACAGGCATACTAGACTTGTACTACACAACATAAAAATTTAAAATAGCTGTTATAAGTAATAACATGAATCTCGTGTTAAAATGTTTATCATTCAAGTGTTATTGTTTGTATTTTAAATTAAATGAAGCAACATAGTCTAAGTACTTGCATGAAAGCTCCCTGTCAACCAGTAGTGCAATATCCGATGTAATGTGTACAACATGATTCCCTGCATTAGCTATTAGCTTTGCAAAAAATGTTCTGTATTCACATGAAAATTGATGGCAAATTGTTTCTTTTCCTTCCCCCAAAAGAGAATGGATGTGCTTCACACATCTGCTCAAGTGAATTAGCAGTATATGCAGCCACCAAGGAGTGTCAGTATGCTGCATTCAGCCATGTCCCATTGTTATCCATTAAATGAAACAATCTTTGTGCTTATTTAGTAAAGAAGTTTTTTTGATGGATCAGAGCTGTGATTCCTTCTACAAAAAAACTTGGAGTGATCAAGTCGGAAGACTTCATGCTTATGAATTGGTGTTTGTGCTCCTAACATCCTTGTCCGCATTCATCATATTGGCTCTGTTCTGTTGGTCCAAAAAGTCCCTGAGCAATAAAAAGGCAATATGTTTAACTCTTGGTGACTTTCAAGCCAGTCATGCACTATTTATGAAATGGGCAATTCAATACCTCACTTTATTACAAGAAATTTAATTCAGTTTCAAAATGTGAGCTTAAAATTACTACCATCTTAAATAAGTGTTTATATCTGATTTTAAAAAAGAAATTGTCATATTTCTGATGAACCCAAATTGTATGAAAAGCAAAGAAGATGTAAGTATAATATTGACTGGTATGTCTGGCCTCTTAAGTGAAATTAAAATAAAGAAAACTACAAATGACCAATTCTCTGTTTTAAGCTTGACACCTTCACCATTAAAGCCAATGCTTTAAAAACAATAAACCATCTTTACAGAGTAGCTCTCATTGATTTTAACCTTGTTTATTAAGATCAAATATTTTTCATTTTTCCAGTTATGTCCCACGTGCATTCTATGACCTGTTAGGTCTTGTTGTTTGACCTGCTGGGCTCTCTACCACTTTTAATCAGAGTGATCTTTTCTGGCTGTAGGGTCATGGGAGTTCAGTGGCATAATATTTCAAACACTAAGTCTAATTATACATGTACTAAAGTTCTGTCCACTTCTCCCAAGTTCTGCACTACAGTTTAGCAACATGGTTTCTTGATATAGTTGTTCACTCACATAATATCTTTATCTCTATTAGATAATAATTTTCTTCTATCATCTAATATATCTCCATATCTTTATCTTGTATACCCTTCTCCTTTAATCCCACAATATATATCATATACCAACCCCACTTCCCTTAAATCCTAAAAATGATTGGTTAACCCTTACTAAATGAAGGACAGCTTCCTTCCTCCACAGACCATACCAAAATGTGCTGAAAAAGCATTGCATATGACCCATTTACCCAGATTTGTCACTGCCATCCTAGATATTGATGTTTTCCAGATTCTCATATCCAACATATTGCTTGTTAGAAACCTGATATTGGTATTGTTATTCTGTTATTTCCTGCCCATTTAAACTTGTTAACTTTAACCACACTAAAAATCCCTTTGGTCAAACCTAATATGGAACTTACATGTACATCGTCTGCAATATCTTGAGGCTATTGGCTGTGCATGATGATTAAGCAATGTCTTGATTTGGGAGGGGTTGGGGTTTCATGGAATGCTGTGTCTAGTCAGCAAGGGCAAATCAAGCTATGATGTATTTTTCCAATAAATATTTTATCCCAAACATAATTCCACCGTCATCATCAATTGAGAACATTTTTTTTTCTGCTAAAACAGGCTGGGAAATTAACAAAATTTGATTTTCATCTTCAGTGAGAAATGATGAAACATCAATTTTATGGCAGCAACGATTTTGTGTTTCAAAAATTATGTATGGAAAATCTAA
The DNA here is from genome assembly GCA_016746295.1 of Potamilus streckersoni. NCBI lineage: Eukaryota > Metazoa > Mollusca > Bivalvia > Unionida > Unionidae > Potamilus > Potamilus streckersoni. The sequence goes on along the minus strand of JAEAOA010000897.1, from coordinate 1,806,454 downwards.
TCAGTGGAGGAGGATGTGTCATAGCATGGCCTTCCATGGATCTCATTTAACTTACCCGAAGAAAATTCTCCCTGACTGTCTGTCAGCAAGCTGCTTGACGGTCATTTCAAGTTTCTTCTTATCAAACGGAACAGCCAAATCCTGGGTTTTTGGGAGAGAGAGAGAATAAATAGAAATTTGAGATTAGCAAATGGTAAATTGATAGTAAATTTGATTACACAGCTATCAAACTTGTGACTGTTGATAAACCTCTTAAGTTATGCAAATGAAAACATAAATCATCCAATTAAGAAACAGTTTCTCAAAGTATCAAATTTAAAAATGTGGGGAGGTGGTTAGAGAAGTTGAGTAATGCAAAGAAAACCACCTAAGCCTCATCTAGGATAATTATAAAAATTTGAAAAAGTAAAATATTCAATAATCTTGATTTTCACAGCTAGTAACAATTACTTTAAAAATCCATGCATGAATCTTAGTGTTATTCTCTTGTCTTTAATATTAAAGCTGTGCACCTGAACAAAAGCTGTCTCTTCCTTTGTTTCCTATTAAAGATGCATACACAAAAAAGTACATGTAGACAATTTGCCCAGAAATGTACAATATTTTTAAATAAATGAATTAAGACTTGCTTATTGTTGTCATCAATATATCAGTAATTTGTTCAAGGTCACTAGAACTGAGAAATGTCATTTTTATTTCTGCACAATAAGTCAGTATTTAACTAGACCACATTAGAGAAATTCCCTATATGTTCTAGAGCAAAGAGGTACAAGGCAATGGTAACAGCAGACACTGTGACTTTTGGGGTTGATAAGTCAACTCTCTGGGAACCAATTTTCATCAAACCTAACAGGTAAATCCACACTTTAGCAGAGACACCTCCCTACTGATTCACAGGCCCAGAGGTCAAAGGGCAAGAATGCCGGAACACACATTTTTTAAGGTGGGTGTACTTGACCAAATCACTTAACTCAATTTTCCCATACCCAGTTTTATAAGCTTATAGTTACATGACACTTGAAAAGGGACAGCTTCCTACTGTGTCTGCAAGTAATAGTTCCAGAGGTCAAGGTCATTGGACAAGAAATTTTATTTGTGGTTTCTGCATAATGACATACGTGTTACGTGTACTCAATTTTTTAACAAGCATCAGAGGTAAATAACACTTGGACAATAGCAGCAACTATAGAATTCAGGGGCTCAGTAGGTTCAAGGTCAAGGCTGTTGGCACTGAAATATCTCACACACACACACACCACACCTGCTTAATAGCATAGCAGCCTTTCCATTTCATAGAGGATTAAAAATTTAAATTATTGTGATTGAAGTTCAAATTTTGACTTGGTTTATGTGCAGATCATTACAGATCAAGGTCATTGAGTTGACATTATGTTAATTGCATATTAATAATTGCCTTGATGAGTTGGGGGAGCAGCCATTCTTTTGGTTGCCATTTTTTTTTCTGAGGTCACTGATACATGATTTTATACATTATATACTTCTGATCCAAAAGAGGTGCATTTAGAGAAGTATAATTCTGTCGTATTTGTTGCTGACATACCTCAACTGCATGGATAAAGTCCTCAGGTGTAACGCTGAGTTTGCCTTCTGGATCATAATGTTTTAATACCTCCACCAACCGCATGTCATTAACAACTATATGCTCCTTGAGAAGCAGAATAGGTTCCTTCCGTTTGAATGGGTCAATGGCTGGCTTGCCTATATCTTCTGCTGTGTTGCCAGAACGAAGCACAGGGCCATATTTTGCTGTAAAGTTTACTTTTTTGGATTTTATTTCTTCTATAATCCTCAAGAATTCAAACTCCACTGGTACATCCTACAAAATTGATTAAAATTATTCCCAGCTTCAGCATACAGCATACAAAACCATGTGCATCAAAATTCAAAGCCCCTATAGCATAATAAAAAAAACCATATTGTGGAGAGAAATGTTTCTGCTTGCCCAATCATAATGTTGGGAGAATATCCACTAATTCATAAATCTGGCCCTCCAAAGCAAAACCAAAAATATATTTAGCACTAAAAGTGTTGAGAGGTTTCATTAATATTTCCTTTTTATTTTCCCACATTTTTTATATCAAGTGTATTAGTTAAGTAGATGTAATTTAATTATTTGTTAGTTTTGACTTTTTTTAATTCCATTACATGCTATTTATAATGTAACTTTATTTACTGGATCTGACATTGTCCAGAAATTCAGTTCAGTTCTGTTTGACCTGACTATTATTGATAAACACCTAATAATAGAAACACTGTATCTAGTTTCTGATCCTGATTTAGAACCAGTGAGAGTTTAGGTAAACAACTTTTTTTTAAATTTCTTTTTATTCTTTCTCAGAGTAAGAATCATTGAGTCAAGGTCATACCTGGACACTGTGATAAAAAAAACAAATCTATCATTACAAACGTTTGTTTCTTCAAGAAGATTTTCCCTCATCCAAGAATCTGTTTTGTGTTTCAGTCTTATAACTGATGCTATGATAAGAATTCAGTCAGCTGTGCCATAGCACTTGAGACATCAAGTTGTTTTATGTTGTGTCCAGTTTTATTTTCTTTAAATTATTGAATTTCAAGTGATTATTTTCTCTGGAAATAGATGAGTGAGTGCTCCTACCAAACTTCTTGGACAAAGACTTTCACTGAAATTATAGAGAATTCAGACTTGGAATAATAATTTCTGTGATTCAACAAGAAACTTGACACATCAGTATGACACTGACCACAACAGACATAATCACCTTCCATTTTGGATTTCATCGCGACTCAAACTCAGATTCATTCAGGACTTTTTAATAATAGGACTCCTGTTTTTTAATTCTTGGATTATTTTTCTATTTGATTCATAAAACTTTTTTTTTTCATTTTTCACTTGGTATTCTAGGGAGATATATTATTTTTTAAATTTTACAAAGCTTGTCTTCACTCTTTTCTGTCACTTTTTGAAAAAGCCTTGACTCATAACATAGTTCAGCTGCACCAAGGCTATCTTACATTAGGCACTATGTTGCAATTTCTGTAAAAAGTTGAATCTGAAAGAAATAACTGAAATGTTTGGTGCAAGCAACCTTTCTGGAACTGGTCAAATCTTTGTCTGCCAACACAAAAGCTTAGAGACTAAGTTTAATAAACATTATTTTCTGTTTGATGTTATTGCTGCTTTCTACTGAATGCAAGTAAGTTTCAAAGCTGCTTAGCAAATCTCCAGGAAAAATCATAATAATATTGATTTTCGTACAAACAACACATCTGATTGGCTCAAGTGGTGTAGTCATAGTAACTTGAGCATTATTATCTTACTCAAATGTTAGACAAAGAACCAATGATATCCAATACACATGACAAAATAGAGAAGTCAACTAAGGTCAAATATGTTCAGGAGTTAAGATTTAACAAGATTGAGAATTTTCAATGAGAATAGCAAATTTTTCATTTTTAATTGAAAGATTTTGATTCTTTTATTCATTGAGGACTAGAAGCTTGCTACACTATGAGTATTTTGACTCTTTTATTTATTGAGGACTAGAAACTTGCTTCACTGCAAGTATTTTGACTCTTTATTCATTGAGGACTAGAAGCTTGCTACACTGAGCATTTTGACTCTTATTCATTGAGGACTAGAAGCTTGCTTCACTGTATTTTGACTCTTTATTCATTGAGGACTAGAAGCTTGCTTCACTGTGAAAATTTTGACTCTTTATTCATTGAGGACTAGAAGCTTGCTTCACTGAGTATTTTGACTCTTATTCATTGAGGACTTGAAGCTTGCTACACTATGAGTATTTTGACTCTTTATTCATTGAGGACTAGAAGCTTGCTACACTATGAGTATTTTGACTCTTTTATTCATTGAGGACTAGAAGCTTGCTTCACTGAGTATTTTGACTCTTATTCATTGAGGACTTGAAGCTTGCTACACTATGAGTATTTTGACTCTTTATTCATTGAGGACTAGAAGCTTGCTACACTATGAGTATTTTGACTCTTTTATTCATTGAGGACTAGAAGCTTGCTTCACTGAGTATTTTGACTCTTTATTCATTGAGGACTAGAAGCTTGCTACACTATGAGTATTTTGACTCTTTTATTCATTGAGGACTAGAAGCTTGCTTGACTGTGAGTATTTTGTATTTTGACTCTTTATTCATTGAGGACTAGAAGCTTGCTACACTATGAGTATTTTGACTCTTTTATTCATTGAGGACTAGAAACTTGCTTCACTCTGAGTATTTTGACTCTTTCATTCATTGATGACTAGAAGCTTGCTTCACTTAGTATTTTGACTCTTTTATTCATTGAGGACTAGAAGCTTGCTTCACTGCGAGTATTTTGACTCTTTATTCATTGAGGACTAGAAGCTTGCTTCACTGAGTATTTTGACTCTTTTATTCATTGAGGACTAGAAGCTTGCTTCACTGTGAGTATTTTGACTCTTTATTCATTGAGGACTAGAAGCTTGCTTCACTGAGTATTTTGACTCTTTTATTCATCGAGGACTAGAAGCTTGCTTCACTATAAGTATTGTTTTGTGTGATTTCATAGAATGAGAATATTTTTTTGACTTGATCTGAAAAATGATCGGCTACAATAAACAGGAGATTCTCTGTTCAGCCATACTGTTAGCAAAGAGTGTCTCAGCACTTATATCGTGATTAATATTTGATGACAGAATGAAAATGGATTTCAGTGATGGAATATTTGTTGTTCATTATGTTTTCATGTCAGGGTGGGGCCTGCATGATGCATAATTTCATTCTCTCCAATGTAGCAGATTAAAAATCAGCTTTACAGAAAAAGGGCAGAATGTATAATCACGCCCTTTGAACTTTATTCCAACCACTGAAATACCAGTTTCCATCTGTCAATGACTTTTGTGTGATATTTTGGTTGCTTATATCTGACTACAGTGTATTAGCATTGGGAGATAATGCATGCTTTGTTCTGACAAACTTTAAAAACCAAAGCAAAATTGATCCTGCTTTATGCAACTTATGCACTTTAGTAATGCAACCATAATCACTTGACATTATTCAATCTATCTGAATTAATTTTGATCACAAATAGTATACTCCTAATCCATCTCAACACCTTCAAGCACTAAAGCAGAATGTTATTTGTTCTATGCTGATTGAAATCTTTAGTAATCCAACAATAATCTATTATTGTCTTGAATCCTTTCAGAATGACCTATTATCATATATGTAATCGATGTTGACAAACAAAAACCACTAAAGACAACTGACCCTGCTGTTAGAATAAAATAATGTTAATTATTTTCTGCTGCTTGAAATTAATTTATAAATTGTCTTGCCCTGTTTAAGACAGTTCAGTCATATGATCCCAAGCAGTATTATCATAAATGTACTGCACAAGAAGTAAAGTCTGAACAAAAGTGGAAACAAATTAAATTTTTCAATAATTATGAAGATACAGAAAAATTTAATGATGGATAGGAGAAAACCCTCATCTCAAGTGGAAAATCCTTACCATCTGTGAAATTTCACATATATGATATCCTGTTGAATTGAAAAATTGGTGCCAAACACATCATTTTTCAACTACTGCTGTAACAAAAGTGCAAGCTCCTGTAAGAATGTAACTGCAGGGAGAGTGTGTACATATTATAATCAGGAAATTGCTACTGAAGAAATATATTTCACTCCCAAAATTGGTTTCTTCTTCCAATACAGAACATAACATATTGGGAGAATCAGTAGGAGCTGGAACAAGTTTATAGACTTATACCAGGTGATACCAATTTAGTGCCCTGACCAGAAGTGTCCAGAAGATGTCATGGGTAAGTGAGGACATGCTTCAAGACAAAAGAATGATATCTCATAAGTGGGAGCCTGTTCCCAGCAATAAAATCAGAGAAAAGAAACTAAATCTTCATGATGATGGAGCTGCACACAATTCAAGTTGACAGAAATAGCACAATTTCAAGGTGATGGGCAAGTGTTAAACAAAGGTGAGTGAGCCAGGCTTTAGAGACGTTTTTTAAGAGAAACTTGTTTGCCATGTAAAGGCCCGTGTTAAATTTCATTTCAGACAAAGGGTGAAGATGAATTGAAATTGGATAGTTGAAAAGAACTTTGTCCTGGACATTGTCATTCCTTCCATGATGGCAAAACATGTCAGAAATCATGGTACTGAAGCCCTTAATAATCAGAAAGCCAAAGGATTAGGTTGGTTATTTGTGGCACTGAAGTTTTTAAAAAAAGAAACTTTTTTTCTTTACATCACTGGTAGAAGACTATTTTCCCCCTAGAGTCTTTGAAAGTGGTAGTCTTCTTGCCTGTGCAATTCTCACCAATAGTTTACAAAAAATGTTTCTGTGATCTTATTTGAAATAATATATAGTGCATGTTTCTAAAGCACTTCTATCACTGCCATCTCACCTCTGTGTGGGTTATATTCTCAGGCAGCAGCCATTGTGGGTCTGTGAGAAAACTTCAAAGTAGTTTCATGCGAGTCAGTGGTTTTTAACAGGGTTCAAACCCAGGTTCTTCCTCTACCAATTATACTGGCCACCATGTATAGCCTTAAACCCAAAAGAACAATAATATTTCCTGGTTGGGATAGAAAACATGAATGCTGTTGTTTCAGAAGATATCGATATGGCATAGTAAAATGGTTCAGGAAATTGTTAATCGATGATTTCTCCCAGTAGGGAAATGATCAGGAACACTAAAGTCTGAATTTGGATTCCAATACCATCTGAATGGCCTCGGGAATCAGAGGCAATGAAGAAAAAGTATACACAACAAAACCACTCCAGGTAGTCTTTGGGGTCTGCCAAGAGATGCGGGAGTTTTTTTAGAAGGCCATTGACAGGGTAGGTAGAGGAGAACAGAACTTGGCAATAGTGAGAATGATTTTTCTTTAGAGACATGGAGAACAGAACTCTGTGGCACTAGTGAGAATGCTTCTTCTATGGAGGCATTGAGGATAGAATCTACCTGTTACATTGTTGGATAAAGAAAAGAAAGGGATTGCTGCCATCCTTTTTCACTGTCAGATGTATGGAGAGAATGGAAAGATGGTTACAAGACTAAACAAAGACTAAACAAGGAAGCAGCTTGATAATGAATTTTAACTAAGCTCGTAATCTCCTAGTATTGATTCTATTTTCTTCCAATGTCCAACATGCCACCTAACCAGGAAAGGGAAGTCACCGGTACTGGTCATCAGTTGGGATGGACCAGAATCTAGTGATGAAATGGTCTGGTAATGGTCTGCAGTACCATGGTTGCTCCAGTGCCTTATGTCTTAAAAAATAGACCACCGACACCTGTAGGGTCGTTTGTTCATGACAAAGCTGGGCTGGAAGTTGTGTGTATTGAAGACAGATTTTTTTTATTTCACAGAGTCTGGACTGGGTTTGCTGGTGAAGATGACTGCTGTACCAATATCTGGTTGCACTAAATGTAATTTAAGCCAGTGTCAGTACCGGTGTACACAATGTACAAAGTCGGCTAATGTCGGGTCCTGAAGTCTGGTACTGGCTATTTAGGAACGTATTACCTTAGCCAGTTTGTACAAACTGTATCAGGTTGTAAACATTTGGTCAACTTAAGCATCTACCCGAATCCGCTTCAGTTCTGGTATCATTGAAATGTGATTATTTAAGCGATGGCAAAGCCAAGAGGCCCAATAAAACAAAGATTGACTGACCTTCTCCGTAATCAGCAATCTTTCTCCCTCAAGTGACTGAAACATGAGAAATTCGGTGACATCTTCACAGAAAATGTGGCATTGTTGATATCACCTGTAGCCTTATCTGAGAGTTTTCCTAACACACACTGAAAGACATAGGATGGTATGGTTATGAAGATATACATAAACATAGAAAGTAATATATATGAAGATATAGATAAACACAGTCAAAAGACATCTTACCGTAATATCCAATTCTTCCAACTGTGAAGACTCGCTCTGACTGATTGATGTGGCCAATGCAATGGCCCCCGCTGTTGTCAGCAGATTATTTCCCATCTACACATTTCAATAATGTTGACACAATTAGTAATGTTGTCACTTTTTGTCTTGTTGTCTTAGTAATATTACTTTTCTCAGTGGTCATAATAAATTATGGAATATTTCTTGGCTTTATTCATGAAAGTGAGAAATCTTGAACTTTAAGAGCAAACATATCTTTCTAAAATCAGATAAAACTTAGCCCCTTGTTTACAGGTACAAAGCTTTCAGATTTATTTACACTTTCATTCAACCGCAAAACAAATCCTTCAAGTGCATTAGTTACAATTAAAGACTGTACAAGGAATTTAAAATTATCAAGAGATCCAAGTGCATAAGATAAACTAATCCTCAATTTGTACTAACAAGCAAAAATGTAAATATCATAAACATCCAAAATGACGTCAAGATGGCAGCAACTGTTACTTTGAAAATTCTGTTGTTTGTATTAGGATTAAAAAAAACAACCTTTATCAGAAAATCAAGTTGATTCTGAAATCAAACATTTTGATTGGGGGGTTTGGGGAGGTAAGTCTTCACAACTGAGTCAGTCGTTCTCCAAATAACAAAAAGTTGCAAATTTTTATTTGTGTGAATTTAATTGTTGCATGACATCTAGAGCATTCACCCAATGATGGAATATTTTGTTTGTCAGGAAATAAACCAGCCATGATAAGAACTAAGACATTCACATCTTCTGGAATTATTAAATGGAATTCATGCAAGGTTTGAAATGTGTATCAATAATTCAACCAACCCTTAGAACTTTCAGAGTGTCATTCTTGGCGATCGCCTTGGCCATTTTCAGTACTGTGTCAGCGGTCAGCCTATTGCCGCTGATGTCCAATTCTATAAGGGTGTTATTGTTTTCTAATGCTGTTGCAATAGCTGTCCCACCTTCTGGCCCGAAACCATTCCAACTCAAGTTGCAGTATTTAAGCCGAATATTTTCCTGTGGTGTAAAATAAATTTAACATCATTTTCTGTGTTTCAATTTCTCTATATTACATGTCAATATTATATGTTAATATCATTCTTGTTAAATAAACGAGGACCAAGATTTCAAAGGCTTTTTTCTTTACATTATCACTTACATCTTACCTCTGTCCTTGTCTGTTCAAGTCTCTACTTGGTCAGCATGGGTATGTGAGAAAGCATGCCAATAGCTTTCCGTGGGTCTGTGGGTTTTTATCGGGGTCTTACCAGGTACTTCAGAAGCCAGATATACTTGCCATCATGTATAGCTTATCATATTCTGATAAATAGCATTAAACTCACAAAACCTAAACAAACTATCTTTTTCTAATAAGTTCTTCACTTTTTGTTGTAAAATTAGTTTCTTTCATCAAAATATATCGTTTCAAGTTTTCAATCTCCTTAGATTTCTCTACAAGAATCATACATGCCATTTATTTTCTAAGCTTATTTTGAAAAGATGTTTATCACCATCAAAATTGTACTTGTAGCCATCATTGCATTTATCATATTACTGCATGTCATGTATGTCTGCATGCCACTGATCATTCACCTGGCTAACATGAACCCTTTTGTAGTGAAATATTGCCTCATTTTCTTCTGCAATGTGGATGTAGAACACTAGGTTAATCATTATTTAGAGTGCATTTTTCATTTTATTTTTGTCCACTTTCATTTGTTCCCACAAAATTTATGTAAGGAACTTGACTTTCAGTGTTGCAGTTAAGTTGTCTTAAACACTCTTTTTTTGTCATTATAATAACTCAATTAATATCTTAGAAGAATATTTTATCCTTAATAAATTGTCTTTAGGCATTATCAAAAGACTGTCTGTCTAAAGCATGTATTTTTGTTTTAAATAATTGTTGCAGCATTTTTTAATCCTTTCCAACTAATGAATGATTTTAGATTTACTATTTTTATGATTTAATGTAAAATGAATGCTTCATGTGCCATGTTACCATATACTGTCTGCACTCTGAATTTTTTTCTCCAAAAAGTCTATCTATTTTTGTTGAATTATTGTACATTAGACAAGTAAAATTGATGAGAGGTGTACTGTAAATTTAGCTTAAAGTTATTTACTTGTATCAAATTTGAAATTCGTCTCTCATACCTGAATGTTTTAATTGTTGTCTTATAAGATTTGTGATACCTATCTCCATATAATCAACATTAAATCTCATAATATAAATAATATTTTGAAAGCATTGTGTATATCCTTCTTAATATTTCATATTCTTGTGTACGTTATTTTGTAATACATCTAGCTTTGACAACACTTTTATCCTGTCCAAATTTGAAAATAAATACATGTTTTCTCTTGATACCGACAGCATTGCTTCAATGTGAACCTTATGAAATGTTTATGTCATCTCTTTGAAAACTTTAATTTAATATAATGTAACTTTGTACCATTATTTATGTTGTGTACCAAGAAATAACAAATTATTGTGATGGTTGTTGTTGTTGTTTTGGGGCTTAATGCCATTTTTCAGCACACGATAGGCTATACATGGCGGCCAGTATTAATGGTGGAGGAAGAAACCGGGAAATCCATGGAAAGAACCACCAACCCACAAGAAGCTACTGGCAAGCTTTCTCACATATCAACATTCGTTGAAACTTAGACTCGAACCCACACAGACAGAGGTGAGATGGCAGTGATACGTAATGGAGAGCGCTTTTGACCACTCGGCCACTCTGGGCCCCTATTGTGATGGCTTGCATAGTCAATTATGTTTGCTAATTGCTTCTTTTATGGTCTTAATCATTTTTTAAATTTACCAATTTTCATAGCGCAATTAGTACTTATCTAGTGAGTTTCAATTTTTTTACCTTATTGTCAAATTATGTTCTTCAAGGATATTAAAATTTTGTTTATAAATGACTGATCTATATCTCCATGGCTGTACTACTCATAATGTAACAATACACATTCGAAATGTAAGAGAAGATTCTACAAAAGATATGGTATTGTGTCTAACCTGAACACCTTTGGCTAAAGCAATTGCACCAGACCCCCGAATCTGATTCCAACTCAAGTCCAAACTCTCCAAGATGTCGTTGCCACCTGTTTGTTTGAAGCAAAGCAATTAGATTTTAATATAAAACAAAGGTTTTTGCGGTGCTGTATGATTGTTCTTATCAGCTCTTAAGAAGGAAAGAATTATTCAGACCATGCGTTTTTATATTGTACATGTATATCATAAATTCTAAGATCTTGAATTCAACTCTTGATGTCTTAAAAATAATTATTAAGCTATGAAGTGACATACCAAATCAAGGTAAATTTGCAAGTTCAGATAGCAATTCATCAATAACTGAAATCCATTAACATATTTAGTGTAGATATGTGTGTTCATAGACTGTTTCCGTTCTGTCTTCAATCAATTTTTTGCTGACTTACGATGAGGATTTTAAAATTTCTGAATATTGTTATAACATTCCATTTCTCTAAATCTGTCAAAAAATTAATGTGTTTCAATAGAAAATAAATAGTTCAATTAAATCATCTGCAGCTGAACATGTAACACACCAGACATCTGCAGACTTAACACCTGTAAATGACAGTGACGTCAACATGTCATTGAAAGAAGAACAGTTCTACTACGTTACAGGATATTCTTACTGTACTCTCTGACTGATATCAAGAACGACCTGGACAGAGATTACAAACACAATGCTCAGTCATATGTGTATGTGGTATATGGAACAATTTGTATGTGGTTTGATTAATATAAGAACAGTTGCAAATCCATGGAATATGATCCCCATTCTGGAAGATCATTAACAATGATTGGTGATCCAAAAGTGGCTCTTCTGAAGAGGACAGTTGATGACGATACTTGATACACAATTGAAGATGTTTATATCATAATGGGCATTAATTCCTCAGTTGGTTTTAATATACTAAAGAATTATTTTAAGCTCAAATATGTTTGTGCAAGATGGGTCCGGCATTTGATGGCTAATTAAAATCAGTCTTGGGTAGAAACTGCCAACCAGATACTCACCAAATAAGGAAAGAGTGACTGGATATGTTTAAATGATATGATCACAGATTATGAAACATAGATTTAATTTTCTGAACCAGACTAAAACAAAAAGTAATCAAGTCTGGATCAGAGAAAAAGGGCAGATATTACAAAAATCTAGAGTTAGGCAAACTGTCAAGTGAGTTTAATATGCATTACATTTCAGTGCCAAAGGCCCGGTCATTTGGGTACCTGTACCTGACTCGGTCACTCTCATTGGACATTTTTATGCATTTCATGTGTTCCACAAGTTATGGAACACTACCTAGTCAGAGTTTGCTCTGACCCTTCACACACCATTTTTGATAATTTGACATTTATTTTTGGGGGTGTGGTCGGAGTCAAATTGCCTATCGAAAAGTTGGAATTTAACAAATTGTACAGTGGCAGTACAGGGTAGCAACCAATGCAAATGGCAAATTACATGATTATGCACTGGAAATGCTAGAAATATGTGTGTTTCCAGGAGGATTCATCCTGTTGTTTACCCCACCTGAGGCTCAATTCCACAGACCCTGTGCCTAGTTGTTTATGCCCCCTGCCCCCCCCTTCACCACAACAATATTTCTGAATCCACTACTGTAAGGCTAGACGATTTTGAAAGCCGCAATATGTGCAGTTCACAGTGCTCTAGTGTCTGAAGAGCATACCAAAAGTGACAACGAAATGTGCATTTAATGATTGTATTTTCAGATTGAGAAATTGTGCATAGGTACTGTGCATGAATATTCAGAACTTTTTATATACCCCTCGTATTATAGTCTAATTTTACATGTAAAGTAAACTTTTGTTTTGTCGTGTGTTCAAGTGAGAGAATGTAACATATGAAAACCAAATTTCACCTTGAAAATGTCTTTGTGGCATTTCAACACAAAATACTACTTTGTCATACTTTGCACATCTTCTACCTCCTAAAGGCAACATCACAATGTCAGACCTCAAAATATCGTGTCAAATCAAACTAATGTATTTAATGTATCAGTATTATAATATCATGTACAATCAGAATAACATTATTCTCAGTATTAATGTCACAATGCCACATAGAAACTGAATCAGTGGTGTAACAAGTGCCCAGAGCTGACTCATTCAGTTCCCACAGCTCCCTTGAAAACCTCTTTTGCCTTGTGGAAGTCAATAGAATTAACTTCTGAAGAGTGCCCAGAATTCCATGTTATACTACTGATCTATATACTCTATTCATAATATTGGCATCACAAGATCATGTAAAATTAAAATAGTGTATTCAAAGTATGTTACAATGTCATATTAAATCAGATTAGTGTATTGAATGTTTAAGCACTATAATGTCATGTACAATCGGAATATTGTTAATTTTAGTATCAAAGTCACATTATCAGATAGAAACTGAATATGTGGGTGTAGAAAGCTCATTGCCCACCACCATGAGATAGGTAGAGAGTGTGCCCCCTGAATTTCATGCTATATCACTGATCTAAATACGGTATTCACAGTACTGACATCACAATGTCATGTACAATGAAAATACTGTATTCACAGTATTGGTATCACATTGCCATGTACAATGAAAATAGTGTATTTACAAATCAGGAACATGGACATTCAGCTTGTATTTTATCAGTGAGTAGAAATATGAAACATGGTACAAAACTTATATATGTGGAATTTAATGAATGAGTGAAAATTGAATGTTGCTATAATATTCATATCCACAAGATTATTCTTGCATTCAATACAAACCTATGGCAGGTCCAAGAATTTCACCTGCCTCTATGCCAAACAAGTTCCGGCTGAGATTTAATTCCCGAAGATATTTGGCATTCTGCAATTGAAACAAGTACATATATGACTGCGGAAATAGGAAGGCAAATGCAATTTAAACACAAAAAAAACACAAATGCAATGACTATTCCTTGTCTAAGTCCAATAACTCTCGACAAAAATCTCGAGATTTTATTGGTACATGCAATATCTATCAATTTTGCATTTGTATATTGTTGTTATTATTGTTGTTGCTGCTATTATTATTATTATTATTATTATTATTATTATTATTATTATTATTATCATTATCATTATTATTAATATTAATATTATTATTATTATTATTATTATTATTATTATTGTTGTTATTATTATTATTATTATTATTATTATTATTATTATTATTATTATTATTATTATTATTATTATTATTATTATTATCATCACAAGCAGCATAGGCTCTCTATGACCTAAATGCAAAATTAAAATGTTTTGAAAAACTGTTACAATCCCTCCATTCCAAATATTTAACTCTAATAAAACATTTATTTTTAAATTATGGGTCAAAAGCTTAAGGTTTTTATAAATCAAATAAAAAAGAGACTGTATATACTTTATTTTGTATATGTTTTTATTGTTACACACACACACACACACACACACACACAGACACACACAAATATTTTTATCTCCAATGAATTAGGCAGGATGCCAATGGAAGAAGTATGAAATAATATTATATATTTGTACTGTTTAGTTTTATTAAAGGCGAGTGACAATTGATTTTCAAAACCAAAGTTATAATCTGCAGTTAACATATATATGAAAGATATTATTCAACAATAACTGTGGAAGCCTAAATTCAATGAGTAGACTAAGTTTTTCTAACAAAATTATAAACAACTTTAGCTGTCATTAATATATAGATTGTTTGAACTCTCCTTACAATAATTCCTTGATATGTATAATCAGAAATGTAAACTTCTCTGTAGTGCTGAATATTGGGAAATTATAAGATATTAACAATGTCGATAGACAGTGCCTATTTGTGCTGATTGCGAATTATAAATATTCCCAATGTTAATACACTGTGCCCTATTTGTGCCAATGGTAGATTTTACAATATAATACGCTGTGCCTTATTTGTGCAAATAGCAGATTATAAAATATTCCCAGTATTGATACACAGTGCCCTATTTGTGCAGATAGATTATACAATATTCCCAATGTTGATACACAGTGCCCTATTTGTGCAGATAATAGGTTATAAAATATTCCCAATGTTGATACACAGTGCTCTATATATACAGTGCCCTTAACATTCCCAATGTTTATATAATGTGCCCTATTTGTGCAGATAATAGCTTATAAAGTATTCCCAATGTTGATACACAGTGCCCTATATATACAGTGCCCTTAACATTCCCAATGTTTATAATGTGCCCTATTTGTGCAGATAGTAGAGTATAAATATGCCTGATGTTGATACACTGTGCCCTATTTATGAAGATACAGAAGAAATGTCCCATATATAATAATTTGAGAAATGCCTTTTTACCTTCAAATATTTACTGTAATGGAAATTTCATTAAGTTCTATTAATTTAATCAGAGAATTAGTAAAGAAAAATTGTTTTCTCACATAATTTTCTACATTAGCAAGCAAAATCTTTAAAAATTAGACTGCCATTATGTTAGTAATATTTATATTGTTATGTTTCATAATTTTATCATATTTACATGCATATATGTAATTTGGGCAGTGGATTGTGTTAAAAAAATTATATAAATATTTATGTTGTTGTTGTTATCGTCGTCATGGTCATCATCTTTTGATGATGATTCGATCTTAAAATTAATCATTCTGACAATTTAGAAGCAGTTCATACCTCCATCCCCAGAGCAAATGTTGATGCATCCTTGTCAGTGAAATCATTTCCTGAAACAGGCATATATATAATCAAAGATTTCTTTATTTTCTTTTAATGCTCCTTATAGGTTTTAAGTTACGTTTTTATTGTTATTATTATATTTAATGACATAGCCTGGTAATCTATCCAAAATGTTGAATAATTTCTAATGAAATAGCCATTACAGCTCTTTTTTTTTTACACCATACAAATGGTGTAATTAATTAATGTATTTAAGGGTTCAGTGACACAACATCGATTACAGAGCAACATAATTTTCAAATAAATACAAGGAGACATACTTTTCAAACAATTGTACCGAATTACAGCCAAAAATGGTGACAGTGATATAATAAAGGCGACTGCAGTCTAAATATACACATGTATAGCCTGGCACATAGTTACCACATCAGAGAAATTAATCTATCGAACAAAAAGCATATAAAGAAGACTGCTATAAAGACGTTAATGGCACGACGAGAAGAAAAAAGATTTACCTGAAATATCCAACTTTCTTAAAGTTGCGTTGACTCCCAACATTTGACATAAGCTCTGTGCACCAATGGTTCCCAGTTTATTGTCAGCTAAATTCTGAAATTGTAATTTTAAAAAATGTCTTGGCTTTGCATTCTTTCATTGACGGATATCTAAGCATTGTCTTATCTTGACTCAAATTGTCTATTTTTTTTTATCAAAGCATTATGTTGCAACATGCTTAACATTTTGGTTAGAATAAAAGAAACATACGGGTGCTAATTTATATATTGTCACAACACAAATTGGAATTTATACCATAGGGAGGAAGTATGTTCTTGCATGAAATGTTCAACAAAGTAAACATAACTACTTTTACCTGCTGAAGGTCGCTGACACAATTATTTTGTATGCATCCATACAATGCATAGTTTCAAAATGATGCTGACTGTTACGTTTCATCTGGATGCCAACAAGCAGACCACCGACATCCTTGACTCGTGAAACTTCAGCCTGTCCATGCAAATATAATTTACTGTTTTATGATTATTACCAAACTGAAACCAGTCTATGGATCGTCAATGCCTGATACTAATAATGGGGATAGGGGGTGACTAGAATATCCCCTTAGATGGGATGGAACACCTCTACATCCAATAAGTCATCTTCTTCCCTAAGTTTCTATTCTATCGGAAGTAAAGCCGAGACTATGCTGGAATCCAATCAAACAAATCCAAAAACCAAGTGAGAGCAAGATGAGTCTATACGATAGTGCATCAGTTGTCAGTAGAATTGAGATTTCAAACAAAAGGAAAAAAACTAGAAGAACCAGTTACTGAACGCCCAGAAGCGAAGCGTCTACTACTACCTGCTAATCAATTACGCATTATAAAAGAGCGAGTAAACTTCTTAAAAAATTTGTCAAAAATTGTTTTTAAAAAAGGTCGGTAACTACCTCCAAGAGCGCGTCCTTAAAGGGAAAATTGCTAGAATATTAGAAATCAGCCTATGTCCTAGATTAACAAACTGTGACTAATTCGTCTGTGCTTGGAACAACATTTTTCTAGAAGCCTCAAAGAAACTAACCAGGAAAAACATTTGCAAATGAAGTACTGGATTGCAAGACTATACATGGCAGTTTCTGCGGTGAAATAGATAAATCTAAACTCTTCAGAAGCACATCTATGAAACTCAAATATAAATCAAAACAAAAAGGACATTATACCACACATAACGTCATCCATTTACTCACCTACACTAAATGTGGCAAACAATACATAGGTGAGACTAAAAGGGAATTATAAGTGAGAATAAAAGAGCAACTGAGAGATAACCATAATTATAAAGATTCCCCCAGTGTCTAAACATTTTAATTTATCTGATCACAACAGAGATTGTGTTAAAAATTAGATTATAGAAATTATTAAATCTGACCCAGAGCTCTAGAGTAACACTTTTTTTTTATAGGAAAGATTGAGAACTTTTTCGGATATACCAATTACATACTCTACAACCGGTAGGGATTGGATATACCATTTACATACTCTACAGCCGGTAGGGATTGGATATACCAATTACATACTCTACAGCCGGTAGGGATTGGATATACCAATTACATACTCAACAGCCGGTAGGGATTAACATCTCTGTCTAAATGACGTTTCTGGCTTTTTTAACTTCGTGTGATATTAATTTAGCTAATATAACAATATGCAATATCCATGAAGGACACTCTCTACTTACAAGTTCTGTAATGTAGTCATTTTCTTCCAGCATCCTGGCCATGGCTACACATCCCTCCCCTTGCATCCAGTTACCCTGTAGATTCAGCTTCTCCAGCGTGATGTTGTCCTATCAGACAGAGAACAAGGACCTGAACATGCAAGCTTAGATATACACAGCCTTTACCTACTCGTGTACAGGTCCGATCTAAATGCAAATAGCTAAAACCCAGATTGCAATGGCATAATGAGCCGGTTCTAATAAGTCTGTTAGGAGTAATCAGTAAAACAGTGACACCCAGATCTGCATTATTTGATGTCAGATCAGAGTCTATGTTGCTTGCAGTTGGACCTGGCTTGTAACCGAATTCAGTAAGTATTACGTATTTATTGCATTTTTCGCTAAATATATATTTAAAAATATCCCTACGGAAAGTGCAGGCTCTTCTGTCAAAATGGGCATTTTGGATGTTAATGTTGAATTATTATGTTGAATTTATCATTTTGGGCTTCATAACAAAATAAAATACTATTCCAGTCATTTTGACATGCTGCAGTGATGAAGGCACACAAATGAACAAAAATGTTGAAAATTCAATCTGTCTTATTCGACCAACATCATGTGTTTCTATACCAAACAAAAACATAACAGAAAATTACACTATACCAAACTAATACACTCTGCAAATACTTTTTCCCAGATAAATGACTTACCCTATACCAAACTAATACGCTCTGCAAATACTTTATCCCAGATAAATTACTTACCCTATACCAAACTAATACACTCTGCAAATACTTTATCCCAGATAAATGACTTACCCTAAGAACAAGAGCGATGGCTTTCGCGGCGACAGGTCCGAGTCCGTGCCATCTCATGGTGATCTCGGAGTCAGTAATGTGACGGAGGAAGTAGGAGATGGGGACGACCCCTAGGGATTGACAGTACTTCTCGTAATCACTGCGTCCACTGGGGTCATGTTCTGGCAGGCTGTCTGTAAGTCGTAAGATAATAATGCATTGAGGATAGTAAAAGAGATAATGCATTGACTTTAACTTTAGACAGCAATTGGGGAGTGGATGCACACTTCAAATAATCGATACACTTTACCAAAATCCAGTTATGCACGCACTCTTTAAATAAAATCCATCTCAATTTACGCGAAGATTTTTAAAAAAAATGAGAAAGAAAAATAAATATTGGGTGGACAATTTTTGTGCAAATATTTCGTATTAAAAAAAAAATACCGAGATCATCGCACACAGCGGATATGGAACATTTAGGAAAGTTGAAGTCTTGCGCATCTACGCCAGAGAAGTGATTACAACCCAAAGGACGAATTAGTCAATAATCTTCAGATTATTTTAAAAAGACAGATATTCAAAAGGTGCAATTTTCGATAGACTCAACAATAAAGCTGGTAAGCGGCATTCTGTTTTTAAACTGTTCGACGTTAGTCCATTACACATTATAACAGCACTATGTATCTACCACATATGTTCGTCAGTATGGGCCTTCCCCCACCCCAACAAACACCTCTAAAAAGAGTGTGAAACAACTGAAATGTTTCATTGTTTCCAAATCGTTAAAATTATGTCCTTAAAATACTTAAAATGAAGGAGATACGGAAAACTTCGCCCTCCCCTACCCCCCCCAGTCCTTGTTGCCACGACCTAATCTTTAAATCAACATCCATGTAAAATTTATGTAATCTCATGTTGTGTAAAAACCTTAAAGAGTGATGTGTGGTTCGAATTAAAATTATAATACAGAAGGTGTCCACTTTTGAATGATGCTCTTTTATACCAAAATTGTTCTTTATTTTATCATGGAAATTGCATACTTTAGGTAATTTTTCTTCAACCCTATTTTGATGAATTTTCGTCGGTTTGTGAACTTTAACACATCGAACAACACTAAAGACAAACAGACGAATAGACAGACAGATATTTGGAGACAAATCCCCATATTAAATTCATAAAGACAGGCGCATAAAAATGTTCAAACGCCATATCATTTATTTATTTATTTATTTATTTATTTATTTATTTATTTATTTATTTATTTATTTATTTATTTAGAGAAAATACTTTATTTGTTAATGACGTTGGCAATGGTGTCAATATGTGTTGGTACTATTATCGAGATAGAACAATCCAAGAAACGAAGTAAAATATTACATATTGCAGTCAATTCGGCTTTAAACAATTGTAATCTAAAGTTTCAGAGCCTATGAGAACTTTCCATGCCTATGGGACCATAGCTCTATCCAGGATGAATCAGAAACAAATGCCCTCAAGTTTCCACCAAAACAACAAAAGCAAAACCATGTTAAATATCATGTTATTATGCAATACATTTTAAAAAAGAAGCAGTATTATTATTAATAATAATAATAATAATAATAATAATAATAATAATAATAATAATAATAATAATAATAATAATAATAATAATAATAATAATAATAATAATAATAATATAACAACATTGAAAGTGCCCCTACATTCTCTAGTTAGATATTTTTCTGTGTCACGGCTGCCAAACAAGAGGCCGCGGGTTCGAAACTCGCGGCGGCATCCCAATTGTTTTTGTTACCGTTTTAGTATTTTTATGTTCAAACTCTCATTATAATTTGTTTATTTTATTTTTTAAAAGTTTTTAAACTTTTTTATTCCCGTCCTAGGACGGTCAATTAAGAAAGTTCTATATATAAACACCCACATTAGCATGTGTGTCGCAGCCGCCAAACAAGAGGTCGCGGGTTCAAATCTTGCGAAGGCGTCCCAAACTTGTTAACTTATTTTTTTATCTTTATGTTCCTATTTCTATTAAATTCGCTCATCACAATTTTTTTTTAGCTTTTTTTTAATTCCCGTCCTAGGATCGGCAATTAACCCAGTATTTGCATTTTTGGTAAGGGGTTAAATTAGGAGGTCGGTAATGTATTCTGACGGATACAGGAATGTTCTGTTAAACAAAATTACGATGTCAAAATATGAATATAGAAATATTTTGCCTGCATCTGACTGAATATTTTACCCTGGCATAAATAATACACAATTATTACTACTACTACTACTACTACTACTACTACTACTACTACTACTACTACTACTATTATTATTATTATTATTATTATTATTATTATTATTATTATTATTATTATTATTATTATTATTAATTTTAAAAAATTAATAGGTTTATCTTGGTTACAAGTCCAAGAAGGTCATGGAGCGGGTCTTCGTGTTGACATTTAGAAATCACATTTTCATATCTATTTATAATAGAAATGTAGACAATATCTGAACACTTTATGAATATCACTTTCCTTAAAGGACAGCCGTTCTTTCTTGAAACAAATTGGATTATCTACCAAAAACAACACGTGATTCAAAGTTTATGCCCACGACTTACCGTTATGCAGAATTACCCGACGGGCAGAACAGGCGGACACGGTGGGTGTATGAAAGAGATCATAGCCATAATCATATCGATGAGTTTGGATCAAAAAGACAATCAATAAAGCTACGATTCTATGGAGTAACTAAAGAAGAATTATGAAAGAAAAATGGGAGGTGCTTGCTGCCGTGCAATACTTACTAATAATACAGAGCAAGAAGAACTTTCGAGTTTCTTTCTTTTCTGTTCTTTTTCTTCCCCTTTCCCCAAGATCTTTTGTACATGATGAGCAACAAATCTCAGCTAACATTTTTCGGGGGTTTTCTTTTCTATTGTAGGGGGTTTTCTTTTCTTTTTCAATATAGAACATTAAAATAACAATTTTGTCTTTCCAGGTCTCAGTTTCTCAAGCCTAACTCTTAAATTAAGCGAAGGCAAGGCATTTGATTTATGAATTTTAAGTCTAACTTGGATTCAACCAATCCGATTGCCTGGTTCTATGGTATTCTCACACCATCTAGTTTATTTTTACCCGTCCCCTCCCCCTTTGCTGATTTCGAAAACAAAACGTATCAAGGATGTAAGAAATGTACAAAACTTAGTCATTTTTTTTCTCACTGATTTAACGTTCTAATCGGATTATCTCCAGAGGATCCCAAACACTGTCAGCTTGTTGGCGTTTCGAATCAAGAGGAAGTTTCTTAAGCAACAAATGTTGTTCACCGTCTTTGATAATCTCAATAATTCCGTAAATTTGGATTTAAATCTCTTTGAACACATAAATACAAAATTTCCTCCTATTTATTTGTTCATTTTTTTTAGAAATATTAAAAACAGACAATGCATATATTAGATGCAGACGGCATATTTTTTGTTACCTAAATAGATTATTCTAGAAGCCAGAAATGGACAGCGAACAGTCTGTTTGCTCGTTTACATCGGAAGTTTCCGTTTGCATTGAAACGCCAATAATTCAAGAATGTAATGGATCCCTTGGCGAGTGTCAGTTTAAAAACTATAAATCAATGAATGAAGTTACTAAATTTTGTGCATTTAAATGAAATTACTAAATTGTTTGCATTTTTTATGACTTTATGCTTTTTAGTTTCTTAAATCGTTGGTGGGGGTGGGTTAGAAACAAACGGGTGGGCTGCGAATGCTATAGTCTTTAATTCAAGTTTTGTTTGTAAAATTTAGATCTCATTGCATTTTGAGAAACAACACTTGTTCACCATGAATAGGCACGAATATTTAAGGTTACTTTTTGTGTGACTTTATTATAGTGACATTACCATAACAATGTCAAACCGTCAAAGAGCTATCAAATTTTAATTGTTTCTTTTTGCGAAAGAAATAAATAGAGTAACACGCATGAGAGAATTCAACAACTGCACCTTTTAATTTATTCCACACTGTGTCAAATACTGCATTCATGTTTCAACACTTTGCTTGTTATTTAAAGCAGAAGCCAGATCCCAAGAACAAAGCCGGAAAGCCGAAACCAAATAGAAATAGATACCAAACATGTGCAATGAAAAGAAAACGCAAGTGTAAATTTGTAAATAAAGCAATCGACAGCACATTTCCAGTATATATCTACGGTACACAAAACTTTACTTACCTTCGTCGTCTGCCACTGACAAATTAAGGCGGTAATACGAAATAAAAAGTAGATTATTATAGATCAGTGTATAGACCTTCACCTTGGAAGCTAGTTAATTATATAAGACTTGAAATAATTAAAATAATGAGATTCAGAGAAACATACTGCATCCGAAATTTTCCAATCTGTAGAATTTATAAGAAATGGTCTCAAATTCCATTGATCATTTACGAACTCGGGAAACTCCCACTGAAATTACAGTTGCAGTATTAAATATAGAAATAAGCAGATTTTGTCACAAATCCATAACATTCGTTCTTTCTTCTTTCTTTCTCTTGGTTTCTTATTGACAAGCGTAATAGCACAGTCGCTGTTGAAAACTTAAATTTCTGCCTCTTTTCGTAATATCAGGATTAGTGTCAATGTAACTTTGTCCAAACCTTTTCAACGACACTTACCTTTTGGGGTTATGTTTAAGCGGCACTGACTTGTCCCCTTATATTAGTGTATATGTAAAGCTAACTGCTTATGGTCACATGATACATTTTTTTCGTATTTATAAATTACTAATATGTCCGCCTTTTATGCTATTATTAGTATTTCGTGTCAACATGCATGCTTTTTTCTTTTTTATTTGTTTGGTGAATCTTTGACAATACACTTTATATTCATGTGCTCAGCCTGAATCTTACTTCACAGACCAGTCGACTTAGTTTCGTCTCATCAGATATTATTGTACTCTGCCTGATCATTTGTTCATAGACCGGCCAATTAAACATTTTACATTCGTGTATTCAGCCTGAATAGACCGGTCTACTTAGTTTCGTATCTTATATTCTGGTAACCAGCCTGAGTCTTACTTCATAGACCGGTGTACTTGCCTTCGCTTCTTAAATTCTGGTACCCAGCCTGAATCTTATTTCATAGATCTGTCTACTTAGTTTCACCTCGTCCTATTTTCTGGTAGTCGACCTGAATCTATCTTCATAAACCGGACTACTTAGTTTCGACTCATCGTATATTCTGGTAATCTGCCTAAATCTTACTTCACAAACCGATCTGATTAGTTTCCCTTATCTTACAACATCAGTACGAAAAAAATTCATTTTGCGAGTTTCCTAAATTCCATATAACCCATTATTAGTTAGTTAGTTAGTTAGTTAGTTAGTTAGTTAGACAGACAGACAGACAGGTAGGTATGTAGGTAGGTAGGTAGGTATGTAGATAGATAGATAGATAGATAGATAGATAGATAGATAGATAGATAGATAGATAGATAGATAGATAGATAGATAGATTCTAAAGCTGGTATTAAGAGCGAAATATTTGAATTACCAAAACATTTTAGGTAATCCTTTATACATGTTTTTGTTAAATGACTTGATAAAACAAATAGTACAATATCCGTGAAATTTGCCTTTTGATAGACAATATAAAATAAACTTTACATTGCAAACATATATCTGTCTGCGTGTGTTCGAGTCTAGGATTCGGCTAATGTAGATATATGAAAAAGCTTGCCAGTAGCTTCTCGTGGGTCGGTGGTTCTTTCCGGTGATTTCCCGGTTTCTTCCTCTACCATTAATACTGGCCGCCATGAATAGCCTATCGTGTGCTGAAAAATGGCGTTAAGCCCAACAACAACAACAACAACAACAAGCAAACATATATCTAAGCGACAAACTCGTCCTATTTGCCATCTTAAATTCCAAACACTTGCTGAACAGAACTATGTCTAAAAACTATTAAATTTGGCCACCACCATCAGAAAGCAGTATATATATATATATATATATATATATATATATATATATATATATATATATATATATATATATATATATATATATATATATATATATATATATATATATATATATGAGTAAAAAAATAGATGACTAGGCAACTGTCACCAACAACTGTATATTCTGTTGTACCTTACCATCAATCTCAAGGTCCGTGTC
The DNA here is from genome assembly GCA_016746295.1 of Potamilus streckersoni. Taxonomy (NCBI): domain Eukaryota; kingdom Metazoa; phylum Mollusca; class Bivalvia; order Unionida; family Unionidae; genus Potamilus; species Potamilus streckersoni. The sequence goes on along the minus strand of JAEAOA010000897.1, from coordinate 1,781,626 downwards.
CCATTCCTCTTGCTCCTCGGCTTCTTTGTCTTGCTGGTCAACAGTTTCAATAGTGATTGTTTGTATAGTTTGCTCTAAATTCTCTTTACCCTCATCAAACCCATCGCGTTCAATAAACTCCGTTATTTCTTCGTGGTCCCTTAGCTCCGTTATAAGAATGTTGCTGTTTCCTTGCGTTAGTTGCATCTCATCCGAGATTTGCTGCTGAGACCCAGTGTCGCTGTATCGGGGTAACGCCGATTCTGGTTCTGATCTGTCCTTCTTAGCTGGGGTCCGAATCAGCCGGGCGCGTGACTGAAGTGTTGGCAGCCGTCCAGACTGGGGCTTACGGCCATCGTCATCCTCTGCCTCTTTATGGCTTTCTTCCAGAACATGAAGAATGGGGTAGTCCTCTCCAACGATCTCTTCATTCTGGCCAAAATCGTCCACTGCCTCGGTATCGGTCTCCTCAGGAACTGATTCCAGATTACTGTAGTGGGAAGTCTGTGAAAAAAAGGGAGAGCATTTAAGAAAATTATCTTGTGGATTTCTCGAGCTTCTTTTTCATCTGTCTCCAAATTACTGATGATGTTTTTCTTTTAAAATCCGCATTTTGTAGTTATTGTTGACGGCAAGACAACATCGAAATGATAACCTCAAGTTAAATTAGATCAGGACCGTACATCTACAGTCGTCAGAGCAGATAGTTTCTCGTCGCTAAATATTGGACTCCCGAGAGCAAAGATATATAACATAAACTACTGACACTGACTTCTTAATGAATCTACCGTCGCGAAACAGACTGGTTAGAAGAAATGATTCTGGTAAACCATATGGTAAAAATGTATTCATCCGCCATACCAAACTAGTTCCATTTGTAGTCGTAAGACGCATAAGGTGTACAAAGACCCTGCGGTCAGATCCCCTTTAGCTAAACTAAACACACATGCACACACATACACACATACACACATTTTAAACATAAGACTTTCTGAAATGTTGCTTAGAAAATTATTTGCAACCAAAGGACTTGTACTATACCGATGAGAACTCGAAGCTTAATTACTGAGCAACATTTGGATATTTCTGAAACTAAGTGTCACTCCAACCTTTAGCAAAGATGATATGTTCTTTCACAAAATAATGCACATAGGGCTGTATCCAAGTGCATTGATACATCATCTTTCAATACCAGTACATATGGATAGAGCTTTATCTATTATTCTTGATATGTCACTGTTCAAGACATGTAGATAGAGGTAGAGATGCAGCTAAACTTTTTTTTTAATTCCTAAATTTTATATCCGTGTTTCGACAAGGGGTAATTTATCGACTACGGCTATTTTGCAAACAAAAATACTCCCAAGGTACTTGGACCATATTGATATTTCAGTGCTGGATCAAAATATTAGTTTAGAGCTTGTTCACTTAAAAATTTCCAATCTAACATTTAATATCTCCTATCCATACAAGGATGTTGCGAAAAAAACATCTCCTGTTCATATAACCAGCTAAAATATTTCTGGACAACATGGGTTTTTGTGAACAAAATAGGTTAGAATTTGAAAATAATGTATATAAATAATTTTGAATCGGGTGACTCAAATTTTATATGTCTTGTTTACGGAGTTGCCACTGTCACTACGCAACAAGGAAAGTCAAGTTTAATTGATTTATAACATTTTCATTATCTGAGTTATTGATTTATAACATTTTCAATATTTGAGTTATTTATTTACTTTTAAATGAAAATATGATAGTGAGATTTAGTAATCTGAAGAATTCAGGCAAAGCATTTAAATCACGTGACCTCTATTTGTGTCGATTTCTTGCATACAAAAACCAAGTTTTTAATTTTTCGAATTACCAATCCGTTTTCCCTCAACCTTTCATTCAAGTACTCAAATGCCTTTGATCTGTTTTCATCAAACTCTGTCCTTTTCTCTAGTATTCTTCAAATTTTCTTTATTTAAACAGTTTCATTCAGAACAATAACTGGAGTAGTATTTCTTATAAAGTCCAGATGTTTAGCTCCTCCATCCATGACTGATCACGTGGCCATTTTCGTAGATGATGCTCTTTTTATTGTGCAGTATTTAATAGGAGCAATTGTATTAGCTGCTCCCTGTTTTTATCTAACCCGCCGAATTAGAATTATTTAGTCCTATTATCCACTACCTTATTTGATTATTTGAAGAGCATATAGATGCAATATTTTCTCATTCTTTTGTGTATTTTGTCAATACTACCTTGCACATCGCCGCAAGATTTAACCATTTTTCTCTCAGCATATTATTGCATATTTGTTCTATTCTGATCAATATTAACGTGTAATTTTAAAGTTGTGATTTTATCACTAAACTCTGCAAAAGATAAATCCAAGCAATTTGCATAGAGCTAATAGTGTTTTACTTCAAACTAGTTATTGTTTAACCCGCTCTACGTAATCACGCTTTCGTTCAAACTAGGTGCTGTTTTACGCACTCTATCGTTTATCGTTTTGGTTATGTTTAGTAAATCAATTGTTTTTCTGCAACTCTCACAAAGTATTAGTGGTGACTCATTTCGTTATTCAGGTCAGTAATCTATGTGGCAAAATCATTATTTCGCTTTTCAAATTTTTAAATATCCCGTTTCAAATTATTTATTTAGATCTTTCTGTATCTATTTCAGTTGAGACAGTAATGGTCCATGGTTATTCAGGTATGCTTTTAATTTTATCTATGTTACTCTGCATATCATTTTTCTCGATTTTTTCTTTACTCTATCGGTCGAACATATTCCCTAACCTAAGGTCTGTCATCTGTTCTTTCTCTTAATATCTGCATGGTTTGTACATCATGTGAATAAAGTATTTACTCTCTCTCTCTCTCTCTCTCTCTCTCTCTCTCTCTCTCTCTCTCTCTCTCTCTCTCTCTCTCTCTCTCTCTCTCTCTCTCTCTCTCTCTCTCTCAAAAATCGTAAACATCTAACCTCTTTCTTCTGTTATCGTTTGTTTTGTAATTCTATCGTAGCTCCTTCATTAGCAATATGTTCAACATGTTTAAATTTATTTTCAGTTTGTTTCACAACTTCTTAGTATCTTTAAAATTATTATTCAGTCTTAGATAAGTGTATTTCTACTCGTTTTTGGTAGAAATTTTATATTAGCTACGTCTATTTTATGCAATGGATATTAAAATTTAGGTATTGTTGAGGTTAGTCAGGTTTAATTATTTCACCTAGTGCAACATCTTGTCCCATTTATTTCTATAAAATGCATAATGGCAGGAACTCACTCCGACCTCAAAGACATAATGGCAAGAACTCACTCCGAACTCAAAGACACGATGGCAATAACTTACTCTGACCTCAAAGACATTTCTCCAATCGTTATAGACGTAATATACACGGTTTATACTGAATGGAAAATATGGTTCAGACATACCGTGAAAATATGAAACTTTTCTATTTTTCATATCTAATGCATTTTCACTAGCCAAGGTTCCGATAACTCTTATCTACACCTTGGCGGATCAGATAGCTATATGGGTGCTTTGTTCTAGTGACATCTATTGGATTTCATGTGTTGCCTCAATTGTTTGGAAATTGACATAAAAAGAATACCAGAGGAAAGCTATTACAAGTCTATTTAGGTGACAGGTATTTGTGCAAACAAGGACCGGCCCTGGAAAAGTGATCTTTTATCAGTCCATTCAAGTTGTGTGTTGTCTTGTCTCGATCGTGTAGGAGATGTGTTTAAATATGAACTTAATTTTGATTACATGCAGTGGCTTGCCGCCACATCCAATGAAATTGACAGACCCGAAGCAAAGAAATATCTACCCGATACGCCAAGGTGTAGATAGGGTTATCAGAATCTTGGCTAGCGAAGATGGATCTAATGCTGCTATCCAGTTTCTTAATTGTACCCATTTCTAATTGCTGCTAGCATTATATGAAACAAATAATAAAATATTTTGAACGAGTAAAGTAAACACAAACAATAATCACTGGCGTAATATTTAGTTACTGATCTATTCGAGGAAAATATTGACGTTTTTGATTTCCAAAATCCAGAAACTGTTTTAAATTCTTAGATACCTGAGTAGTTATCTGACTTTGAAACATAAATATTTATATTGTAGTCCTCTGTTTGCACGGTGTATATGTCACTCGGCGTTATTTCAACTTTTAAGTTGTATGTCAAATATTTCGCAACGAATTAATACTTTCTTCATTCTCGCCATTTTCATTTATTCCATCTTTGACGTTGTTCACGTACATTTCAGTACTAACCATCAAGTATTAAAACTGGTTTGTTGCAGTATTGTCACTAATACGGTAATAAGATAATTAAGTTCATTGGAGTTAAGAAGAAGTACTTTTTAACCAACAGCAACATTTATTATCGGTAATATAGTTTTTACATGCACGTTATCAGCTTGACGTTGTCAGGGAGACCATTGATTGTAATACCTCTCTTGTTTTGCAAAGGCAACGCCGTTTATTCATATAGCAATAAAGGTTGCTACGAAATGTAGTGCATATTAAAAATTACCACAAGCTCCAGCTGTCCAAGGTGCTTCTAGTTTTCCAATACTAATTTCTTGTGATCTTTCTGATTTCATCTGTTTCCTGCTTGCGTTATGTTATCTTTCTATCTGTTGTAATCGTTCATCATCAAAATAAACTAGTGTTGATGAATTTCATGTTAGCCTATCGCTTTGCTTATCATGTCATCGATGCTTTTCATCCTAGTGATGTCAGATATTACTATTTCATTATGGTTTACATCTTTTATTTTATTTTAGAAAAGCTTTTGAAACAACTTATGTGACTGAATCCTTTGGAGATTGGTCAAACAACTACACCAGTAGATATTCCCTAATAACACAATCCAGTCTTGAAATACATAATCCAGCTGAAACTGGTTCCACACCAGTCTTTAACCATTTCAAAGTTTTATGCTATTTTGTATTTCTCCCTCATATCTTTATAATGTTCAATCTCTTTCAACAATTACATTGCAGTCTCTTAACCTTTTTTCAGGCGTTCTCTTTAAGCCGATGCCGTATCACTCTTTTAGCTAAAAATAGAAGCTATTATATTTTATTTAGTATAAATTTTGTCAGGTGAAAATCGATTATCTATCAAGTTGTCAGTTATAAAACTGGCTAAAGGAAATAGGAATGATCGACTTAAGAAGTTATTCAATATCGATTGCTGATGGTGCACATTTTATAAACCAGAAAAAAAAAATTCAAAAGCATGCTGTAGGCAACAGAGAGGGAGAGCATAGCTTAATGGTAAATTGAGTTGGTCATATTTATTTGCTTAGCTATACCCTTGCTTGATATTAATTAACTCCCCCCCCTCCGCTCCCAAAGAAAACGAACTAGTGTTGTCCCAAAAGGTAAAGACTGTTGCATTGTAACTGTGATGCATCTAGTTGGTCTGCCAATGACAAAGCACTAATGGCGTCCAAACTTAACATTCTGATTCTGAACTGCCTTTGGCAGACCTCTCTCTCAGATAAGCTAAGGCATTTCAAGTATTAGAATTTAAATTACTGATATGGTTTCATTTTACAGCAGTAATTTTATTGATTGTTCCTTGCTAAATGCAACATATTTTACAATTGGACGTTGAACGCTAGGAGAAACAACATTACTTTTGACCAAATAAATTCGATACCTACAATGGCTGCGCCATCACCTATCAAATAATAGTGCCCATTTGTTATCCTATTTTTAATATTTTTTCTTATTTCTTCTTTTTATTTCTGTCCAGTGCCTGATTTAAGGATCTTGTAATGTGCCATAAACAATATTTGGAATTGTGGACTCTTTTTGTTCCTTTTTAAAAGTTCGGCATTGGCTTTTTCAATTCTTCTAAAAGTTGTCTAAGTTATCTTACAGGTTCAGTTATTCGTAATCCATTTGTTTTCGAGAAGTTACTTTTTACCTGGTTATGTACTAACACAGCGAATTGCTGCGTTTTCTTCTCGCAAGCTTCTATTTATTTTACAAATAAATTGGTTAATTTAACTAAATATTCATATAAATTTGAACAAAGTTTAAGTCTTTTCAAGAACTTGCAATGTAAAGTAACAGTAGAGAAAAAAATTTAAAATATAATTCAGTAAAGAAAAAAAAATATTCCAAATCAATTCCAAGTCAATTTTGAAGTGTCAAGAAGAAAATTACATAGCTGTTTCAGAGATATGATAATTATTTTAGAAGATTTTGAAAACCGTATATTAAAATATGTACAGCGAAAAACAAGAAATAATAAATCAAGGAATACAAGAGACAAAATTCAATGTGATGAAATTTTTAGATCAATACACGACACAGAATTTTACAAGTACCTAGAAGAATGAATCAGACATACAATTTACCATCAACTGATTTCTATCGTAGATGGCTAATCTTCACTAAACCAGAACGTACCAGTGATATTATATTAATCACATTATTCCAAGTTTACCATTTTATTACTCAACCGCGAATACTGTTTTTATTTATCAAACACTAGAGTTATCAAAGCCCATAGAAACATATTAAAAGGAAGGTCAAAATGCTTTTCATGAAGGAGACTGGATTAATCAAGAAGCCTAATTTAGCAAGGACGGACTAGTTCTGTCTAATCTATTTCCAAGTTGTGCTTCATCGCATAATAAAATGGGCTCCAATAGAGATATTGAGTATTGCCTTTAAGAGCACCAATGCCTCAACAACAAAAGCAAATGCTATACATTTTTCATGAAGCCGTTTATCTTTGTAAGATTTACAGAATCCTTATTTGTATTTAATCCTGTTAAAGCTATATGTTCGAAAGTTTTCAAACGAGTAATCAATACCGATAGACGCAAATCTAGCTACAAAATTCTAATTATCTAATTCCGTTTTATTTCATGTAGTCATTTTTAGTTCATTTTGTAAAACGTTCAAGTTGTAGATTGGGATAATTTTGCTAATTATTGATGTAAGTGTAAAATTAAATCTGACAAAAATTTGGCAAATTGTAATAGCTCAAGCATTTATAAAAATTTCACGAGTCTTTTTTTATTCTTTTCTCGTCCATAATTTCAAAATCTTTTTCAGTCGTCTTTTTACATGTCATCTCTTTTTCGTGTTCCATTTGCAATAAATACGTTCAATTCCTGCTCACACTATTCCGGAAGTTTAGTGATACTACCTAATGGCTATTTGTGTCTGTTATACAGCCCAATTCATTTTCTAGCTGTGACTTATCTCACTTTTAAAACTAAATGAAGTAAAATTAATTAATTTTAAAATCAATGAAATGAAGAAAATGATACCGTAGAAACGCATCAAATACAAGTTGATTATACTATAAACTAAGAATACATTAGCAGAAGAGTATCTTGTGTTACAAAGGAGTCCTTTGATGTTGTCGACATTTTTTGAAGTCTACAACAAGCAGCATACTTGAGTTCAAACACAGCGAGGACGGCAGAATTCGCTACGTCAAGAGCCTAACGGTGTCCATTTTGAAATGCAGCATGATCACGTCAATGTAACTATCAAATAGAAGTTACTTCGCTGTGTCAGCAAGTTTCACATACAATATTAAAGCTCTACAAAGGGAAAAATAAAATCTTACATTTTGAAAAATTATTAATCTGAGAACTTATTTCGTGTAATTCTAGAAAATTGTACCTCGATTAGATGGTCCAGATTAAGTTGAATCATCTACAAAGAGTACACACTTGTACATAATGTTGGCTGGTTTTAAGAAGAAAAAAACATCGTGCAGTTTTCTCTGTTTTGGAGAGCAGAAATGAGTATCAGCAGTTCAAAACATTGATTTTAGTTATTACAGAAAACGACAGTTACCTATAAAACACATGAAAATGATACTAATAGTATCTCCCAGTGACTTTTCCTGCCTTTGTATAAAGATCAATGAAATTAATCTCTTCACCCAATAGCATATATTGCATATATCATGGATTTATTTCATTCATATTTATATTATTTTCTCTCACGAGTCATATCAGTAATCTGAATCACACGTGATACAGAGAAAAGTCTCAACATTGGTATTACTGCAGGCACGTCATAGAAACAGTGTTATAATTCATTCCAAGGAAAAACTCACACTTACCAATCCGTTGAGCAAGGCCAGATTGAATGCACATTATTAAAGAAATAACCTTCCAAACAAGCTGTATTCATTCATCTGCCTAGAAATATATTTTTTTTTGTCATTGAAAACTATTATATACGTTTGGAATGACCTAGATTAGGCTTCACTTTATTACAGTAAAAAGTAATCTGGCTAAGGAACGTTCGTAATATATTGACTACTCCAGTGGACTAGTGGTTAGAGCGTCTGCCTCCGATACGAGAGGTCGCGGGTTCGAAACCCGGCTGAGTCATACCAACAGCATAAAAAATGGTAATCATAGCTGCCTCGCTAGGAGCTCGGTATTAAGAGGTTAATGTTCGGACTGGTCGACCTGGTGTCAGGATAACGTGGTTGGGTGGGATTAAGACAAAATTACATTGATGTACCCTTTCCTATATTCCTTGTTTCATCAGGATCAAGATATGTTTTTGTTTTGATTATTATATCAGTCCAAAGTATGCTAGCCGTTTCTAAAGGATATCATGTTAATATGCTGTACATTTACTTTGTGTTCTCTAATTCCATGTCATACAACTTGGAAGTTCAAGAAATGGTTTCAAATTTACTAGGAACGTCTCATATAACATAAAAACAGTTATGTCGTGTACACGGTGAGAATGTTCATTTACAAGTTATTCACGCTATATAGTGGTGTTTATAACAAAAAATCGGACCAGAGAAAATCTTTTCCACTTGCCTTGTGGCACTTACAGCTACACAATATTCAGCAGCAGAGCAACTATTGATGTGTGACCTTAAGCCAAAAGAGTTGAAATTAAGATGGCATCTTTTACCCTCATACTGACCTCATTTCAAACTTTGCAATTGCACTAAAAGTATGAGAGGTTCATTCGAGTAACTCATCTTTGTACTGTCATGTTGTACCACATTTCGCCTCTCAAGAGCATTCGGTCAATGAATGAGAACATATTGCTGATCCGCTTAGTGGGATTGCGTTCATCAAAAAATCTTCTGCTGTGTTTGTGTATCCACCTCATCGAATCCTTCCAGCTTTCACGATATCACCTGACACGAGATAATCTGCTGCTGAGTCATCAATGCGAGAATTTCATGACAATCTTTCGATATATCAAAATCCACATTCGGATTTACAGGTACGAAGTATTCGACAAGAAAAAAATCCAAATGACCTCCAAAGTTCATGTTCGAGGCTGGGATGCTTATGAAGCCCTTCAATATTCTTAAATATCTACAGAGGTGAGGTTACCCAAGTTCAGAAAATACTTCTAAGACGTGCAGAAGAAATAAGCAATGCAGTGTGGTCGTGACTTTCACTTTGAAGAAGATTCGGTCACAAGTCTAATCGTGAATCAAACTAAGTCAAGCTTAAAGGAGCTCCAGTCCACAACTAAGATTCATAACATTCGGTTGGTGTTATTCAAAAGGAGCTCAGTATTCGTGCCGAAGAGAACCAGAGTGCAGCAAGTACAACACCTTGCAACGCGGGAACCACTCAGAGGCTTTCAATAGATGGTGTACTTCGATCTAAAGCGTCAGAGAGAGAGAGAGAGAGAGAGAGAGAGAGAGAGAGAGAGAGAGAGAGAGAGAGAGAGAGAGAGAGAGAGAGAGAGAGAGAGAGAAGGGGGCATGGATGCAAAGCAGATGCTGAATCTCAGTGCGTAGAAAAGAAGAAAAACTGAATGACATCAGTAGACCTTCACCAAATCAGAAGTGTTGGATCATAACATGGACAATGAGACCATACCACTTGAGGAGAAAGTCTACAGACGGTATAAAGAAGTTCGCAGTGTTCGCGATACTTCTTTGTCACTTCCAATTTCCTATATTTAGACTCAGGAAGGCCTTTCACCTTCTTCCTCCTCGTGATCTGGTCCAAAATCCTAAGGTGTTCTTATCCAAAGATACACCAAATATATTGGAGACTATAGGGGACGTAGCGAATGATCTGAAGTAAATGAACTGAGATATTCCATTACCCAAACATATTGCGACTATACGCTTTGGGGTAAATGGAGGCAGACTGATATATATATATATATATATATATATATATATATATATATATATATATATATATATATATATATATATATATATATATATATATATATATATATATATATATACAAACACTGATTTGTATAGATGAACACCGTAGTTTGTGTAAATAAGCACTTTGTATTGTTAGACAAACACTGTGGTTTGTATACCTGAACACCGTGGTTTGTGTAAATTAACACTGTGTATTAGACAAACACTGGTTTGTATAAATGAATAACTTGGTTTGTGTAAATAAACACTGTGTATTGTTAGACAAACACTGGTTTGTATAAATGAATACCGTGGTTTGTATAGCTGAACACTTGCTTGCTTAGATGAGCGCCTTGGTTTGTTTAGATGAACGTCGTTGTGTGAAGACACGTGTGCGTGTGCTTTTATGACCCTTTATAGAGACGATGACAAAACTGTTTTAAAATCTTTTCGACTTTGTCTTTTTCTGGTGCAGTTTTAGAAACTAACAACAAAAATGTCTTCTTTTGTTGGCAGTTGATTAAATATTTTTACTTATTTGTAGTTGCAATGCTGTAAGCCAAGTCCTTCCATCAGCTGAAATTAATTTATGTGTATATAGTTTATGTTGTGCTCATGGGAAGTCAAATGACCAAGATATATGATGTTGAGGCCATAAAGGACACAAAAATCCATTATTCATAAACAACAATACCCAATACTTATTGATGCATAGATTAAAAGTGTGATTATCAAAGCTTATAATCAGTATTTTCTAGGATTTACAGGCATTGAAAAGGCTCCATATGGGTGGAGTAGATGGGGTCTATGCAAGTTGTATCAGAGCGATTCTGGAAGACTATCTCATTAACAGCCCCTATTTTACTATACATAAAATTGGAGCGCATTGCACGTTTTTACCCAAATACATTTTATCGTTTTTAAAATATAAATATATTTACATAATGTAGCCGCGGTGGTTTAGCGGTATATGAGCTAAACCCACGAACGAAAGTATGTGGGTTCGAATCCTACCACTTGACCATCCTGGGTTAGCTATTATGGTGTGTTCTTGGGCAAGGCACTTAACTCAAGTGCCTTGGTATTAAATAATGTACAGTACCGTATGACACCAAACCAAACACGTATAGCTGATGCGCAGATAATCCTGATGGACTTCAAAATGATGAGTTATTCTAATAAGAAAACATGCCACTAAATTAACAAATATTATTTCACACAGCTATCCACTACAATTTACAGGTCTGGCGCATTCTCAACGTAATAATAGCTAATATTACGTACACACCTATCATATCTGAGTAAAGGAAAAGAATTTTAAAAAATCATTAGCTAATACTGTTTGTATCATTATATGTAAGAACACAAGCGACAAAGCCAATTTTGTATACGTACGTTTCCATACAGTTTGTGATGTGTCTGTAAAATGGTCAGTGATCAGTAATCTTTTACCATACGTCAAAGGCGCATAATCTAAAATCTAAAAATATTTAATGTAATTTTACTTCCTTTCCAGAGATATTTCTAAATAAAGAAACACAGTTCTAATAATGTTTTGAATAGGTTACCATCTCACTAATGTATGGACTGATGAGTTCGTTGAAGAAAGCAAAGAGGAAAATGGACAACACTTGCGGTCAGTCACTTACAATTTCTTACATTTCTGGAATGCGAGTGAACCTCAAGACTTTTATACTTGTATTTGTACATAGTCCTTTGCAAATGATTCGTTTCATTCGTAACGGCATGGTGTTCGACTAACAAAAACTAGTTTCCTTTTGCAAATTCACGGACAGTCGATAAGCAAAATAGATACCAGTGGAAAGCTTATTGTGTCAGCTTTCAATGGGACTAACAGTTGTCATTTTACGGCGTGTATGTATAGGTACATAATGTTACATGGCTGCTTAGTATGGTTAGAACACATTTATTTGAAGTAAAATAGTTGGTTGTTTTACCAAACAATATATCCAATCCAAGTGAATAAAACGGGAACGGAGTTTAAGGAAAGGTGGCTTACTCCAAGAATGACATATTTACATACATACACAGAAAGACAGACAGACACACTAGATTGTCTTTTATAGTACGTTTTAAGGAGTATCATATTTCTGACTGTATATATTTCTTATCAATATATGATGGCATCTCCGATAAAGACAAATGTTACGTGTCTGTCAGAGGCACTCATTATCAATCCTCAACATACACTGATCCTAGTGCCATCGCCTTAGATTCACTGACCCTATTGCCATCCCCCTAGATACACTGACCCTGTTGCCATCCTAGATTCACTGATATTGGTGCAATCGCCCTAGATTCACTGACCATATTGCCATCCACCTAGATACACTGACCCTGTACACTAACCCTGCTGCCATCCACCAATATACACCGACCCTGTTGCCATCCTCCTAGATTCACTGATGATATTGCCATCCACCTAGATACACTGACCCTGTTGCCATCCTCCTAGATTCACTGATCCTGGTGTCACCATCCTAGATTCACTGACCATATTGTCATCCTCCTAGATTCACTGACCCTGTTGACATCCCCCAAGATACACTGACCCTGTTGCCATCCTCCTAGATACATCGACCCTACTGCCATCCTCCTAGATACACTGACTCTGTTGCTATCCTCCTAGATACACCGATCCTATTGCCATCGCTCTAGATACACTGACCCTGTTGATATCCTCCTAGATACACAGACCATGTTGCCATCCCTCTAGATACACAGACCATGTTGCCATCCTCCTATATACACCGACCCTGTTGTCATCCTCCTAGATACACTGACTCTGTTGCCATCCCCATAGATGCACTGACCCTGTTGTCATCCATCTAGATACACCGACTTTTCTGCCATACTCCTAGATACACTGACCCTGTTGCCATCCTCCTAGATACACCGACCCTGTTGCCATCCTCCTAGATACACCGCCGCTGTTGCCATCCTCCTTGATACACCGTCTTTGTTGCCATCCTCCTAGATACACTGACCCTGTTGCCATCCTCCTAGATACACCGACCCTGTTGCCATCCTCCTTGATACTCCGACGCTGTTGCCATCCTCATAGATACACTGACACTGTTGCCATCCTCCTAGATACACCGACCCTATTGACATTCACTTGCTAATTACAAACACGCCTGAAATATGACTTTCTTTATTCCATTTTTGATACTGCTACATTTTTTCTTCATCTCTATCTTCTACATTTGAATGATATATTCATCAGTTAACAAATTCACATAAATCAGGGTTAAAAAAAATTGTAAAGTAATAACTGCGATTCAAACATTCCGGATATTCCACTGGCATTTTCTGGAAATAGCTCCATTTTAATAAAAAGACCGTAAGTTTTAGTGAATGTGTATCTTTCCAAAACAGCAAATTCACACCTGTCATGTTGTTTATCTTTCGCAGAGGCATTTCAACAAACAATGTTCTTTCTATTGGTGTACTAGCAATTAATCAAAATAATCCAAGATTGGTCCGAAAGTCAAACGATTAATCTGAATAGTCCAATATTGGTCCGAAAGTCAAACGATTAATTAGAATAATCCAAAATTGGTCAAAAAGTCAAACTACCAATCATTTGATTGCGATGATTTTACACAGAAGAATATAAACGATTATTTTTTTATACATCTTCTGCTTCTTAAAAATGAAATCATTAAGGAAAAAATGATATAAATAACAACCTTCCTTTAATGTATCCTTACTTTCTCTAGCTCAAGCGTCAACAATGGCAGACATCAAATATATCGGTTAACATTTAACTTTACATTTGGTGGCAACTAAATCATTTCCAAGTATGAAACAATGACATTATCTATGAAAACTAAAAAAGAACTATTTCCAACTGATTAACACAGATGATTAATCAAATATAGTGAACAAATCATTGATGTTTACGTTTCAATCGATTCCCCATAATGTTTTCTATTTAATGCAAGTAAAACAGGTCTCCATGAAAATTGTCCGAAAATATATTTGATTTTCTTATCGACTTCAATACAAGGTAATTCAACTAGCTGGCCCATTTTGTGTTGTTAATACCGTTAATTCTCCCTATATGGGCCGTAAACCGTCGTTTTGTCACCGACTAGATTTGTGGTACGAGTCTAAGCCGTAATTTCTATTCACAAATGACTCCACTGTATCGTTGTTGTACTATATTGATTTATTAGGGACCATAAAGACGTTAAGTGCGACTTTAATTGCAAGCTCTCGCTTTGTATGCTCATAAAAAATACAATTGGTGGCAATATAACCACAAATACTCAATTTAACCAGACTATAACAGCATATCAAGGTACAAGGGGTAAATTTTCTTGGCTTTGAATGTCAGAAGATTCTAGCTTTACATTATATTGACAGTGAAGCTTAATTCAAACCTGCATATAAACTCGCTCACAAGTTTTACCTTATCTTACATCGATCTGGCGCAAATAAAACTTAAACTAAGTCCCAAATTAATTTACTGGAAACGACTTCTGAGTAACCTGGCTGTTTGCACGTGCTGTATCTGCTTAATTATTAGGTATATGGTTCTGCAACAACAACAACAAAAGTTTTGAACATTATTATATAAAAAAAACAATAGAAACGCAAAGACTGATACTCTGTGTGGATACGACAAAACTCAACATATTATCCAATGACAGGTTGGTTTCTACTGACACCCACATCAAATTGCTCTGATCTGACCCTTTCAGCAGTGTAGATGTTTATCAACTGTAATGGAAACCATGAAGCATGTATTTTCCTGCCCAAAAAAATGAAATGCCAGTATAAATCAGAACGTACTGCAAATGTGTACTGGGCTTTGAACACGGAATGTGTCCATATCATTGAATGTGTGGTTGCTATTATATAGATATTGTGTGGAATGTGTCCTTATCTTTGACCATGTAACTGCCATTATAAAAATATTGTGATCAATGCATTTTCTATCTTAATGGCAGTGTTTGAAGAGAACTTCTACCTAAACAAGCCTACAAACTTTGCAATAGCATTTTTAAATCTCGGTAGTAAATTTATTAATTCACGCCCAACTAAGTAAGCTTTATCCGTACTATCAGTACTCGTGTCAGTAAAAGTCACCACATGTCGTGCTTCTAAACGTGCTTGTGTCGAACTTTAATAGATTAGGGTACAATTGACTTCGGTTTCAAGATGAAAAAGAAAAATGATAATTACGGAATTTTGACATGTACAGTATTTATTATGGGGTGAATATTATTCTGAATAAATTAATATATCTGCGGAGGTGAGAACGACGCTATTGATAGTTCCAATAGAGACCAAGGATTATTTTCCATTATACCGTACGTCAGATCAATAACATAGCACTTACTGAGATAGACTCGAGCGGAAGGTCACAAGGGTGGTGGGATGGTTCACTTGCTGTGTTAAAATGAATGAGATTAACCATGTCCATGTCTGCTTCTATTTTGCATCATAGATCCTTCAGTTAATCAAATTAAAGAATTTCTAATAACTATCATAAAGGACGTTTTAAGTACTAACATGACGCTGATCTGACCGAACAATTACATAACTGAATAAATCGTAGTTATTGGTAATGCACAATTTAGTACAGGTGGGTGGGAACGGTACTGTGCGAAAAAATGGCTTAAAAGTTAATGTAATAGTGATGTTAAATATCTGAAGCATATATCGGTGAGTGTGTGAAAGAATAACTTATAATTAAATCCATACCTTTCTGTCCATAGACTATCTTGCACTATGCAGCAATATGGAGTCTGTATGTAGTGACACCGAAATGTCACTGACACTTATAAATAATTCATTTAGTGGCAAGGAGAATTGGATTTTGTTCAAAACTTTGAGAAATTGAAGGTGGGGGGCCTGTATTGGCCAATAACAGCAATTTATTGGCTAATCAATAAATTTTAATCTATCTATCTATCTATCTATCTATCTATCTATCTATCTATCTATCTATCTATCTATCTATCTATCTATCTATCTATCTATCTATCTATCTATCTATCTAATCTATCTATCTGTCTGTCTGTCTGTCTGTCTATCTATTCTATTCTATTCCATTCTATTCTACCACTTTTGGTAATTCCTTTTTCTATACTTTATTAATTAATGAATCTTAAGTTTAAATCTCTAAACATTTTCTGTATTTTCTAGCAAGGATTCCAGGTAAACTGTACAAATAGTAAGACTTTAATATTTCCTCTTTTTGCAGACCACCAGCCACGTTTTCTTGTATCCTGCTTTCTAAAGAACCCCATGTCTTTGCAAATGACTACACTGTACAGCAATGTAAACCTATTTACCCAGTGTTCCAATGTCATACACAAAACTATATAAATATTTATCGCAAATACATAAATATGTCACTAAATCCATACTAATATGTATATCGCTAACTGTGCAAATAAGCGTCAACTTTGTCCTTATACGAAGCCTATTCGACATTCCGTAGAATTCACAGCAGAATTGCACAATGATAAATACATGTACACAGGTCATATTCACCTTCACTAAGTTTTACTTACTTGAATATGTACAATTAGTGACAATGATATCATCCAACAGAACTTAACGAAGTACTTTCGTTTAAAGAATGCAGCTAGCTGTTCATATATCTAACCTGATCAGTTAGTAATTTTGCACACAAAAAAATGATAAATTCTTCCTCTAAATTTTAATCACTCTTGTTTTGTGGGAAGGTCTTTTTCGAACGCTAGCTGAAGCACATACCACAACTAAAATTGATTTATATATATATATATATATATATATATATATATATATATATATATATATATATATATATATATATATATATATATATATATATATATATATATATATATATATCGAATGTATACACCTATTTAAGATTTATTTAAGATAGGTAGATAATGACACGTACTTTTGATTATTATTTGATGGGCATTATGAACGAAGTACGGATGATATCTGAAGCTTTGGCGGCTCGACGGAGAGAACAAAAAGCAAAATGTAAACAAGCAAATAAGTAATTTTATAGTATGTATTTCAAGAATGTTTCGGAATTCTCTTCCCTATTATTACCGACTACAAATGTACATTGAAAATGAAAACTTTTACTGCAATCAGGTAATGACTATTACTGAAGGGACATGGTTAGCTGAAAGAAGACCGAGATGATTGTCCAATCACATGATCTCGTGATACTTGTCACATGCATTGTACGCAAGGCCTAATGCATAGGACAAAATGTAACGCTCGATGCATTTTGCCTAATGTTCATGCAACAAGATAATTAAAATGCAATAGCTCAGTATGCATCTCAATGTCATGATTTAATCCACAAAAAAATCCAATATCAAAACGTCTATTTTAGCTCATATAAATACATTTTCTGCAAAAACGGATGATTCGTGAACATCTAAATGTCATTTACTTAGGTTTAAGTTAATATTTCCTAACTTTTCACTTATTACGTACTATACCATATATATATATATATATATATATATATATATATATATATATATATATATATATATATATATATATATATATATATATATATATATATATATATATATATATATAGACAGGCAGAGAGACACTTTATTCGGTGCTGTACAATGTACAAACTGCAAATTTTAAGAGAACGAGCAGATGACTGACATCGTGTTAGGCGATATATACACACTTATAAAATAAAAACTTACGTCAACATACGGTAAACATTGCATTGCTGTTTTTTTACACATATACTCATGCACGAAAGCACACATATACACACACACACAAATAACTGTAAATTTATATTGATGCAGCAATTTTATGGAAATAAAAAATGAATAATAACATCCAGCGTTTTAAATTTTCACTTTGTATTCTTGGGAAATATTTGTTCAGTTTTATAAAACATCTTGGTTTTCGCTCCTTTCTGTTACTTAGGTTAAGACCACAGAGTCTTAACACGCTGCAACCCTTGTTATCGACTGTCATTTTTGTATGGACAACCATTTGTGATAAATGCATGGAAAATGGTGATAGCAAAGAAGAAGTGAAGAAAAAGCGGAATGCATGTGCCTGATTTCAAACTGTTAACATAATTCAAAATTAGCTTAAATTTTTTTTCCATAGATTTATCTTGCAATTTTCGTGCTATTTAACTTGTAGGGCCAATCTAGGCGTATCAAACCAGTAGATACGAATGGGGAGAGGGCGGCAGACAAGGCCGTTGCCCCTGATGCCAAGGGTCTTGCGGCGCCAAAACACTATTAAGCCAATATCGTCGCCCAAGGCGACATACACCTTTAGTACGCCACTGTATCAAACAGACTACAATTGCTTCTTGTAAACTTGTTCATCTGACAACTAACCTATACATCAACCTACCAATACAACTACCTACCAACACATTTCCATGTTACTTCCTATATGCCAAGTCATGTATGTATATAAGTGTCATGGAACCCACGTCTTATGGTATACGTGACAGACGAACAAAAACTTTTAACATATATACATAAGTATTTAGTCACATTTTACAAATAAACACGATCTCAATGTCCGACTGTTTTTGTTTTGTTTATTTTTCTTCATAAATACAGCTTACGAGAACAGTATTGTGAGGGTGTAATCACTCTCTCATTTGAGATTTGGCGCTTATGGTAAACAACCTGTTTGTATAAGTATGGTTGTTACCACGTTACTATGTCTGATTATAATCATATACTTCTTACCGGCGGGGTTACAGTAGCCGTCGAGGTGTCACTGTCTCCTCCTTGTCCATGCTCTTCCCTCTCGGGTGTACTCATGGTCTTATCTGGGTCAGTTTGACAGGTAATCCCACGTTTTCAAAACCATTTCGTTCGTCGGAACCGTGCATGAGCCACACTGTGGTAAGTCGGTTTTGTGTGGGTGTGTTGATAGGCAGTCATAATTATAACGGGACCCAACTTGCCAAAGCCGCTATGTACCGATCCCCGCGTTATTTAAACTATCAGATTTCCACGAGGTTTAGGTAAAAGGGCGACGGAGAACACTGCGGCACGGTTGAAAGGCAATGTGTTAACGAGATTCGGCAATCAATAAATATCATAGGCTTAAAACTCCCATTCACCTGGTTATTTTATATTTATAACTGCTTTTAGTGTAACAGGATAACGTCTCCATTAAACAATTCGATACTTATCAAAAGCTTTGCTAAACTGCTCAAAGCATGAATGAGACCGACGTCGTCCTGTTATTATTGTTGTTGTTATAGGTTTTAACGCCATTTTTCAGCAAAAGATAGGCTCTACATGGCGACCAGTATTAATAGTGGAGAAAGAACCCTGGAAAACCCCGGGAAGAACCACGAGAAGCTACTGGCAGGCTTTCTCACTTACGTTTGCCGAGTCTGGACTGGATGTCGTCCTAATGTTCACACCCCTGGCCATTCTATGGCTCTTATTCATTTTCTGAAGATAGTTGACCAACTTTGCATAGTGAAAACAAGAAAAACAAAATGCTGTTAAAAGGAAAGTACTAGAGAGTGAGAAATGATATACGTGGACAAATAAAAACTGTTTCAGTTCAATTTACAATACAACCAGAAAGTGCCACCGCCCAAGAAATATCCACATTAGTGAATGGAGATATAGCAAACATTTTTTATTTTTTAAATTAGAACAGTTACTGTTGAAATCTTTATCGAATTATCTATCACATCGTAACAAAAAGTATCCTTTTGTAGCAGCGTGAAATGAATTAGGAGTGACGTCTACAGCTCAGCTGCATGAGTGATAGTTTTTACATGATTGTTTTGATTTTTCAGGAAGTTTCCAAGTACATTTAGTAATAAATAATTTCGATTTAAAGTCACAAATCTAGCAAATCAAAATAAAAATTTGAATTGTTCTAAAAATATACCCAGAATAGCTTAGGGATCGTGATTTTTTAAAATTTATTTCATGAGAGAACAAGAGAGCTGGGCTTAAGAGATCTAATAAATCGGACACCTCTAACACCAAATCAAATTCTAAATCCAGTCATAGCTGAAAGGGCCACGTGCTATATCAACAGAGATACTTTGGTACTGTGTCATATATACCATAAAACACTGGGAGTGTTTGAAAAGTAACAACACTAAGCTGTGGAATATTTTATATATACAAAATAACCCATGTAAATGTCAACTTTGATGACAATTTTCACTCTCAGACAAAAATAATATTCACTGAATTGATTTAGATAACATGGTCGGTGATCAATACATCGATCACATAAGAGACAGTTTAGCCATTAACGTCGGTAGCTATGACAACCGTTTTGTCACAACAGTGTGTTAGGCGAATGTAAAAGAGCGTTAAAGGTAGTTTAGGTGGAATTATTTTATCTTTTTATTCCTGTATTCGCGAAATATATCGTTTTTAATTACGTTTTTATTTTGATTGATGCAAAAAATAATCCTGTTGAATAAACACTTTTTCTGCAATGAGAATTTAATTGGTACGGGTTTAAATGAACCTTTTGTACAATGTACAACATAATAATAAGCGTTCTTCCATATTCATAATTCAATATTTACTGTTCTCATGTGCTAATGGTGATAGTTCGTTGACTTATCGATCGAGGTTTGTATTCTATGTCTTTTAAGATCTTAACCTTCTTCAGTATTGTTTCATATTCGTGAAAGATACAAAACAATACAATAGCACACAATAATGTATGATACGATACAATACGATACAGCAATTGTATTAAAGTATCACATTACATGTTTATATCAAATAGCACTTAAATATTGGTCTTGACGCAAGTCGCGCTAATACGTGAATAATCTTTATTATTCAAAGATCATAGGTTCGAACGATATGAACATGGCTTTACTTTACTGATGCAAATGCCAGACATTTTCTCTGGGACTGAGATAAACTCTATTTGTGGAGACTTTTAATAGCAGTCGGGACGCACTAATTTCTTGAGGTCAGACTTTGTAAAGGCGATCCTGATGTCTAAAATATACATAAATATATAATAAATAAAATAATCGTGAGATATTACAAAAATATCTTTTATCCAGTATTTTATATTTGGTCCCAAATTATACAAAATTAGAAGATTATGAATAAATTTTCTGGAAATAGAATCCAATCTTTTTATTTAAAAAAAAAACAAACAACAGATTAATAAAAATTACTCGCTTCATGTAAAGTACACTATTTACTTTTAATCGAGATTTTTTTCCCCCTTAAAGTTAACGTTATTATCCGGAACGTGTTTGTACGTGTAACGGGTCTAGTAATGTTAAAGGCCGTTTTGTGATACCTTATGATTTTGCAACCTTTCCTGGCCCTGAACATCTTCGCAAGCCAAGGTTCCGATATGTTAGCCTATCTACAATATAGCTGATCTATCACATACTTTATTTCTTCGGGCCTGTGAATTTCATTGTGAACTTTGACAGGCCACCGCATCCAATCAAAACCAAGCTGTTCAAATTTTAACACCGTTTTTCCATGATCTAGACAATACGTGCACACAACTGAAATGGATTTAAAAAATAAGCAATTTCCACTGTCGGTCCATGTTTGCACAAATACATCATTCTCCTCAAATGAACATGTAATAGCTTCTTTATTTTAATTAAAAAGACTTTCAATAATAAACTTTTAAGTATCCTTCTGAGGTCAATTGCTTTCACCATTTTCGGCCGCCGCTGTTACAGGCTAGGTTAGTTGGCATTACATACTATGGGAGGAAACTCGTGAAACCAACAGATGTCGCTAGTGCACATCACTCAAATATCTGATCGATCCGCCAAGGTGTAGATAAGCTATCATATCAGAACATTGACTTGCAAAGATGGACCCTTGAAAATCGGTGTTCTTTCTTAACTTTGACCTGGTTCTAAAACGATACCCTGCTATTTCGAAACCGATCCGTTGTCTTCATTTCTTATCTGGTTCCAAACTGTCCAATGCCTTTTCGCTGCCTTGTCAGCCATTTCGTAGTCTGTGTTTCTCTTTAAGAATACATGTTTAGAATAATTTTGTATGTGTAAAAATGATTCTTAAACTGGTTTTGTGTGCCTGTATAGTAAGTATAAGACTTTTAGACTTTTCTAACTGCATGTATATCTGAAGCTAGTTAGTTCTGTCCGCTTTTTCATTTTTGAACAGGTTGAAAAATGACTGGTAGCATCAGAAAAAATAGTAATCACAAAATAACAGCTCCGTTTCCAAACCGGGCAGTCGAGATGAAAAAGTGCTCGCTTGAGAAACTGTCGGCAGAAGTAATTCAACATGGTGATTCTCAGATCCTCTTCGATCGGATTTCAACATTCAGTTATTATGCAGAAAAGGCTGTTTTTCACCTTTCCGACTTTTATGTCAACACGTTTTATTTTAATAGTACTATTTCTACAAGTCGACACATATCCAAAATGTCCGAGCTAATTACTCTCCAAACAGTATCAAGCCAAAATGCTTCTATCTTTTCAAATTATTAAATCAAAATCCATTTAAATCAATTAAAATTATTAAATCAAAATCCATTTAAATTAAATTAAATAGTGTGAGTGTGTGTGATTTGGATTTTTAACGTAGCTTTAACAATTTTTCAGTCATATCGCTACGATGTCTGCATTGTGGCAGTTTATAGTAATATCTACCACTGGGTCATCCTGTCGCAGACATGTAGCATGATGTCCAACCCAGTCACATTATCCTGACAAAAGGCCGACCAGTCCTAACACTAACCTCTTAATTCTGAGCGCCAAGCGAGGCAGCTATTAGTACCATTTTTGTAAGTCTTTGGTATGACTCGACCGGGGATAAAACCCACGACCTCCAGCATCCGAGGCGAACGCCATAACCACTAGGCCACGGGAGCGGTTAACAAATAGCAGCTTTGCACAAAAAGGCAATAAAAATATTGTATTCCAATATCAAATAATTGAAATCTCCATTGGGTGGAAATGGTCGGTTTGCTCAATGCCCATCTATCGTCTTGCATACAAAATTCTATTCATTAATGTTCTAGCTATATTAAATAATGTGAAGAAAACACGGACATTGAATATTTTACCACTTTCCCTAAGAAACAGTTCTCCAAGATCAATGTTACAGTGATCACTGAATTTAAATGAGACATGAATACCGAGTCTATCACATCTTCAGGTCAGAGAATATTTACCTCTGATTTGTTGATTTAGTAAAGTGGTTATTCTGTCAGATTGGACTAAGTCTTTAAGATGTAAGAAATTCCACCCGATTTTGCTCGTTAAATTTGCAGAATTTTGAATATGGACAGGTGAGACCTGTACACACCAGTTTCAACTAACATTAGACTTAACTTTCATAAGATTGTCAAATACTTCAGTTTTCGGATATGCTACTGCCATTTTCTGTAAATAGCTCCATTTTAATGAAATGACCTTAAATTTTAATGATTATGTACAATGCATCCATTCCAGTAACTATACAGCTAATCGAATGGTGATACAGTTGTATAATTCTATTCGTTTGGGTATGAAGCTCATTTTTTTTAGATAAATCTGATTCATTTTTGAGGATTTTTTTCATGAATTCGCTGATTCAGCTTTACCGAATATAAAGGATATATTCTTTTCCTAATATCGGATATATTTCATCGTGTACTGCAAAAAGTTACATTTTAACGGGTTTCAACGCCACGAGTTAAACTATATTTTTTTGTGTACCACAAGACGAAATATGTATGTTATCTATGCAGTAAAATATTTTTTTTCTTTATTATTTACCATGTTTTCTGAAAAATCGAAACTTCGAAGATTAAATTCACTCTTCAGCACACCCCACCCTTCTTTTTCGTAAATCCACGTATAGGCGAATCATATAAATATAATTGTATTAAGAGAGTGGTAGATCGGGTCGACATAACCTGCCAAAGTAAATTACATTAGTGACATTTTGTAAACTATTAACTATATCCGAAAACATAACAAGTCCTATTCAGCGATGCATCACA